>JAVSCE010007983.1:0-183940 GCA_032199065.1 Smutsia gigantea | reverse complement strand
TGATGGATGCAGGTAAAGGATATGCTATTACTTTAGGGGAAACTTTATGAGCTGTTTCAGTACAGAATTATTACTTACATGGTTATTAATATTCACCCCAAATGGAGTGGCTTATATGCTTAATATCTTAATGGTGTTATATAGAATATTGAAGCAATACATTTAAAAAATGTTCTTTGTACCAACTATAAACTCTTCCCAGTCTTACCAATGACCAGAGAGCCAGATAATAATGTGTAAGCAGGTCAGGTTGCCTCTGTATAATGTGCTTGTAATAACTTTACTGAGAGAAGGAGAGTGCGTAGAAAGGCGAGCCCTTTGATGTAGACCTGCCTTACCTCTGATGTAAAAGAAGAGCAATTGGATTGATCTATATATTTTTCAAGTGCAGTTTCCAGATGTCATCTGAACATGTAATATCATTGCAAATGGATTAATATTTTACACAGGTTTAATAATATGAATTAAATGAATACTTTCAGAATCATTTTCATCCAGACATTATTTTGCTGAAATAGATATTATACATATTATATAGTTTTAAACAAACCTTAGCTGGTTTGGATTATAAGTGTTGTAAAACTCTTATTTATCTGCTTAGAGCAATGATTGGCTTTTCGGAATGAAATTTTTGCACCTTGATGCAATAAGATACTTGTTTCTGAGCACTGAACTTGTTTTTATGCCTCATACTTCTCTATTACTGCAACCCCCAAACCCACGTTGTGAAACGACATGAAAAAGAGTGATTTTGTGTTTTGCGAATTACTGCCAGAATTAAGTGCACGATTACACTTAATTACACTTAATACATCAACATTTTTTAAAGGGACATTGCACTGGTCTACAAAACTCCCAGTAAATTTCTTACTTGATAAAATGTAATTTGCATTTTAATAAATTAAACTATGAGAAGTTCTGTAATTTATGTCAGGAGTTTAAGTGGGTTGTCACTGTCTTCACCGACTTCAGTTTGTCCAGAGCCTACCATATGTAAGTAATAAAATTTAGTATGTCAATTCTTATTAAAAATCAGATTGGTATATTCAAAGCGGACATACTAAAGGATTTGGAAGTTAATGAGGTAAGTCATTCTACCTCCATGGCTTTACCATCTTTACTTGCTGGTGATGCAGACTTCATGCCGTGACCGCGGTCACTGACTAAAGGACCTGTGAGGCTGATGTAACTGACACCGTGGCCGACCTACCACCAGTGTCAGAAATCCCTTACCATTACCATGGCCTCTGGCACTGGTGTACCATAGGAAACCAAAAACATTGTGGCGTTCAGAAAACTTCGCTTATCTCAAGGTGGTACATTATTTAACACAGAAACACCTCTTTTTGCATTACAAATTCTACAACCCTCAAGGGCTTTTGGCATCTTGTGACAGTCTCTGTGACATCTGCTCCAGAGGGTATTGCTCCACTTTCCCTCATGTAAAAAATTATGTAATGTCTACATATGAGCTGAGAAATTTAAAATAATCTGTGGCAAAACGAGTATGACTTATCAAGGGATGCCCCCACTCCCACACCTGTTTAACAGATAACAACTTGTAAGGGGACAGAAAGCTGTAACCTGAACTAGTCTGCATAATCATGGGGAAGAAATTACCTTGAGCAGCATGGCCTCCAGGTGCCTGCTGTCCCGAGGGTTCTCCTGTTTCCATCTGAAGTTACTCTCAGTATATGCAAAGTTTCACTTTCAATTAGGAAGGATCAAGGGAACAACAGGGAAGCAGTGCCCAGCACAGCCTTCTCTACTAAATCCTAATGAGGAGGCTAAACACATAGGCCTCGATTAGAGAAAAGAGAGGGACTTTGCAATTTATGTTACTAAAGAAATGGAGCAGATAGTCTGACTATGGGGATTTGAGTCCGGTGTAGGCAAACATGCTGGGCAGACAGGAAAGTCATCACTCCCTACTTCTCTCTGCTGCTTATTACCAACCTGCTTTTTGTTTGTTTGTTCATTAATTTATTCCACAAATGTTATTTGCTCATTAAAAAAAAATTATGCTGATGCCTGGATGTCAGAACTATTGAACATGTCACCGAATAATTTATAATAAATGTTTTGCCATTGCCAAAGAATTTTTAAATTTGACACCATCATATTATCTTTTCTTATACAAATCATCTATCAGTGCTTCTCGTAATTATGTATAGGTTATACACATTGATCTTATTTAGATGTGCGTTCTGATGCAGTAGGTTTTGGGGGCTAAGTTCATGCACTTCTAATGAGTTCCCAGGTCTGCTGTTGCTGATTATCTGTAGATCACGTTTTGCAAAGCAAAGATTAAATTATCTTTTCATCCTTTTTTACAATTTTTGAATTTAGTCTGTAATCCCAAGACTCAACACTTCATTGTGATCTTTGAAAAGGTTTATCTTTTACTTCCCTTACCCTTTAGTTTATGACTTTTACAGTTTGCTAAACCCTTACTTCACAAAGCCTCCTAAGCCTGTCCTTTCCTTAAAAACTATACTCTCTAATTCATGTCACTTTATGTGATAAATGTTTATTGATCATCTATTATGTCTCAGCCATTGAAACCATATCAATGTCTGTGTTACCTTAGATTTCAATCTTGCCTAATTTTTAGTTTCTACTTCAAATTTCTTTCCTTTACCTATTTTGCTCTACCATTATTTTCTCTTTTGCTCATTTCATAACTTCTCCATGCATGTGACCCCCACCACTCCATTACAATGAGTAGAAATCAAGACTACATTTCATAATCCATTATACATTAAGGCTGATGGTCGATATTTACAAGAGACAAGATGTTTGTTCTTACCTCCTCTACTCTGAAGAATCTGAAAGATGTTCAGCCTTCTCCTAAGATACTACCAAGATGGGATTTGGAGCATCTCGAACTTTGAGGGCCTTGGTTGTACAGGGTAGAAGCAGGACCAGTGTGCAGGGAAGAGAGAGTATAATAAACAAACAACCACAAGCAAACAAACAATTTCATAGGAATACTTAAGAGAAGGAGCAAGGTGAGAAGAAACAGAAAGCATTCCTGAATTTCCACCAAAAGCAGATTTCACCAAAATAGAATTTAGAGGTAACTAAGGGATACTATGTGTAACTTTCTGGAGTATCTGTGTATTTATGATAAGCAACTTGAAAGGCCTTCTAATAGAAGGTAATGAACAGTCTAATTTATATTTTCCTAACATAATTCAATGATATAATGATGAAAATGTTTCAGATGTATAGGGAGTCCTAGGTTTGGGGAGATGATGTATTTTCTAACAGAGTTATAAAGAGAAAGTACCTAAGGCTACATCCTATTTGAAGTTCTGTTCCCATGGTTCACTCTTTGTTAAGTAAAAGTTATTTTATCTTAACAGTTTGTCACAGTCTCTTCCAGAAAACAGAAGAGGAGAAAACACTGTACAGCTCATTTTATTAGGGAAGTATCATCATGATAACAAAACTAGACAAAGAAACTATTAAAAAAAAAGAAAACTACAGACCATTTATCTCTCATGAACTTTGACCTGAAAAACCCTCAATAAAATATCGATAAATCAAATGAAAAACGTATATTAAAAATTTTAAACCATGACCAAGTACAATTCTTTCCAGGTGTATAAGGCTGGTTCAACATTTGAAAACCATAACGTAATTCACCATATCAATAGACTAAAAAAGAAAAATCAGATGATTATTTGAACTGATTAAGACAAAAGCATTTGACAAAATCCAACATCAACAACTTAGGAATAACTCAACTTGACAAAGTTTATCTACAAAAAGCCTGCAGGATTCTTAAAGATGAAAGACTACGGTCAGAAAAACATAAAGATGTTCAAACTCACCACTCTTATTCATATAGTACTGGAAGGTCTAGCCACTGCAATAAGGCAAAAGTAAACAAATAAATAACACACAGATTGGAAGGAAAAGATACAATTGCTTCTGTTTGAAGTTGATACAACTGGCTATGTGCAAAATAGCAGTGTATCTAAACAATAACAAGAAGAATAAAACTCCCAGAACTAAGAGGTGAGTTTCCAGATTTATAGGATATAGGATCGGCACACAAAAACCAGTTACATCTCTATATATTAAATACATGGAAAACAAAATTAAAGGCACGATACCTTTAACATCACTCCAAAGAATTTGAAATACTTAAATATAAACTTAATAAAGAATGCATAAGATCTACATGCTGAAAATTATAAATAAAAAAGGAGACAGAGGATGATCATGAATTAGAAGACAACATAGTAAAATATCAATTCTCTCTAAATTAATCTGAAGATTGAAGGCATTTCCTATCAAAATCCCAGCAATGTTTTTACTAGACATGGACATGCTTAATCCAAAATTTATATGGAAAGCTGCAAGCCCTGTGATAGGTAAAAAGAATCTTGAAAAAGAATAATAAAGTGGGACAAAGCACTCTACCCAAACTTAAAGTCTAGTATGTAGCTACAATAATCAAAACAGTGTGGTATTCGCAAAGGGATGAAAACATAGATCAATGGAACAGAACCCATAAATAGACTGATTTTTTACCATAATGCAAAAATAGTGAATGAAGGAAAGTGTTTTTGACATTGACATATGGCACTGGAACAATCGATCATCCAAAAGCAAATGTATATATAAAAATGAATGAAACACCCAAAAGGAACATAAACATAAAAATAAAACTGTAAAACTTCTACAAAAACATAGACAAAAACTTTCAGAATCTTGGGCTAGACAAAATGTTCATAAACTTGACTCTAATAATCATGATGCATCTAAGAAAAGCTTCATGATAGATTTGGCTTCATCAAAATTAACAACTTTTACTCTGTAAAAGCCCATATGAAAAAGATGAACTACCACATACTCTTAAGCATTTTTCCCCAAATGAAATTTTATTTTGACAGAAAAATTTATGCATAAATGATTATAGCAGCTTTTTAAAATAGCTAAGAACTGAAAATTACCTGGGTCTTCAGCAGGTGAATGGTTAACGAGCTGTGGCTAATACATACCATGGAATACTACTCAGCAATAAAAAATGAACTATTGATAGCTGCCCTAGCTTGGATGAATTTCCAGGGTATGATGTTGAATGAAAAAAGCGAATCCCAAAAGATTGCATACTCTGTAAGTCCATTTACATAACACTCTTGAAATGAATGACAAAATTTAAACACAGAAAGCAGATGAGTGGTCATGAATAGTTAAGAGAACTGAGGAGAGGCCGAGATGGTAGATGTGGCTATCAAAGAGATACTTTAAGTAGTGAAACTGTTCTGTAGTAATGCCAATATACTGGTTATGATATCATCATATAATTCTGCAAGACGTTACCTTTGGAGAAAGCTGGGCAGAAAGTACATGTGATTACACTGTCATTTTTCTACAACTGCATGAGACTCTACAGTTTATACATAATTTTTGACATCAGATTTTTATATCATTTTACAGATGTCAAAATCAAATGTTTGAGAAATCACCTTGTATTTTTGCATAAATTATTTTGTGGAAAGGTACAACTATTTTTAATACAGATATATTCAAATGATATGACTTTGCCCAGCATTTTGATATACACACATATACATATATATATATACACATATATTTCCTTCAAGACTGTTATCAACACATCTACTGATTTAGGCTAAACTTAAATATTTTTAAGATGTGCCTTTTAAATAATTCTTAATGAAGGAAAATAATCCAAAGGTCTTCTCAAGAAAAAATGGTCAGGATTCAAAAATCAACCTTATGATAACTATGAGTTATTGACAAATGCCAACACCCTTCTTCAGACCAACAAACAATAGCAAACCAGCTATCTGAGTGTCTGCTGTTAACTTCCTGTTTCCCAGAATAATACTTCGTTTCTTTTCTGAATTATTACCTCTATTGTAGGTTTTCCCCTAAATTTAAATAAAGCCACATGTGCCCCCCCATGATTTCTCAATGCATCCATATGAATTTCATTTTTAAGTGTCTTATTCTTGCTGTATTTACAGTTTGTAGATCACATGGGTACATTTTTATAGCTGACAAATGATTCTGAGTCATTTATGCTCCTGCTGTGTCACTAGAGACAGACATGAAAACCAAAGGTCAGATGAAATTACTAGTTTTCCCCCTTACAGAGTAAAATGAATGAAACGTGTAAATTACAGAAAAGCAGACAGGTCTTTTTAGGGGGAGGGGACAGAGGGGAAGTTGTATGATTGTAAAATTACTCTAGAAGAAACAGGATCCTTCCATCAATTCAAGGAGGGACAAATTCTGAAATTCACTATACAGATGTTAACCCACGAGCACTGATACTAACATCGTTGACATTGTTAAAGAATGAGGAACAGACCATCTTCTTGGACTATCCCTAGTCAATCTAAAAGAAAATGATACTTATTTTAACAGATAACATTCAAATAAGTCTAGAAAATCAATTACATTAAATAGTTAAATTGTGTTCTATAGTAGTTTAAAGAGACAACACCCATGCCCCTTATTTGTAAATTAATAATCTTCTTAAAATTGAAATTAATATTAGAATATTGATCTGCATACATAAACAGATCTTTATGCCTTAAGAAAAGGTGTGTATGATATTGTTACCATGCTTATCTTTAATTGTCACATATGTGTTTATGCTGCAGTTCACATGCATGTATCCATTTCCAAGTTATCTTGTGAAACTACTGCATGACATTTAGGGATATGTATTTTACTCTTCGTATATTCAAGATGTTATAGTGTGACACATTATAATTTTTGAAGCTTTTCCCAAGGAAGGTTTTGGAATTATATATGCATAAATAATTAAATATGCATAAATATTAAATATGCATAGTTAATAGTATTGTATGATATTAAATATGCACAGTTAATATAATATCCAATTTATAAAAATCACACTGCAAATAAGCATGTTAAAGGCTATTAAAATGTTTAAAAAAGTACAAAAACAAACACACAGCTCTCAAACTTATTTGATTATGATTTTTATTGTCAACATTTTGTTTTAGAATCTTAAAGAACTGCCTTTGGAGCTCATTTTCCTCTTTGGAACTCCCTTTGGAAACACTTAACATAGAGTAGTTAAGTTTTTACACTAAGAAAAGATTTTGAAAGACAATATGCTGCCCAGAAATTCTGAGGGTAAAAGGGTGTTGTATTTGTGTGTGTATGTGTATGTCTCCCCCTTCAGCAAAAACAGTTATTTATATGATCTCTTTCTTACCACCCACATCTTTTTAACAAGTGCTAACAACTCTACCTTGAAAACAAATCAGAAATCCAAAAACATACTCCACCAGTGTCGTTCTGCTGCAAGCCACTATTACTTCCTAAATTTTTGCAAAAGCCCCTTAACTCATCCTTTTGCTTTTGTGCTTTCCATGTTCCTACAAAACCACTAGAGTAGAAAAGAAGTATCATATCATTCTTCTGTTTCAAACTTTCTAGTGGTTTCCAGTTACATTTAGAATGAAATTCATCCATCCTCTATACCAGGTTGACAAGACCCCACTGACCTAAGCCCACTATTTCTTTGGTCTCTCTGAGCCCCTCTCCCTCTTTCTTATGGCATTACCACTCTAATGGACCTTTGTGTCTTCACTCAAACAGCAAGTTTGTTCCCCCCTCAGATGTTCAACTTGTTATTTCCTTCTTCCCTCAATGATCTTAAGATTTGTTTCTTTCTTCTTATTATCTAACCACCTATTCAAATGTTCTCCCCCAGAGAGACATGAACTTACTTTACACATTAATATGATATTTAAAAAATTACCCCTTTTCTAGTCACTTTTTCTCCTTTATCCTTAGGTATTTTCTTCAGAGCACTTGTAAATATCTGAAATTATACAGTTGGCTCCTTAATCTACTTCTTATTGTTTGTCTTCATCCAAGAGTGTAAAAGCCCAGAAGATTATGGACCTTATGATTCTCACAAATATAATCCCAAAACATAGTGTCTAGTACATATTAGGTGCTCATTAAGTATTTCTAAACAAACTAATGCATTGTAGTAGGAATGATGAGAAGGAATCAACAATGCTTCTCATTGGAAGTGATATGAGGCTATTCAGCTAAAGAGAAGAGATGGGGTTGGCATAGTGATTATATTTAAAGTAGCTTTAACATTTATTAGCCTGATGACTTCAGGTAATAATTTAATCTGTCCAAATCTCAGTGTCTTCAGCTATAAAAATGAAACATTATACATAGCTTGTAAGGTTAGAGTATTGTAAGAAAACTACTTGAAATTTTAGTTACGCAAATTGATGCCATTTATAAGTTAATGTTGTTTTAGTCCCGGGATAGAGAAATGATGGGTCCAGCAAGGATTCCAATGTGATGTTGACAGAATGAGACACAAAGTAGATTTAAAATTTTCAGACTACAAATGATAATAGAAGAGATTCCTGGATAGAAACAGTATTGAGACACTTACTTAACAGCTCCTAGGTAACAATTTCAGCAGCTCCCTGGTGGCACAGGGTTGAAGTTAATAACAGAAGTACACATTGGTATATGTGTATCACACTGTTACAGGTGAGAGTACAAATATTTGACTGCATGTTTGTGTCATTTGGTAAAGGAATTATCAAATACTCATTTTCATAGGTATCAATTTATATTCTTTTCAGGGATTATTAAAGAAAAGTCTCTGAGCTCAAACTGTAGTTGATGAATAGACAAGATATTTTTCACAAAATAATTTGCCTGAATCCCATCTATATCTGACCGGGTATGCCTTGTGGCACATGTTACCTAAAATCAATCTGGAGTATGTAATTTCTGTACTAATTTCTTTTACTTTCTTTCCTTGAAATGCTATACCCACCTGAAGAAGAAGGGTAGGAAATTACTAGAATTCCAGGTCAATGTTCTTTTCCCTTTAAGCTGCACTAAATTCTCAAGTAAAATGATCCCATAAACAAATAAATTATTTTAACCACTGGCTAAATTAGAGTAGTAGAATAAGATATTTTAGTTTATAATAATATAAATATGAAAAATTTAGTTTTCAAAATATACCAGATATTTTGCTGATACATGAATATCTTATTAGATCCTCACAAAATCCCCATACATTAAGTAATGTTATTATGCTCATTTTTATTGATCAAGAAAATGAGGCTTATAGAGGTCACGTAACTTGCTCAGGCTTATCCTAGACAATATCTAGAGCCAGAGCTTGAAATGAGAGCTTACAAACTTTACAGTTTTGCTGTATTTAAATCTATTAGAAGCCAATTTAATTACTGCCAAGTTACTGTTAGATTTACTGAGTTTATTATGGTGTACAATCTCTGATACTTAACCCACTGGGATTACTTTAAGCCCCATATTTGAGTGAAAGGGCAAGGAGAAGCAATATTAATAAAATTTAAGCAAGTGGATTGCATAAGAAGTGAATACTAGCGATGTTATCACTTGTCTCAACTCAACCAGCACTATGTCAAGAAATCACTTAACTTTTTCAATTTTGTAACATACTTTAATCAACATTTGATGATTTTTTTCATGTCTGATATTCACAATAATTTGCCTTACATCTTTGTAAAAAAGCTGGTTGAGATAGTCACTCAAACTTTTGCTGCAAAGAGGTAAAGGATATTATATTATCACAGGCCTCCAGTTGAAAATTAGACTCAGAATTTAGAAGCAGGAATTGTTAGGAAAAGATAAGAGGGGGAAAAAAACAAAAACTTGCTTTGGAACAAGCAGCAACACAAGTGGAGGTTTAGAAAAAAAATCAGACTTTGCCTTGGATTTCCTTTTAAAATTTGAGATAAAAATGAAGCATCTGCTGGACTATTTCTAGAACTGGAAGCTTTACTGTTAAATATGTCTAATTACTTAAAAATCATGCTTCATTCTAAATTTATTTTTCCAGGCCATAAATTTAATTTATAAGCCCTGTATCTATGTTCCAGAAAAAAAAACACATGAGTCCATTGCCTCCTTAACATGACAGTCTTACAAGCAATTGAAAATTGCTATCTCCTCTTATGCTTCTACACCAAGCCTTTTCTTTAGGAGAGCTCTTCCAAATTTGAGTAAAATAAAGTCAGTTGGATTTCTGTATCATCACAGTAGTAGAGGCTTGTTTAAATATTGTCTTGTTTAACAGCAGCTGAAAATAGGTTGAATACAAATGAGTGAAAATACATTAAGTATCCAGGAAGAACAGGTAGTAACTTTGTTTTCCTTGTTTCTCATCCCTCCATATTTTTATGTATGGTTGATAAAGTAGATTAAATTCAAATTCTGTTACAATGAATAATTGTTCTGTAAATGTACACTAGTGTTGTATTTTCATATAGATTTCACATAGATGCTCAGTTGTTTAATTCCACAGACCAAATCATAAACATAGTGATTATAAAGCAGCAGTAAGTTACCTACTGACATAAGAAAGGGAAAAGTTACAGAAGAAATATCTACCCTTTAAGAACTTTGTTATGTATTCCAGTTACTTACCTGAAAGGTATTCCTTCAAAGTTTACCCTAAATCTCAATTAAATACATGTGGATCTTTCTTCCCCATCTGCTTAAAATTCTCTAATGACTTTTAGAATAAGGTCAAAATCTTAACATGGATTATCAATTCCAGATATTCCTATTTATTTACTTACTGTGTATCAGCCACAGTTCAAATTGTCTTTGTAATGCTGTCTATTTAATCCTCATGACACACTTATGATGTTGGTATAAGCACAGGGAGGAAAAGTGACAGGAAGAGAAATGAAGGAACTCACCCAGAGCCCTAAAGCTGCGGAAGAGCTGAGGTCCCAGAGCTGACATTCTAACACCAGCAGGTGGTTTTTTAGCAAGAAAGAGTCATCTTTCCCCAAACACAGCTTTCTCTCTACATTAACATGACCTTACCATAATTTCAGGAGGATCTTGCCAAGGCAAACAACTTAATTGTTCATTTTAGGAACTACCCACAAGTCCCATGGGCTCCTCAAAAGATAGCATTCACGGACAGTTTATGTCCTAAGGTTATTCGAACCCCTTCCCTCAAAATCCTCACCTTTCTCTTCTCACCAGTCTAAAACTACTGTATCATAATACTTACAATCCTGACCAGGTCTCTGGCTTGAAAGACATATCTGAAACCAAACTTTAAATTTTCAAAAAAATATGACCTTGCCTTTCTACCTCCAAGACACTGCCAAAGTTCTGTTGAAGTCATATTTTCGCTTAACACAGTAAACGTTAAAGTTATCTTTGTCTTATCAACAGGTTGCATTGGCAATATTTGAGAAAGTGGCAATCAATAGCTATTGTAGGCAAAGACACAGATGCTAAAATGCTATGCAGGTGTCACCTGAATGTACCACAATAGATCATTTACTGAGATTCATTCAGAAGATCGAAGAAATACAAAGAATTTTCTAGAACATAAAATTATTTAGTCATTTTGAATTCATAATTCCATATCTCTGGAATGATTTGTTTTTTTCTCGTAATTCCCTGAATTCAGAGCAGTACTAAAGACTGAATAGTTTTTAAGCAAACATAGCCATTTTATTTGCATATGGAAAGAAATATAGAACTTGAAGCACAAATCATAACGCTTCATATATACTCTTGTAGAAAATGAATTACTGTTTCTCTTGAGCACTTTGTGCTATCTTTCTATTTCTCCAGGGTCAAAACAACTGTATGGGTCATGATTTAATCACCCCAAAAGTCAGAGAAGAAGCAAGCTTAAGAATGTGTAATAGACAAGTCTTTGATCGGGTCAATATTCTCCTTTCTTAAACTTCAGACCTCCTGTTGATATCTAGAGATGCTTCACACCAAAAACATTGCCTTCAGTTTTCATAAACTCCTGTTTTTTTTAAATATTTAGTTAACAGCTAAATAGACAGATGTGTATTATTTCCTCTTTACATATTTCAACATGTTCATCAGCTAACAAAACCAGTGTTCTAAAAACGTCCTGCTAATGTGACCTCAATTCTGTAATGCAAACATACTCATTTTGCTTATAGTCAAATGCTGTTTTAAAATTCAGTTCTAATTGAATTTATGAATGGAGAGTGAAGTCACCTAAACTGGTACAAAATGATAGAAACATTTACAAGTTGTTTAAATACAGTTATAACAATGTACTAACATAGGAACAGAATTTCTAATTATTAAAACCAATTTAAGTCTTGATACAAGTACCTTTTACCTGTGTAACTCCATGACCCCTGTGGATACTGTATCGCTCCTCCCCACTAACCCCTTAAGCAAAAAGGACTTATTCCCTCATTGCTGGGAATGCTTGGTACACAATTGTCCTCTGTCCCTACACTCTCTAGGGATCATCACGCTGAGGAGATCAGGCCCAATGTCTGTGCCAGATCAGATCTCTGAAAGGTCTTGCCAGGTCTAGAGCCCCCGTGATGTCTACTGAGGCCTTCATCGGGGTTGCGTTGCAACTCAGATTTGCCCTCTGCCTAACTTCCTTCTTTTTCCTCCCTTCCACAGATACCATTCTCAAGCACACTTCCTAATAAACGTCATGCACACACATCTCCACATCAAAGTCCTGAGAAATTCAATTTATGATAATCTTAATTTTCCTATTTGTGAGATTAGACTAATACTATAGTTAATCCTTGAACAACAAAGGTTTGAACTGTGAGGGTCCATTAATACATGGATTTTTTTCAATAAATATATTGAAAAACTTTTTGTAGTTTTGCAATAACTTGGAAAAAAATTATCTTTTCCTTATCTTACCTTATCATAAGAATATGTATATAACATACACAGCATTCAAAATATACGTTAATTGACTATTTATGTCACTGATCAAACTTTTGATGAACAGTAAGCTATTAATAGTTAATTTTGGGGGGAGTTATATGTGTGTTTTCAAATGTGTGGGGGTCAGTGCCTCTAACCCCTCTGTTGTTCGAGTCAAATGTACTTACCACTCCTTTACAGGGTTTTGCTTTTCAAAAGAGAACATGAAAATATTTTGAATGGGAAAGTGTTACTCAAAATTAAATTATGGCCATTTTTATAATTAGTTTTATCCAGGTGTTTTTCTAAATCAGCAGATCTCATAAAGCCCTTAGTCAATTTAGTAGAAATTCAATAGTATGTCAATGAAAAAATACATGGTTACCATTATCTATGAATGACACTTCTCATCAACATTTATGTTCCTATATGAACACTCAAATATCCTTAGGGTATGTATAGTACAGTATTTTCCCTCCTAACTAATGAGTTGCTTCTCAAAACACAGTAAGTATTTATTTTGCATCATTTTGCAGTGCATAGTACAGATCTTGCTATAGGCTATTTGACACAGTTTCAGAACCACAGAATTAAAATTACAGTTTTAAGGCAGAGAGTGTCTGATCTTTAGGGAACTTTTATCCTCTTTGCTTTTTTAATAAACTCTAGGATAGAACCCAAATCTCTTAGGCTGGATTTGGTTGTCTGCCCCTTAGGGTTACTAAGTCCTTTGAGCAATATTACCAGGAATCCCCTCCCTGATCCCTGCTGTGCCCTGGAGGATGCATATCAAGGAGAGAACGTACTTTTGTGTGTGTATGCTCTTGGCTAAAATATTCAACATTAAAACTAAGATCTCAGATCTCCAAGTGAACCATTTAGAAGGTCATTCTAGGAACTTATTCTTCTGTAAGCAATTATGTTCAAGTTATAAATAAGCCTGTTCAAATTATTATTTTTTTAATATGTAGCTCAATCAATCCCTATTTGTTGCTATGGTAATTAAAGAATTAATGTCCATTTGCATCTGCTTAATAGTGAAGAAGTAGAAATGAAGAACTGGAAAAGAAGTATTCCTGAATCTTCAATTAACACAAAATGAATCTTTAGAACTGTAGATATTTTAAGTGAAATGAAATTTTGGTACATAAAAGCATCTCTAAAATTGCTTTGTACTGAATTACGCCTAAAATTCCAGACAACATTTCTGTTAGTGAAATGCTTTCAGGCCAAAAACAAGCACACAAAGATAAAACTACAATTTGAACATGACAAAAGTGGGAAAGTCCCCTCAAACATTTATTCAAATGAGCATTTATGTCATAGGAATGCAGTTTGTCAGATACAGAGGTGATGCTCTGACCCACTGTGTTAAGTCTCTGTGCCGAGCCTCTGCCTGTGGGCATCAGGTACTACTTCCAAACCACCTGAGGGTCTTTAGAGTCAGGGCCTGGGGAACAGAAACAAACTCAGCAGTACTAGTCTGATTCACTGGTATCAGTCTGTAGGGAAATCCTTATGGAAAATGTTTAAAAAATCAAGCTCTATACTATTTTAAAAAATATTGTGGGGGGCAAAATAAAACAGTGAAAAATTGAAAGCAATATTAAGACAAAGCATTAGGATAAAATGTTGAACAATTGAGACTTGATAGATAACCAACCTATGACCCATTCCTGGCTCTGGAAGATAAGATCAAATTCGAAGAAATAAGACAACAATAGCATTATTATTTTTGATAGAATCTGGACCTGAGTGCCACCTTTCGAATACACCCACCACCATCTCAGAGACCTAGGTGCCATCTTCCCTAGGCTACAAGCATTCTGCAGAGGACACGTCAGCAAGCCACAAGCCCATCTTTCCTCTGACCCCTCCCCTCAAAGAACCCACCAAAAACCCTGGCCACAAAAAGCCTCTTGACCTGTTAGAGACTCTCTTCCTTTGTTCTGCTGGCCAGGACAGAGGGGGCAGGTTCAGCAGTAAACCTGCTTGGACTGTGGAGTTTGCATCTCCTCTTTTTCTTTCATCTGTTCCCTTTATCCCCTTCAATTTTTAACACAACAACATACAAAAATATTATATTATATAATGATACTCTAATGTGGATTAATATATAAATACAATGAAGATATATTGATATTTTGATGTCAGATTTAAAACTGTTCAAAGAGCTTTAAAATACTTGATTTTGATTTCAGTGTGTCCAGAACTGAGTAGACAGGTGAATGGAGGCCATGAGGATGATAATTAGAGATGGGCAATATCTTCTATGCCTTATCCAATCTCTCAATAAACAAGAAATATTTAAATGGCCTAGAGATAAGGGCCAGCAGCTGACAGAATGTAAAGGGTGATCTGATTGGACAGGTTTCAGCCTCTGAACAGCAGGACTGAATGGACTGCCAAACTGGTCACTTCCCACAAAGGGTTAATCAGGGATCTCACCAGAGAGGTCTGCTTCTGCAGCAGAAGATGAGAAACTGCCTCTCAGATCTGACTTGCAGAGTGAAAAGAGAACAATTTATCTTCAAGTGACAGATTTTGGCAGATTTGACATTGGGAGGAGCTTGTGAGAGAAATTTAGATATTAAATACCTTGTGTGATGAATGGCTAAGGATTAAGAATTAATAGAATTAAAAGCATTCTGTAAAATATTACTGAAACTCATTTTAACTGCATCAATCAGGTTATCAGTTTAGATGACTAGATTTTATGTGAGAATTCAGATAGTATCTTTTCTTCCTATGAGAGAAGTCTTTTCAAGGTAGAATCAAAGACATGGAAAAGTCAGTTGTGTAGTAGAAGTGTGTAGTAAGAATGAGGGGATTAAATATAGTAAGATTGAATCCCTCCTCCCACTAGGCTATATGACATTGGTAAAATCATATAAATATAACTAAATATTTGTTTCCTGCAACCCTGTAAAATGTAGGTAATATTATAGAGCCCATGGGAATTATGCATTTGAAGCATCAGGTAAATTTTAATTAATTTATGAACTGCCAATTATTTTTAACTATTAAAGTATTAATTGTTAATAACAAAATTCAACCTTAGTAAATTTTACTAAGCCATTCGTGAGTCAGGCAGCATCCCATCTAGCAAGTGAAGAAATGCCCCCAGAAATTGTACGAAATGGAAGAAAGGTGGGGCAAGAAGCTATTAGCAAAAGAAAAGAATTGTTTCAGGCAAGGTCACCCTCCTATAGGGAGAAGAGCAAGAGGTCTTATCATGCAGATTACCTCATCTTTTGGGGGGGACAGAGAGGGCTCATGTGACAAATTACCTCACTAGTGCTGACCAGAAAATTCTTGATTGATGGTACATTTCTCGGGGAGGTTGAAACTGCAGTTAGGTTAGACATTTGCCCTAGGTTTGGTGACTGGCTTCAGACAAACAACTCACTCTCGAGCTTGTGGTTTTCTTTATAACAGAATTTATTTTGCCTTTCAGTTAAGTGTACACATAAAACCACAGGAGATGACAGTGTTTCTTCCCTATTAGACAATTTCCAACCCTCAGAAGTAAAAGAACCCTCATGCCACCTCCGTGGCATGGAAATGCTAAGTGTAATGTATCAATGACTCACTTAAACATTAACCTGAATTTAGTCCATATGCTCTAGGGCTTTTTTCAAATCCTCAGGGAGTTGTTACCACTTAACCTTATACGCATTTTCCTAAGACCAAAGGTCAACTGTGCTCAAATAGAATAAAATAATAATGCTAATAATGAAAGAATGTAACAAGCATATTGTTCAAGTGGACATCTCTTGACAAATAAGAGTGCACATAAAGAGAGAGAAATTTTGTTAACTTGATAAAAGGTATGTACAAGAAAGCCATAGCAAACATTGCACTTCTGAGTAAACTGTTAAAAGTGTTCCCTTTGGAATCAGTGAGAATTTAAATGTCAGTTATTATCATTTCTAAAAAGCGTCATACTGGAATTTCCAAATGAGAAAACAAAACAAATTAAATAAAGGATGGAAAGGTTGAAAGGAAGAAACAAGTTGTCATTATTTGCAAATTATTCCTTCATTTAAAAATATCTACATACATTCATCCATAGCTATAGGTAACTCCTGGGAGAAGATATGTTCCCAGCCCAGGACAAAAACCTTTGAAGCTGAAATAAGTCAAAGGGAAAAATAAAGTGGGAGAAACATCAATAGGAAGTTACAAGGGTGAGCAAGGGCATATCTGGACTTGAGAGGTTTGGTGAGTTCTCTTTTTCTGCAGCTGGGACACAAGAGACACTGGAGGACAGACGTAGACAACTGCTTATAAGCAATAAATGGGTTTCTCCCACTTTATTTCTCCCTTTGACTGATTTTGGTTTCAAAGGTATTTTGCCCTGGGATTTTCCTCCATAGTCACAAACCTGTTCGTTGCTTACAAGAACTCATCTATATTCACTCACCAGCGTCTTTCCCATCTGGGTGTGAAGAAGCCAAAGAGACCTCTCCAGTCCCAGAGCACACTTCTCCCCTCTTCCCCTGCCCCTTTTAAACACCTATTCATATGGAGAAAGGCTACTTCTCTCCACCCCTTGGAAACATCTATTGATATGGAGATGGACTAAGGCCAGGTGAGAGATTCTGGAAATACTGCAATTTACCCACACTGTATAAAGCATTAATATTTACAAATCAATGTCATTTCTATACACAATCATCAGTTCAAATATAGTTATAAATGGAAATGCCATTTAAATCAAACATAATATTGTGGGTAAAATTGTAACATTTCCAGAATATCTCACCTGGCTTTGGTACATCTGCATATCAACAGGCATTCAGAGGTGGAAAGGAAGTATGGCTTTAGTTCATTTGCATCATTCCTCAGGGGTGGAGAGAAGTTCATTTCCATATCAACGGGTAATTATCTGAGGGGAGGGCCAGTTTTGCTTCTGTTAGAGCAGGAAAGAGAGAAGGGCCAGGCCTGCAGTTTGTGAGCAATAAATGGATTTTAAACTTGATTTCTCCCTTTGACTAATTTTGATTTTTAGAAGTATTTTGCCCTGGGATTTCCTCTCCCTGGACTTACAAATATATTTGAGACTGTCTCCCAAAAGCACAGTATCTCCTTTATAAAGACAATAATAAAACTATCTCACTAAAAATACTTAACTAAATCAAAAGCTATACTATGTTCTTTTACCTATTTTACTAAATACTGTTGTAGAGAAAATGGAAACTTTATGACCAGGATTCTCACCTGGCTTTAATAGAACCCACTGTACACACAAAAGAGCCTGTTTGCTTACCTATTGGTGTCAGGATGTTTATGTGGTGGACAGAGCTTCCCAGAGCAGTCAGTCAGTCATCGAAGTACTGGCCCAGGGGAAGTGTGGAGAGGAAACACAGAAGCACCTGGATGTTAATTGGTCAGGCATCTGCCAGTCATCATAGAGACACACTCACAGAGTTCCTCCTGGTGCTAGAGGCAGGGAAGGAGAGAGCTGAGAGTGGTGGGATTGGAGAAGCAGAGAGTTTAGGGAGAGAGAGGAAGCAGAAGAGAGAAGCTACACAGCCCTAGTGCTAAGGAGGGAGAAGAGATCACTGTGCTGCGGTGCAGGAGGGAGCAGCATCAGAGCCAGGAAATACTTAGATGAAGACCGTCTTGACCACCATGAGAATAAACTTGGTATAAGCCCCTTTAAATTTTCACCTTTCTTTTGTCTTTGTTCAATAGCATCATATTCATGAACTTGCCCAGTGTGGGGAACCCCCTCCTCCTGGAGCAACAATAGTAAAGAGTTACCTTTCCCAAAATTGATGAAAAAAATCATGCAATTCAAATTAAAATCTCAAATTGATTTTTTGGGGGGGAAACACTTGTCATATTTATATAAAATGTATGCAGAAGAAAAAAGGCTTAAATGCAGTTAAAGTACTCTTCGGAGAAAAAATTGGGATAATTTGCCCTGTTAGGTATTTAGACTTATACTAAAGCTATAGCAAATATGAGAATGTGCCATTCTACATTGGGACATCTGAAATGATAGAAATAGGCCTTTCTGTTTATATACAAACTATGATATAACATTACAAGTTAGTGTGATGAGGATGAGCTATTTCATCTACAGTGCGTTAAAATCATTATGGAAAGATAAAATGGATACCTACTTCCCACTGTGTACACATTAACAAAAATAAAGGTAAATTAAAGACTTATGTATTGTAGGGACCAAGGGCAGGTTCCCCCAAGATATGCCACTTTGGAATGCAGATTATGTCACAGTGGAATACAATCATGGCCCAAAAGACCCACATGCTTTGATCTTCACCCCCATCTCCAACTGAACAAAATGGATTTAGGTGGAGGAACTGCTATCACCGTAAACAACTGCATTTTAATTGAAGTAGGTGTGGTAGACAGAGGAATTTCTCAAAATCTGTTAAAATTCCTGTTTCTGTGCTATTGTTTCTGTGTGCCACATGAGCATTTGTTTACCAAACATTACACTTTCTCATTCCTGCCAATTGCTTCCCTTTTCCTTTGAAGTCTCAGACTCCTAGGCCATTGTCCTTAGTTCAGGATGTCATATATACCTCACTGTTCCTGATTGTTTTTGGAATCTATGTCTATGGATCCCACTTAAGTATGTAATCTAACTTTGCTTTTTTTTTCCTCTTATTAATCTGTTTCATATCAGTTTGATTCTTAGACCAGCTAGAAGAACCTCAAAAATTTCTTCTTTACCAGCAGCATCTAAGGTAAAACTTTCAAATGTTTAGTTGTCAATATAAGAAATCTTTTTTCATTGGGATAGGAAATGACTTCTTATTTTGACAGAACAAATCATAAAAAAAGATTAATTTGACTACATTAAGAATGTCTATGCATCTTAAGACACCAAAAAAAGAATGTAAAGGCAAGCCACATAATTTTGGAGAAGATATCTGTATCACATATAACCAATTAAGAGTTAATATCTTGCATAAATAATCCATAGCTCCTGCAGACTGTTCGTAACAGACTCTAATATTAATGCATAATATTTTTAGACTCTGATGAAATCATGCAACCCCCTAAATATTAACACATGATCTGTTGACTTCCGGGAAGATGGTGGTGTGAGCAGGGTGGCAGAAATCACCTCCCAACACTATATTTATCTACGAAAACACAGAAAATACAGCTATTCCTAAAAGAGAGACGAGAATACACAGGAAAGCGCACAGCGTGCAGCTACACCCGAGAGGACTCGGCACCCCAAGAGGCGGTCTTAAAGAGCCCAGCTGACATACGTGGCAACTATCAGTGACCAAATTATACAGCCATGAAAAGACAGAGGAATATGGTTCAGACCAAAATCAACCAGACAACCCCAGAGAGGGAGTCTGAAGGGATGGAAATGCACAGCCTCCCTGAAAAAGAATTCAGAATAAAAGTCATAACCATGCTGATGGACCTACAGAGAAATGTGCAAGAGCTGAGGGAGGAAGTGAGGGAACTGAGGAAAGACAATGCAGAAATCAGACAAGCGATCGACGGGCTTAACAGCAGAATGGATGAGATGCAAGAGACTGTTAATGGAATAGAAAACAGAGAACAGGAGTACAGAGCAGCTGAGGCAGAGAGAGATAAAAGGATTTCTAGGAATGAAAGAATATTAAGAGAACTGTGTGACCAATCCAAACGGAACAATATTCGCATTATAGGAGTACCAGAGGAAGAAGAGAGAGAAAAAGGGATAGAAAGTGTCATTGAAGAAATAATTGCTGAAAACTTTCCCTCGCTGGGGAAGGAAGTAGTCTCGCAGTCCACCGAAGCTCATAGATCTCCCAACACAAGGGACCCAAGGAAGACAACACCAAGACACATAATAATTAAGATGGCAAAGATCAAAGATAAAGACAGGGTATTAAAGGCAGCTAGAGAGAGAAAAAAGATCACCTACAAAGGAAAACCCATCAGACTATCATCAGACTTCTCAACAGAAACCTTACAGGCCAGAAGAGAATGGCATGATATATTTAACGTTATGAAACAGAAGGGCCTCGAACCAAGAACATTGTGTCCAGCACGATTATCATTTAAATATGATGGAGGGATTAAACAATTTCCAGATAAACAAAAGTTGAGAGAGTTTGCCTCTCATAAACCACCACTACAGGATATCTTAAATGGACTGCTCTAGAGGGAAGCACACCTAAGGCTAAAAAGATGTCACCAGAGAAAAAAAAAATCATAGCAAAGAAAGCAGACCATCCAAATACTAACTAAAGGCAAAGAATAAAACACCTATTATAGAAAGAATGGAGGAGGAGGAATAAGAAGGGAGAGAAATAAAGAAACATCAGACTGTGTTTACAATAACTTAACAAGAAAGTTAAGTTAGATTGTTAGATAGTAAAGAAGCAACCCTTGAACCCTTGGTAACCACGAATCTAAAGCCAGCAATGGCAATAAGTACATACCTATCAATAATCACCCTAAATGTAAATGGACTGAATGCACCAATCAAAAGACACAGAGTAACAGAATGGATAAAAAAGCAAGACCCATCTTTATGATGCCTACAAGAAACTCACCTCAAATCCAAAGATATACACAGACTAAAAGTGAAGGGATGGAAAAAGATATTTCATGCAAACAACAAAGAGAAAAAAGCAGGTGTTGCAGTACTTGTATCAGACAAAATAGACTTCAAAACGAAGAAAGTAGCAAAAGATAAAGAAGGACATTACATAATGATAAAGGGGTCAGTCCAACAAGAAGATATAACCATTATAAATATATATGCACCCAACACAGGAGCGCCAGCATATGTGAGACAAATACTAACAGAATTAAAGGAGGAAATAGACAGCAATGCATTCATCTTAGGAGACTTCAACACACCACTCACTCCAGAGGACAGATCAACCAGACAGAAAATAAGTAAAGACACAGAGGCACTGAACAACACACTAGAACAGATGGACCTAACAGACATCTACAGAACTCTACACCCAAAAGCAACAGGATACACATTCTTCTCAAGTGCACATGGAACATTTTCCAGAATAGACCACATACTAGGCCACAAAAAGAACCTCAGTAATTTCAAAAATATTGAAATCCTACCAACCAACTTCTCAGATCACCAAGGTATAAAACTAGAAATAAATTTTAGAAAGAAATCAAAAAGGCTCACAAATACATGGAGACTTAACAACACTCTCCTAATTAATCAATGGGTTAACGACCAAATCAAAACAGAAATCAAAGAATATATGGAGACTAATGACAACAACAACACAAAGCCACAACTTCTGTGGGACGCAGCAAAGGCAGTTCTAAGAGGAAAGTATATTGCAATCCAGGCCTATTTAAAGAAGGAAGAACATTCCCAAATGAATAGTCTAAAGACACAATTACTGAAATTGGAAAAAGAAGAACAACTGAGACCCAAAGTCACCAGAACGAGGGACATAATAAAGATTAGAGAAGAAATAAATAAAATTGAGAAGAATAAAACAATAGAAAAAATCAATAAAACCAAGAGCTGGTTCTTTGAAAAAATAAACAAAATAGATAAACCCCTAGCCAGACTCATTAAGAGAAAAAGAGAATCTACACACATAAACACAATCAGAAATGAGAAAGGAAAAATCACGACGGACCCCACAGAAATACAAAGAATCATAAGAGAATATTATGAGAATCTATATGCTAACAAGCTGGAAAACATAGAAGAAATGGACAACTTCTTAGAAAAATACAACCTTCCAAGACTGACCAAGCAAGACACAGAAAAACTAAAAAGACCAATCACCAGTGACGAAATCGAATTGGTAATCAAAAAACTACCCAAGAACAAAACCCCTGGGCCTGGTGGATTCACCTCTGAATTCTACCAGACATACAGAGAAGAAATAACACCGATTCTCCTTAAAGTTTTCCAAAAAATAGAAGAGGAGGGAATACTTCCAAACTCATTCTATGAAGCCAGCATCACTCTAATACCAAAACCTGGCAAAGACCTCACCAAAAAAGAAAATTACAGACCAATATCCCTGATGAACGTAGATGCAAAAATACTCAACAAAATATTAGCAAACCGAATTCAAAAATACATCAAGAGGATCATACACCATGATCAAGTGGGATTCATCCCAGGGATGCAAGGATGGTACAACATTCGAAAATCCATCAACATCATCCACCACATCAACAAAAAGAAGAACAAAAACCACATGATCATCTCCATAGATGCTGAAAAAGCATTTGACAAAATTCAGCATCCATTCCTGATTAAAACTCTCAACAAAATGGGTATAGACGGCAAGTACCTCAACATCATAAAGGCTATATATGACAAACCCACAGCTAACATCATACTTAACGGCGAGACGCTGAAAGCTTTTCATCTAAGATCGGGAACAAGACAGGGATGCCCACTCTCTCCACTGTTATTCAACATAGTACTGGAGGTCCTAGCCACAGCAATCAGACAAAACAAAGACATACAAGGCATCCAGATTGGTAAAGAAGAAGTCAAATTGTCACTATTTGCAGATGACATGATACTGTACATAAAAAACCCTAAAGATTCCATTCCAAAACTACTAGAACTAATATCTGAATTCAGCAAAGTTGCAGGATACAAAATTAACACACAGAAATCTGTTGCTTTCCTATACACTAATGATGAACTAACAGAAAGAGAAATCAGAAAAACAATTCCATTCACAATTGCATCAAAAAGAATAAAATACCTAGGAATAAACCTAACGAAGGAAGTGAAAGACCTGTACTCTGAAAACTACAAGACACTCCTAAGAGAAATTAAAGAGGACACTAACAAATGGAAATGCATCCCATGCTCTTGGCTAGGAAGAATAAATATTGTCAAAATGGCTATACTACCTAAAGCAATCTACAGATTCAATGCAATCCCTATCAAACTACCAACAGCTTTCTTCAATGAACTGGAACAAATAATTCTAAAATTCATATGGAACCACAAAAGACCCCGAATAGCCAAAGCAATCCTGAGAAGGAGGAATAAAACAGGGGGAATTACACTCCCTGACTTCAAGCTCTACTACAAAGCCACAGTAATCAAGACAATTTGGTATTGGCACAAAAACAGACCCACAGACCAGTGGAACAGAATAGAAAATCCAAACATTAACCCAAACATATACAGTCAATTAATATTTGATAAAAGTGCCTTGGATATACAATGGGGAGATGACAGCCTCTTCAGCAGCTGGTGTTGGAAAAACTGGACAGCTACATGTAAGAGAATGAAACTGGACTACTGTCTAGCCCCATACACAAAGGTAAACTCAAGGTGGATCAAAGACTTGAATGTAAGTCATGAAACCATAAAACTCTTAGAAAAAAACATAGGCAAAAATCTCCTGGACATAAACATGAGCAACTTCTTCATGAACATATCTCCCCGGGCAAGGGAAACAAAAGCAAAAATGAACAAGTGGGACTATATCAAGCTGAAAAGCTTCTGTACAGCAAAGGACACCATCAGTAGAACAAAAAGACATCCTACAGTATGGGAGAATATATTCATAAAAAACGTATCTGATAAAGGGTTGACATCCAAAATATATAAAGAACTCATGCACCTTAACAAACAGAAAGCAAATAATCCAATTAAGAAATGGGCAGAGGACATGAATAGACACTTCTCCAAAGAAGAAATTCAGATGGCCAACAGGCACATGAAAAGATGCTCCACATCGCTAATCATCAGAGAAATGCAGATTAAAACCACAATGAGATATCACCTCACACCAGTGAGGATGGCCAACATCCAAAACACAAACAACAACAAATGTTGGCGAGGATGTGGAGAAAAGGGAACCCTCCTACACTGCTGGTGGGACTGCAAATTAGTTCAACCATTGTGGAAAGCAGTATGGAGGTTCCTCAAAAAACTCAAAATAGAAATACCATTTGACCCAGGAATTCCACTCCTAGGAATTTACCCTAAGAATGCAGCAGCCCAATTTGAAAAGGACAGATGCACCCCTATGTTTATTGCAGCACTATTTACAATAGCAAGAAATGGAAGCAACCTAAGTGTCCATCAGTAGATGAATGGATAAAGAAGAGGTGGTACATATACACAATGGAATATTATTCAGCCATAAGAAGAAAACAAATCCTACCATTTGCAACAACATGGATGGAGCTAGAGGGTATTATGCTCAGTGAAATAAGCCAAGCCGAAAAAGACAAGTATCAAATGATTTCACTCATATGTGGAGTATAAGAACAAAGAAAAAAACTGAAGGAACAAAACAGCAGCAGACTCACAGAACCCAAGAACGGACTAATAGTTACCAAAGGGAAAGGGACTGGGGAAATGGGTGGGAAGGGAGGGATAAGAGGGAAAAAGGGGCATTACGATTAGCAGATGTAATGTTGGGGGGGCACGGGGAGGGCAGTACAACTCAGAGAATACAAGTAGTGATTCTATAGCATCTCACTACGCTGATGGACAGTGACTGTAATGGGGTTGGTGGGGGGGACCTGATGAAGGGGTAGTTTAATAATCGTGATATTGCACATGTAATTGTAAATTAATGATAATAAAATAAATTATATTAAAATAAATAAATAAATAAATAAATAAATAAATATCAAGAAAAAAAAAGAGATGATCTGTTAAAAATTAATATGAAACAAATAACCAAAACCAAAACAAACCAAACAGGACAACAGGGTTTAGGCTGACCAGTTGTCTCCATCATGTTCAGGAACAAGTGGGTAAGATAACAGAACTTTTCCATCCAACATACCAACCAGCAAATGGAGACTACATGGGAGTAAGTACTGTACTCCTCCCTTACATAGTTTTGATTGATGGACAAAGTATTTTAAAAACATGTGCCAGAATGAGTTATTTTCTTCCTTTCTCTGCTCTGTGCTTCTCTTTTCTCCTCTATTGTTATGGAAAAAGAAATAAGGAAATGAGTCATTAGCCTTCTTAATCTTTCATCCCTTTGCACTTCCCTGGGCCTATCTCCAACTGCTCTACGTAAGTAAAACAAATTTTAATTGTTAGTTTTCCCAGCCACTTACATGCTGTACATATATCAGCTAGAAGCTGATAATAAGTAGTGATTAATAAGTTTTTAGTGTCTATGACTGTATGATATAATGCCTGTCAGACACACACCACCACACCACCATCCCAGCATGCTGTAGCTCAGCCACCGCTAACCTTTCATTTCTCACTTTTTTGTTGTTGTCATTCTTTTTGTATTCAGTCCAATAATTTGAGTATGTCTCAGAGATTTGGTCCAGAAATTTATCAACCCTTAAAGAAGCTCTAAAGATAATGTGAGTGGAGTTTCCAATTATTATTTGTTGTTCTTTGTAAATGAGCCTCCCATAAGATTCTCTATTATTCAATGGGGCATGACATGTAATTTCTTTCTTTGAAAAGCAAAAGCATTTACAACTAAAACAGGTCACTGCCACACACAAAACATCAAGCTCAAAAAAATGTGGTCGGAAACCCAAGACTGAGCAGCCTGACCCATGTCTTTTCACAAGAACTCTAAAAGCATAACAATAATAAAGTGGAAAGTATATCTTTTCCTTTTTATCTCATTTTGCTTAGCTTTACATTGGTACTGATTCACATGTCCCATGTTATTTCTTGCTAGCAACTGAGACCAAGTCAGTGCCAGGTGGCTCTGTGGATTCGCATTAACTATACAAGCCGTTTTAGATCAGTTTCCTTACAATTCACTGCAGTGACAGAAGGAAATTGTCCCTACAGAAAAATCTAGCAATGGAGGAAAAAAAAAATTGGGGGACTTGTGTTTCCTTTTTACAAATATTACAGTCATTAACATGGATCATACAATGAATGAAAAGCTTGTGACAAACAGTTGAGAAGATCTGCGCTGGACATTAGCGAGTGAGGGAAGTCTCCACACGTCTGCATGAGTACTTTGTAAGTGAGACATGTCTACCCCCTGGCTTTTTTCCCAAATGGCTGGAAATCCCTCGATATAGGCATCAATTAGAAGTAGATATGGAATTTTACTTAAACTATGTATAGTGAAGGATTGACCCTTTAGGTGTGAGACTTGGCAACTGAGCTACGTGGAAAATACATAAGTAGTGGAAGAAGAAACTCAAACACTAGAGAGCTGAATGCCAGTGTATCCTTTCCATCTGTGGCAGTCCCTGTTGGTGGGGGTTAGGTCATAAAACAGTGTATCAAACACCCATTGCCTACTTGGTGCACCAATACAGATGATGGATGTCGTCAGGTAGCTCACAAAGGTGATTTGAGAGATCTTTTCCTATTAGAACTTTGACAGGCCTAAAGGCTACTTCTCAGTTTGTAATAAAGCTACTCCTGTCTAAGCTTTGAAATAGATGACAAAACTAGAACTCAAAAAACTTCACATGAAATTTTAGAATCGATCACCACCTTCTAAATATTAATCACACTACCTTCCCAATAGAGGTATTCAATAAATATTTGTTGAATTAAGCTGAATTCCAAAACAAACAGTTCTGCAGTTATTATTCAGCTTAAGAACTACTTAGGCTTATTCCCAAAGATAATAAAAGGGAGTACTTTAAAATTTTTCCTATACAGATGAGAATCATATGAGAAATTTAACTTTTAACAAACTGAAAACCCAATAGTTGGGAAGTGGTAACTTACTCTAAGTATAAGATGTGCAGCAAGTCCTAGATATAAATTCTGTTATTTTTGTTATTTTCTTTTTAAACTCAGTGTTATGCTGTTGGGAAGAAAACAGCTTAACTATATGATTCAACCAAAGTTGAATGGTTAGAAACATGTTAGATAATAGAACATATTGGTAAGTGTCTCTGTGCATTTGCTATTGAAAAAAGATTTCCTATGACCACATTTCCTTCTCTTCCCAGATGAAGGATCTATAAACTTGAATATAAAGAATGAAACCCAAGTACCTCATTTACTATAACACACTGCCTATTTCAGTACATCAGGCAAATATGCTATATTTCAATCCGCTGCAGGCAAAGAGAACCTGGAGATGAAGGCAAGCTATAGAATGTCATTTGGGAGACAGCACGATAAATTGCACCTTATTTAAAAAAAAATCAGATTGAAAACCAATCATTGGCTGTTTATAAACCTGTAATTTTTGACCGATTAATTCTTTTTCTGAGTGTTAGTTTTTCCATAATGTCAATATCAGCTGTTACAAGCAACAGAGGGAACAGTGTATAAGGCACTTTGCGCGGCACCAGGTGCGCTGCTGATGCTCCGCTGATGCTGAGTCACTCCCTTCTCTCCCTCTGACCTCTTGTGAGTCTTTCTCTCCCCATCATGGTCCTCTCCAAATATTTTGATACACATGCAAATTGGCCATACCTTTTAACTTATTAAAATGAATAAAGAACTTTAAGAGAAGATAAATTATATTATCCAAAAAGGACAAAAATTCTGTGTTGTAACAAGATGGGGTCCAGTCAGATAGTAAGGATTCAATTCTAGGACTGTGAAGATGAGAAGAGAGAGACATCATCTCTAAAAGAAACAGGAACCCTGAACGGATGGCTAGCTAGTACGGATGTCCTTTCATTGTCAGTGACAGAGAAACATAGATGGTGGTGGTGGCATTCTCACCGACAGTATCACAGTCACTGACAGAGTCTCCCTTGGACTCACCTCCAGCTCCGCTCCTCAGCCTTCTCTTGTCCAGGCCCCAACCTGGGCCTCGAAAGACACGAACAAAATACTAACATAGTTTCTAATAACTCAAGGCCACATCCCTAGGATGACCCCAACCCCCCTTCACCTGTCCCCTTAAAATGCCTGCCTAAGAAAACTCAAGTTTACTAAAAGAATTTACTGTATGTTCCAGCCAACACCTGGACAAAGACCTGGTTTCGCAGTCTCTGTGGGAATGTAGGAGTCTAACTTTGATAAATGCCAGTTAACAAAACAAACACAGATGGATTTCACGTGAACCAACTTCACACTTCCCACTTTTTGTAGTTTTTTGCTTCCCTGCCTTTCCTGAGCCCAGAGTCATCCACTCCCTATTCTCTCATTCTCTCTTTAGAAGTCTGAGTCACTCACGTCTGTACAACCTGAGGCTGAGCTGAGATCACACCGGACTCTTTCCCTATGGCAAAAGCGTGTCACTGATGAAGATCTGTCCCTATCTCTTTAACTGGTGTCTCGTTTTGCGTGTCTTTGACATCACATGCAGACCTCACATGATGCATGAGGGGCTTTGTATTCTCCCAGAACAATGACCTGCGACACGGTGTCATGGACTGCATGTTAGTGTCCCTGTAATGGGTGAGTAATGAAATCAGATCCCCAGCGTGATGGTGTCTAGAGGTGGGGACTTTGGGGAGGAAATGAGGTCATGAGGGTGGAGCCCCGTGAGTCCGATGACTGTCCTTATAAGAGGAGGTCTTGTAGGTCTCACTCTTTTCCTGCCATGTGAGAACATGACAAGAAGTCAGCAGTCTGAACCCAGAAGAGGGTTCCATACAGAACCACACCATGCTGGCACCCTCATCTAGGACTTCTAACCTCCAGAACTGAGAGAAATAAATTTTTGTGTTTATAAGCCACCTAGTCTATAGTACTTTGTTTTAGCAGCCTGAACTAAAACAAGGGAAACTACAAAATGCATCAATCCCATCACCTACTGGGTTTCTTTATGACACATACTGTCAGAATGAATCTGAAATATATCTTTTGCAACATGGAAGAAATCTGAGGATTTGGAAGCGCAGACTGTGTTTATATCTCTTCATAAAATTGACACTCATGATGTTAAAAGCAAATTACTTGATATTGGGAGTGAAAAACTGACTAAAAAAACTGTATTGGGTTTGATCTTCTGTGTAGAAAACCAGAATGATGAGCCTCTACTCTACAGAAGAGCCTGAGGCCATCAAACATGGTCACCAGCAATTTCCTCTCTCCTATCAGTTTCCCTGTGCCCTGTGCCAGCATCTATATTTAATTTTTCTGCGAGGTTTACCCTCTACTTGTGATCTGGAGCACATCCTCTCCAAAATCCTCTAGGAGCTTGTTCCATTGATCTCTTTCTTCTCAATTATTAGTCACTGACACTGAATTATATTCCTTAACCCACTTCTCTCTTTTCTATCCCCAAAGATACTCTGAAAAAGATGGTCTGCTCTTACAGGTATTCAATTCCCAGTTACCACTCGTCGCACTGTAGCCCCCTTGCTGATATTCAGGTGGTTTATGACTACTGTTTGGGAGACTGGGTGGTAAACTGAGAAAAAAGAATAAGGAAAGGTCCACTAACTTAATCTCTTTTTAAACCATTTTCCTATGTGGCCTTTCTGCAGTATTTGGCACAGTTGGCAATCCGATATTTTTCTTCTACTTTCTTGAAACTATTGTTAGAAACTATTCATATGTGTTTCCTATTACTTTTCTCCATGTCTTAAGTGTGTTTGTTTTTAAATTGAGTCCCATAAAAAAAGATTTCAGAGTCAAAGAACACTCTCATTATGGTGTTGATTTTTTCATTGGAGATGATCCATAAATTTGATCAGTGTACCCGAAGGCCTATGAATCTCTGAAAATCAGAGTCCTCTATACATTCTTCATGGATATTCTTATATGTTGGTATCAGATTCTCTACTGAACTTTATTTGAATCTAGCAATCTCTTCCCAGGTGTGTCACAGTTACCACAAATTAAATAAGCCCATCTCTACTAGTTCTTGCCTCTTGGGGGAAACAAAGTCTAGCTTTTCACTCTCATTTCAGTTTATAGTGTCGGGTATCCTAAACTACAAAATTTCTACTTATGTTTGAGTCTTGCCTTTTTTACTCCTTCATTTCTAATCAGTCACATAGCCATGCTAATTTTACCTCAGAGATATCTTTAAAATACATTTTCTTTTTCCTATCATCACCATTGTTTTTTATTCCTGTCCATTGTGCACCCAAAATCATTGTTAAATTCCTTTACAAAAGGAAGGGAGGTGGAGAGAGAAAGAAATTGATTTGACAATGTCTTCCTACCCCCATTTAAAAATCATCTGGCTTTGATTTGCTTTCGTGATGTCTTAGTCTAGTCAGGCTACCGTAACAAAATACCACAAAGTATGTGGCTTATAAGCAACAGAAAATTATTTCTCAAGGTTTGGAATGCCAGGAAGTCTAAGATCAGGGCTGCACATGGCAGCGTTCTCTGCGAAGGGCGCTCAGCCTCGTTCACGGCCCGGTGCCTGCCCGGTGTCTGCACAGGGTGGAAGGAGTGAGCAAGCTCTCGAGCCTCGTCCTAAGAGGGCACTAACCCCGAATACGAAGGCTCTGTCTTCATGACCTAAGCACCTCTCAGAGGTCCCACTTCTCAGACCATCAAACTGGTCATTAGGATTTCAGCATATGAATTTTGGAGAATCACAAACATTCAGACCATAATACATTGTAATACCCAAACTCATTATCAAGGCATATGCAATCATTTAAAATGTATCTTTAACAAGAAGGAACACCAAGGATTGCCAGCAACAGGAGAAGCTCAGAGAAAGACATGGGAAGCGTTCTCCCCTAGAGGCTGCCCTGAGAGCCTGGCGCTGCCCACACCTTGGTTTTGGACCCCTCGCCTCCAGAACTGAGAGTAAATTTCTGTTGTTTTAATCTACATGTAGTTATTGTCATCATCCAGTTCCTTATACCCTATACTTCAATTATTTTAAATATCTCTGATCTACCAAGTCACCATGGTTCCATTATCAAACTTCCCTCTGCAAGTGATCCCTTCATATTGCTCCCCACTAGGGAATTACTGCCGTAGTCAGCCAAATGCTCTGAGACCCCGTTCTGACATGTGTGTGTCTGGGGGAGAGTTCCCTCACCTCAAAAGTTCTCTGGACACCAGCTGGTTGTCCTACAATTCAACTCCATTCTGACACTAACTATCTGGAGGTAGCAAGCCACTGATTAAGGGTTTAGTCCTACAATACTGCGTCCCCTCCCCCAGATGCCAGCTGGAGGTTGGAGGCCCCCCCACCCCTCCTTGGTTGTCAGACGCCAGTCACAAATCCAGGGGGTTACTTGTACTTCTGACTGACTGGCTATAAATCAGAGATTCCCATCATCCCCTTCTTGGGTTAGGTTAATTTTCTAGAGCAGCTCACAGGACTCAGAGAAACATTTTACTTACTAGATCACCAGTTTATTATAAAAAGAACAGCCAGATGAAAGAGATACATAGGACACAGTACTGCCATACCTAAATGATTCCAGCTCACAAGACACTAACAGATCTGGTCACATAGATGCATCTACGTGCAGAGCATCTGAGAAATGTACTTTTTCTATGTACTTGGGAAAGGGGCCAGTCAATGAAGATGGTTTGAGGACCATATGGCATTATTTTATCATGTTTACTCAACCTTAAGACTATTCTAATATAAATGCTATGTTGAAACATCTTTGACCTCAAAAATGCTACTTATTGCTGTTTTCACATCACTCAGCTTGTACTTCTTTGGCACTTTACCCACAGTTCATTAATTTCTTCATTAAACATCTCTCTGCACTTTTCCACAAGCCCTTCAAAATCAGGGGTGGCTTTTATTAATCTTTATATTTTCTAGTTTATAATACATGAGGATGCCCCTAAGAGGCTTGTTGGGTATACTCATACCCTAAATTTTATATATTATAGGAGCTCTTTAGGTAATAGCAATATTCTTTGCTATTGTCCTGAAGGTTTTATATATATATATATATTTCTTTTTTTTAATTATCCACAGTTGAACAGTAGGAAAAGTTTAACACAATATTCTTATATAAAAGAAAAGTGGAAATATAACTTATAAAGATGAATCTATATTTTGTCCATGTTACCCATAAACAAAAAATTGTAAAGTGAATTAACGAATAAATATACATACTAATTATAGTACCAAAACATTATTTTATTTCAGTTAAGATAATTTATTTAATCGAGATAGTTTCTACTTTCCACAAACTAGAGACTGCATGAAATGTCAAGTAACATTTTCAATTCTTATTAATTTCAGAACAAAGCAATGTATAAATATATATCTTTGAAAAAAAAGTTGATATCTCTAGTTTCCACAGACTCAGTATGTGTGAAGCATAAAAAATAACAGATGGAAAAATCAAAGAAGAAAAAAAGAAACTGGGAAATGTTGCAGATAATTCTATTTACTATAATAAAACATAGTGTTAAAAGAGGGGCCAGTTTATTTTTACTTTTCTCACTGAAATAATTAACATGGAGCATAGCTCCTAGCAGTTTCCTGGGACGTGAGAATAAGAAATTTTTCTTTCTTTCTTGAATAAAATTCCATTTCACTTCACATAATTTTGAATGCCAACAGAACAAAATTTTAAAATTATATCTGTTTCATAGACTAATGAACTAATATTTATGCCTAGAACTCATTTAACACATGATGATTTTAATTTTTATTTTTCAGCTTTATTAAAATATAATTGAAAAAACTAAGAGATTTAAAGATTATTCATTTTTAAAGTTTTCAGATATACTTCCTTTTCTAAAACTTATTTTATTATTGGCTCCACCACACTTCTTGATATCTGGGTTTGAAGCCTTTAAATTATAGTCAATAATTGTTATATTTTCTCCACATTCAGTCATGTTCCATATTGTTTTTGATTTAAAAATTGCTCTTGCACTTACTTTTTCCTTTCCACTCTTAAATTAGTTGCCCAATGTTTAATCCTACTAGTCTGCTCACACATACGTATGAAATTTTTTAAAATAAATGACTATTTTCACAAATAAAATTAGCAAAACAACAGCAACCTCAGACTCCTTCACAAATTGCTGGTTGGGTGATATTGTAGCAGGGAAAATTGGGAAAACAATTTGCCAATAATACTTTGGTATAAAACCTGGTGCTTGGAAATTGAAATTTAAAATGGCATCTGCCTCTCTTTTCTAAATTCCTACCAAAACAACAATCAAGAAAAGGAAGATGCACACACACAATTACACTCCCATATACACATACACAATGAAAATTAGGACCAATAATCAATCTATTTTCATAATCTAGAAAAAAGTAGACTAATGGCAAGGCTGATAAAGTGAATAAAATAATGCCAACTAATTCTATTTGATTGTTTATGTTTTGTTATACCAAAAAAAAAAAAACCCACACACACCTATATAAAAATGTTTAGGGGAAACTATCTTCTCCAATTAGCTCGTCTCTGATTTAGAAAGACAATGTCCACAGTAAACTGATATTTATGCAACTGACCAATTATTTTTTGGATGTTCTTAATCACAGTGTCTAAGTCCTAAAAGTACCTGTTTCTCTACTTGTAGACAAACTGTCATTTCCAGAACAAACTGGGAAGAAATCTGGGGAGATGGAGACAAGCATGTTAGTGGAGGAACATCAAAGTATGGCAATCTTCTCAAAATACAGCAATCACACTGGGTTTAATGTGTATATGTGGTCTGTATTTTTCTTGGAACTGGATCTATTCTGTTTCTCAGGCACCTGAGGACTGAAGAATGAAGATATCAGATTTTTCCAGCAATAATGGATTCTAGCATTGGAAATCTGTTTAGATGTTATTTCAGCCCAATTATGTATCTAGAAAGAGATTTGATTTAATCTACAGGAATAAGTGAAAGGGAAAAAATTCAACAGCTTAATACTTAACAAATAAATAATGAATCTAAATAGATAATCTTTGTTCATGTATGAGTAATGGAAAAATAATTAAGTGCATGAAGAAATGTTGAACGTTAATAAAGAGGGAATATTATTTTGAATAATCAAAGGAAGAATGAGTCTCTGAAAATAATCTGCTCCAGGCAACCAAAGAAACTATTGAAACATCTAAAACATTTTGAGTCATATGAACATCTTTTAAAAAAAGAGGTGGAGGGGGGGGCAGGACATTCCAAAATTTGTATTGCATAGAATGACTAAAAAGGAAGAGAGGTGAAGTAAGAACAGAATGACTAAAAAGAAAGAGGGATTTTAGTGAACTATGTAAAAAAAAAAAAACCCACATTGAAGGCTGTAAAAGCCAGAATTAACATTTAAATTATTAAATATAAGATTTAAGTAAAGAATGTACAAAATAGAAAGAGAACTGAAGAATTGTAAATGTTTTTCAGGAAGTGAATAATTATATCCAAAGCAAAAAGCAAAAATAAGCAGAAGAAAACTATCTTACACTAAAAAAAAGAAAGTGTATGGAAGAAATAAAAACAATCAAATATAGCTCATATCAAATTTGTTCAAAATAGTTATTCAGAGGATATGTTACAATTAGATATATTCATATGTGCTGGCTAATTTGACAATCCAAATGAAAAGAATATCATCAGATTAGATATAAATTATCAAAGTTTCCAGGAGAAGAACTTGTATCTTGAACAGAACAATAACCACTGAAGGAAATACACCCAGATGCTGGCTGTGATTTGTAGAGGAACCAAGAAGGAAGTAAATAGTAGCTGTCACAGAGAATACAGGGAAAATCATCTGTTTTAGATGGAAGTTCTGGCTGAGGTTATCAGCTGGTGACAGAATTATAGAATTGTAGGCAAACTTTATTTTCTTATTTAAAATATCATCTACTGCCAAATTCATACAATTGGATAATAGAAAATATATGTTATTATTTTAACATTCATTCCCTTTGGTAGAATAATCCTATTCTCCAAACTTTAATTCTGGTAAATAGCACAAAAGGTTTTAGCACTTTTTTCACTTTATTTTGATTGGAAATATATAAATGGTAACATAAAAGTTAGTAATAGGGAATAATAATAGAATAATAATAACTTCTATTATTAATATATAAAAATGGCTGGAAAATGCTACTATTCACTTCTATTTAATGATAGAAACATGAGTGACTTTCTTTTTTTTATTTTACTTTTTTTAGTCACCTATATACTACACAGGTATTATATTAATCAGTATTAGTATAGTCAGGAAATAATCAAACTTTAATTTTGAAAAATAAATTGCCAATTAAAACTGAAAGTATCTAAAAAATACACAGATCAAGAAAATGTAATTGTTAAAGCTATCCAAAATCTATTTTTCTCCAATTCATCTTTCAATGAGTCTATGCTTCTAAATCAGCAGTATCTTTGTGTGAGAAGAAAATTAGTATCTTAGAGGAATACATTCACAATCATCAGAAGACATCAACAATAGTGAACTTTTATCTGACTGCTGTGTTCCTAGAAAGCAACAATTATAGAGAAATCCTCCACTTTTTTGTGTTCCAGAAATTCTGTCTGCATAAGACAACTGTTTTTCACATACCCCGAAATAAGACCCATCTCTACCGCACCCCAGGGACAAGGAAGACCCATTTCCGTCCTTCCTCGTGATTCCAGGGTTTACCTGCTCCTATAAAACCCGAGCTCCCCTTGCTTTTCTTTGATATATTCCTCCTGAAGGGGCATTTTTCCTATTGCAATAGCCCAGATAAAATAGTCTTTTAAAATATCCAGTGTTTTTTCTTTTACAGTTTTAATGCTGTGGTTTAAATGATACTGGACTTTAACCTTTGGTTTATTTTCTCATTCATAATAATTTTCACTTTTTAATTGAAATGTACTTGATATACATTATATTGGCTTCAGGTGTATAATATAGTGATTTGACAGTTACAAACATTACTAAATGCTCACCATGATGGGGTAGACACCATCTGTCAACATAAAAAGATATTGAATTATTACTGACAATATCCCCTATGTTGTACATTCATCCCCGAGACTAATTTATTTTATAATTGGAAGTTTGTTCCTCTTTATCCCCTTCACCGATTTCACCCTCTTCCCCTATGGCAACCACCAGTCTGTGCTCTGTGTTTATGACTCAGTTTCTGTTTTGTTTGTCTTAGATTCCACATATGAGTGAAATCATGTGGTATTTGTCTTTTTCTGCCTATTTCCCTTAGCATAATACCCTCCAGTAATCTCACCTTTGAATTCCTGTTTAATCTACTCGTAACACGCTTCGTGCTCCCTCCGTTCCTGCCTCGCTATCGGGGAACCTGTGGTATGTCAGTTCCTGACTATGTCTTCCAGATTTTTGTCTGTTGGTAGCATGGCAAGGATTTGATTTTGATTATTTTGAGCATTCACTTGATTTCAGGTGTAATTCCATTCATTTTCATATTCTGATCATTTGTGATTCCATTGAATAAACTAATGGTTTATACAGCTCTTGTGTTTGTTGGGTAAAGGATAACAGATGATCTGGTTGTTAGGCTTCTCTAATTGTCCACTTGTCTATTATGGCTCAAGTCAGTTAAGAATTTCATGTCCAATGGGAAGTACTTGAACTGCTAAGTTTTGGATTTCTGTTTTTATGTTTGACAGAGGCTGAAATTTTACAATCAAAGCTATACACTATTTTTCTATCTGTATCTGTCTGAATGTTTATATGCCTAGAATTCAGAAAGGCTTTACTTTTCATTGTGTAAATGGATAATCTTTTCCTACCTTTGAATGGTATTACTAAGGTACAATATAAAGTTTTTTAAAGGAGACCTCTACTGATTGTCAGAGAGATAAAGAAACTTACATAAACTGAATGTTCCTAAAAAACTCCAGAAAATAAGAAAATTTATCTTCTAATATTTTCAATATACTAGAAAATATGTTCTTATAGAATCTAACTCAGAAAGATTTTAAGAATTCACATGCACAAAATTTAGGTACATCTTTGGCAAACAAAATTAGCTTATTATTTCTAGTTTAATAAAAGCAACAATGTTTGCTCTGACATAATAGAATTAAATATTAAATATAATACAAATGTACATTTTTATTCTACATAGATATGTTCTTCCTAAACTTATAAATGTTTACTGATAGAAAATCTAGCATTAATTTAATGAAATGTTTTACATTATTAAAAACATGAATTTGTATTTAATAAAATTAAATCATTTTTCTGACAAACTATTTCACTAATTATTTTGTTTTGTAGTATGTCAGTTTGAACATAATTTCCAAGATCCCATAAGAGAAGCTGATGACTACTTGTTTGTCTGACTTTATAAATCGCAGGCTTTTTCCTTTTCTTTGAGATGTTTCTCAATGACGAATGCTCTCTCTATTGCATCATCCATGCATTTGGTCTTTCACAGTATTAACTTAAAGTATCTGAAATAGGAATTCATCAAAATTAATCCACTATTTTTTTCTTTCTGATTGGGTGACCAAATCACTATGTATCTCCCTTAAAATCACTTGATTTTTTCTGTCCAGATAAGATAAACATAAAATAGCACATTCTTTGTTTGCATATCCTATTTTTCCCTATAAAATATCAGTTCCTTTGAATGAATATTGAATTTTCCACTTTAAAAGACCTCTTAATTAAATGCCTTGTTAAGGTATCCCTTTCAACTAATTTTTTTTTCAAACTCTAAAGACACCTTTCTAATTTATTTGAGCAAGTTGACATTTACCACTGGGCTCTGATGCCTGTTTACTGCCTTCTACCTCACTGGATCCACTTCATTTGAATCCAAAATCAATTACACTCCTTTAGCATATTTATTAACAGAACTGATTTGGAATGATATAAATTTTGCAGCTATGAAGATGGCTGGGTAGACACAGTAGAGATAAGGCCAGATATACCTTCACCAAGCTTGTAGAGTAATATTTTTACTGTGTAATTTCTCTGAATCTTCTGGACTGGAATAACAAAAGAAAACCTTCAGTATTGCTCCTCTGAAATTAGTTCTTAAAATGAGGTGACACTGTTACCTACGCTGAGTATATATCTGGGTTTTTGTGATGACACGGTGAGATAATAGTAAAAGCTCGCACTATGGCTCAGTGTTCAAGAAACCACACAATATGATTTCAACTCTTCACCACTTTTCTACTTTTATCATACAATAATCCATAACGCAAATGCTGTACTATAAAAGTAATATAAGCCATCTCCCATCTTGAGTTTTTTATTTTCTAGCTTCTGATTTGCCAGTGCCTTTTCTGCCATTTAAAATGTTGAAGTTTTCCTCTAAGTCAGCTTGGAGTCACCACAAATCCTATCTCCTCCATCACATCATCAGTAAATGAGTAGATATTTTCCCTTCTGTGTCTTATTTGACTCAATAGATGTTTCCATTACGTATTTAAATACATAATTATTTCTTCAGAATTATTCCAGTATTGGTGAATTTCTATTAAAAATCAATTTTCAGAGAGAACTACACTGAGTTTACCTATTCATGATCATATTTTTATGTATGACAGTGAAAACAATATTCAACCTTCATAAAATCCTTATGTAAAATCATTCCAGATTGGTTTCACTAGGTCAGTTTTTCCTTTGTAAGTATTACAATAAACATTTAACACACAATAAATCTAAACATTGTTTTACTCACATACATTTTACCAAATATACTGATCATTTTTTATTTTTGATAAAATGTAATTAAAAAAAACTTACAAGACTTTATGAAAATCGTAGCCATTTGCCCCATGACTTCCTTCTAAGTATTCCCTTTCCTCAGTAACAGACACTTTCAATTCTTTTCACTGTTTTTTAAAATACATATATACTTCCGTATTTCTAAATAACATATTTATCTCCACATTTACAAATAATTACGTTTCAATATCTTTAGAAATTATAGTAGTAGGAGTTAAAGAAGCTGTATGACTTTGACTAAAAATTGTATCTGCCCTTTTTTGGGGTCTTTAAAGACAAACTAATGCACATTAAGGCAGATGGAGGTTCTTTGTCACATCCATTACCTTTGTGCCTAGACATTCTTACTCGGATCTTGGGAAAGGAATTCTTTTTTTAATTGTAGAGAAAGATACCTTTTTATTTTGATGTTTCACTCTGGCAACTCCCATAAACCAATGGCCACAAGCCACAATCTCCCTTCTAGGCGGACCAAGAGAGAGTCATCCTAGACCTGAGTCAGGTGTGTGGCCGCAGGGTGGAGCTGGGTCCTTGGGGGACAGTCAACGATGCTTTGGGAGAATAGAAAGGTGGGAAAGTCCAAACAAGGAAGAAGCTTGAGAAGCCACTGCAGAAAGACTACATCTAGAGTAATTTCCAGAGGGTAATGTCAAAAAGAGTTTAGCCGATCCTCTAGCTTCTGAATGTAAGAATATACTCTCTGTTAAGACCTGTTTCTATTTGTCCTTGGTGCATGCAAGTACCATGGGGGCTGTAACACTTGCACTCATGCCTGTAGGGCTCTTAGGTACCCACCATTGCATTTTGTAACACTCCATCCTCTCCCCTTATTCCTCATTTGTTTTCAACTTAACTTCATGTTTATCTCACTTGGCTTTCCTCAACTGACTTTGAAGTATTTATCTGTGGCTCTCAATGTCCTGGGTGCCCTGAGAAAGAATGCCTTTCTAAGTTCCAGGCCCCAAGAATACTCCTTAATTATCCACAACTGTTAAACTCCCTGGCCAGGCCAATCTGCCTGGGACTAGAAGAATGGATGGTGTGTAAAATTTGACTATTTCCCCAGAACCATGACATAGATCTGGTCTTTTTTTCCCCCAAATTCACTGATGTTGGGATTACTTCCTTCTGCTGTGAATGAGAATCTTTAAGCAGTGTCTATGCAATAATTAGCCTGATAAACTAAAGTATTAGCTGAAGGAAGATTCGAAATTAGAGAAATAATATAAGTTGTGTTTTTAATCTCTCAGAGTGTATCACTGAGTAATATTGGAATTAAGGAAGTAAAATATTGATGGAGGGAGATGAATTGAGGCTTTAGATTATTAGAAATATTAAGTTAGAAAAATCAGTACTAAGAAAGTCAGGCACATATACTGTCCACTATATTTCAAAAGTCTTTCCTCCTTTCTTAAAATTAATTTTGTTCTTAAGAAGTCATCCAAACAGGATGAAAACTACTTGCCACTGTCTCTTAGTATTAAATAAATTATCAGAGTCAACAATCATAAATGATATATCTTTGAGGAGCCCTGAAATTCTAGGCAGACCCTAGTTGTCAAAAAGGACATTATGAATCATGTATTTGCTATAAAGGGATAACATAGCAGGGAAATGTACTTGACACACTGTAGGGGATGATTCAAGTTTGTCCAGTTATTGAATGAAAAGGAGTAAGATTTATATGCACAGCAGGAGATATACATGCATAATTATAGTAGCACTATTCCCAGTAGCACAAACCTGGAACCAATGTAAGTGTGCATCACCTGAAGGGTGGGCAAGTAACACTGGGAAAAGCTGTAAAATAAAATCTGTAGCATTTAAAACAAATGAACTATAATGCTATCCAGTATGAAGGAAACTTAGCAATATACAATAAAAATTATTCCCAACTATTGCAAGCAGCATACTGTATTATACATTTGACACAATTAAAATAATGCTTTTAGAAATTTTTATGGTTTAATAAACTATACAAAAATGGAATGTGAGGAAACTATGAACACAGTGTTCAAATCATGCTTGAGGTGGGATAGCATGTTTGTTTTGGAAAGATGAGAGAAGGAAATATATGGTTAGATGTAGGTTTTTGTCAAGACCCTAGATTTTATGTGTGGAGGTGGGTTCATGGGTCATAATTACATTATTAAAAATAACTAATTGCTAACTAAATAACTGAAAATTAAGTGTGTATGGACCAATGAAAGAGGAATATGGTGAAGAAAGGATTGGAAATAACCCAATTCTTTGTGCAATCAAATCGAGAAAAGGTGGAGATGCGTTCAGGGTATGAATATCTCAACTCTCCTGTGAGCTCTCTCTAGCACAGCCGGCTTCTCTTTGGCTAAAGTTGTGAATCAAAGACACCAGACAGTCTTCCTTGATGGTAGGTAAATTGGGGCCAATATTTTCTCTACAAAGAGACCAGAAAAAATATATATAATTTAGTATCTTAATGCTCTCTTCTTCTACAGTCTTTTTAAAAGGGTACTAGGTGGCTGGGTTTTTATTGGAATTGAATCTGTAGTAGGATTTTAGCATAGGGTTTCCTTCCCAGTATCTTTCTAATCAGACTTAGTAGACTTAAAGTCAGGATCTTTAATTGAATAATTTTCTCATTTATAGACTGAACATTATTAAAATTAACTAATTGCTAACTAAATGACTGAAAACTAATTTATAGACTCAATATCTCAACCATGAGTTTTTAATGTAAGTTTTTATTCTGCCAGGAAATGGGAATATAAAGCTTTACTGTCCAATATTGTAGTCATGAGTCACATGTGACTGTCCTAATCGGAATTCAGATTTGCAGGAAGTTTAAAATACAGACCCAATTGCAAAGACAGCATGAACAATAGCATGTAGACTACCTCATTAATCATTTTTATAATCAATGACATGTTGAATGAAAATATTTTAAGTATAACAGGTTCAACAAAATATATTACTAAAATTAATAATCCATTTTATTAATCTTAACAATAGCCTATATCATTGCAGCATTATTTATCATAACCAAGATATGGAAACAACCTGTGTCCATAAATAGATGAATGAATTAAGAAGATGTGGTACATACACACAACAAACTATTAATCTGCCATAAAACAGAAGGAAATGTTGCCATTTGTGACAACATGGATACACCTTGAGGTCATTATGAAATAAATCAGACACAGAAAGACAGAGTATAATCTCTCTTATATATGGAATCTAAACAAAACAAAACAAAAATAAAAACAAAAACAATGTATACATACAGAGAACAGATTGGTGGTTGCCAGAGGTGGGGGTGGGGAAGTGGAAGAAATGGGTGAACTTTTTGCTTTTTTTTTGTTTTAGTAATATATATATACACACACACACACACACACACACACATAATTAAAATTAATTTCATCTATTTTTTTAATGTAGCTACTGGAAAATTTTTAATTTCATCTGAAGTTCATATTGTTTCTACTGGACATTGCTCATCTAGATAAATCAACATTCCTGCTATTACTGAGCTTTTTTTAAACTATTAACCTCCTAACGAGTGAGTGAAAAAGAAGAGAGAAAGAGGATGTTACTCCCAATTTTGAGTTGCCCAAGCAATTCTTTCGTGTAGGAAACTGAAAATTGTTCCTGAAGGGCTGTTTTTAGGGACAGAAAGACTATCAGGTGATTGAAACTGATCACCCCAGAGACAATAAAGAGCCTTAATGGAGCAAAGTAGGAGAAAATTCATCAGCCCTGCATGGTTTTGGGCAAAGATAATCTCTAATTTTATTTCAATCTGGAATGAAACTGTAAAAAGATTGTGCATATACAGACACCATAAAACTAAATTAAGCGTATTTTAATCTGATAATAAAATAGATGACAAAGTAATAAGAAAATAATAATATTAGTAATAATAATAGAATAATAAAAATCAAGCAAAGTCTATTGTATACTCTAAATGGCTAAAAGTAGCTTGATGAATGAGATGTGCATCTTAAGTGACAAAAATGAATATCTTTGCAGGAAAGCATTTCAAAAAGACTGGTTCTAAGCCTGAGATTTCCATCAGAAGTCCCTAGTGGGAGAATCTAGTTTAGAAAACTCTTGGGTATCAACCTTGAACCACTGTGCACACACACATAACCACACATGTACAGTACAGTTCTAGGTAAGACAGAGACACCCCCTCAGTCAGGAGTCATAATCTCAGAGTATCAGTACTTCACATGATCTCTCTGCTCAAGCTCTCAGTGGTTTTCTACTGTTTAAAAGTTAATACATATGCAGCCTGATACTCATCATCATCTGTTACACTTCTTCAACATGCACTTTTCCTCATTTCTTACAAGAAACCATCCTCCTGTCAAACTGGACTTAATGCTCATGACACTGACCTCCCTTCTCTCAGGTTCACCCAGTCACCTCCTCCCACTCAGAACCACACTGCCTGTTGAAGCCGACCTTCATATTGCTGCCCAGATGCACTGACCTTCCTAAAGTTTGTGAAACTTCTGTTTTACACCGACTGTTTCCAACCTCTTTTGGAATCCACATACATTAATTTGTATTTGCTGACAATTAAAATTTTGAATTTTGAATTGTCATTACTTTATGATTTTATTATAAATATTAAACTCCAAACGCTTCCAAACATAACTGCATCTTGAGAGCAGAAGTAGTGTAACAGACACTTATTCAATTAAATAAATTATGCAGTTTGATAGAAAACAATGCAATTTTAAGTTTAGCTCTTATTCAAGCAAATGTCCGTGACTTATTTAAAGAAAAATTATAGTTTTGGAAGTAACTTCATATGTATACATACTGATCTAGCTTATTTGTCAGTGATGAAATGATTACAGTTACCAAAAATAATTTACTTTAGAGCTGGCAGCTTTCACACTGGAAACAACTCTTAACCTTATTTGTAATTGCCCAACAGCCATTTAAAAAAAAATAATGGAAGAAATTATTTGAATATGTTTCTTTTCATGTCACAGACATTTCTCTTATCTTTTTACCTAACTCTTTTAGGAAAAAAATGTTTTAATTTTGCTCATACACTTAACAACTATTAGAAAAGCTTTTGTTCACTTTCTCTCATTTTAATTTTTTTACACAGTTTCAGAAGCTCTGTTCATTAAATGATTCTCTGATTTGAATTCTCTGTCTTGGGTACTCCTTCAGGGGGTTAGGTAATACTCAATCTTTCTCTTCTTAAAGATTTTATACACTTTCAAACCACTTTAACTTCCAAGTCAGAAGATATTTATGGTCTTTGGAGAAACTTAATCAAAATGCAGTGGTTGTATAGTCTCAAAACTCCCTTGTAATAAAAGAGATTCTCTCACATCAAAGCTTTTCCACTTTGTTTTGAAGAAAACTAGTAGAGTTAGAATCTTTAGTGAATTAATTACCATTTGCTCAATTCCCTGTACCAGGATCTCAGGCAATGACCTGCAGGATCTAGGCCTGCAGCAATGCCATTTCTCAGAGACTTTATTTGTGCAGGATTTCTCTTCCAGTTTTCCATCCCCTTGGCTTTCACGATTTTTTACTCTTCTTTCTTTTTAACCCTACAAATAATTTTTACATCAGGTGTTCAAAAATATCACATTTCATGCTTGCTCTCCCTTCAGGTCTAGTAACCACAGTTCTTATGAGCCGTGTCATAGTAAAAGTCAGGTTGGTCATTTGCTTTTTGATGTGAAATGGTTACTGCACATGACTGAGGTGCCATGAATCATTTCGCCTCTGATCATGTCACACATAATAAAACAAGTAACACTCAGTCTAGAACACAGATTGACTCACAAAGTTTACTGAGGGTTGTCTTTTTATGTGAAATTTATTGCTAATGTAGGAAAATAGGAACAGAAAATTATCTGCCCCCCCCCCAACTACCATATTTTAAAATTTAGAACTAGTTTAAATGTATGGACCTGAACATCTGTGTGGGCACACACACACACACACACACACACACATGCACTTAGACATATATACTTATATTCAGACTTATTATTAACAATGCACTTATTGTTTAAAAAAGTCTCAATACTAACAGCAGATACATTATGAATTATGTGTGAACTTACCCCAAACAGTGTAATGAGAATAATGAATAAGAGGGGTAAAATTAGGGGCGTAATAATTTAATAATGTAAATATTTAAGGAAACATGAACTGATAATATTTATTTGATACAGGAAAATTAAAAGTAAAAATGGGGTAAATGAATAGATACACACACACACCCAAACACACACACACACAGAGATATATTATTTTCTTATTTTTGTTCCCTAACAGTGATGACTATCCAAATATGTCTTTTTTTTACCCATGAAGGCTGCATATTTTCTCTCTCTTTCTGTTTTTTGAGAAGAATATAGGTGCTATTTCCACTATAAGAGAGATTTTTCAAAGCCTGAGAAGATAACTGGCCTATTTTGAAGGGGTTTATAAGATTTAATTCTTAACAAAATAAAGAATAACCAATTGTAAATACACTAAAATGTCTATGATGCAACAGTCCACTTAAATAGAGATGCATATATTTGTAAGTGTTTTAGAAGTTACTGTATGTTTATTACCTCCTATTGACCCCACTGGTGAGGGCAGGTTTCCCTCTCTAGGGTTATGGAGATGGCTCAAACATGACTACCAGTAGGTTACCACGGGATCAGACTGAGAGCAGTTGATCAGCCACATACATTCAGCCTAGGTGGGGAGGACACTGCAGGACACAGGGCCCTGTGGGGGTTGCACTCAAGAACAGAGTGAACAACCAGGAACCGTGCAGGCAAGTCTCAAAGTATCAACAGGGTGGAGTGTCTCCCCTGATTCTTGCAGAAGGACATGATCGGCTTGGTTAGCAAGTCTATGGACTGGTAGGGAACTGAAGACTGCTGCTTAGGGGTAAGCAGGAACTGAACCTGTGCCCTTTACAGGGAGGTTTGCATGGCTAGGGGACCTTATCTGAGGGAGCAGAGGAAGGGACCTTGTGCTTAGGCCCGATGAAGCTCTCACCATTCCACCATCTCCCAGGGTAGCACATAATACTGGGCTTTAATTTCAGGCCCAACTTGTATTCCTTTAATAATAATAAGTGTTTGGAAAAAACATAAGAAAGCCAAAATCAGAGATAGCAGGTGATAAATTATTATAATTGAATTAATGTTTGTAGAAACCTCCATGGATTATGAATAATAGCTGCACAGAATAGGAAAACCACAGCTAAAGCAAATACTCTTGTTACAGAAACCATTGATGTTTGGTTCCAATGATCAACTAAATTTTGCTTTTTCTTCCCCGAATACTTTGGATTATAATGCAACTAGAATATTACTTTTCTAGATACCCTGGTATCATTATGCCCTGTGTTATTATAATCTTTCTGAGAAGTGCATATTGGTGTTTTATATCAATGAAACTAGAGGAAAAAGAATTAGCGAGATTTACCTGACAAGAGTTGGACTCCTTTCACAGACACACACTTGTATTTTCTAACTTCCTCAATAAAGTCTCAGAAAGGAAATGTTAGTTTAAATTCTATCCAATCCTTGTTGTTTCTGCTGAGTCTTGATAATATATATATTTCAGAAGAATATTTCACTATCGACATTGTCTAGAGTTGCCAGTGCATGGCGCTAACAAGAGCCAGAGCCACCTTTTAGTCAGTCACATCACCTCTTAAAGCCCTCTGCCAGCTATGTACCCCGTCACTGCTTGCATCCGGCACTAACTGCTCCCACGCTTTCTTTGAATACCTCTGTTGTCAAGTTGCTTTTGGACAAACTAAAGATTCCCTTGGCTTAGTCATTCTCTCTTCCTTGAACCTTTCATCATGTACGAGCATCCTGAATCTGTACCCTTCTAGACCTATATGCTCTCTGCTTTTTCAGTGAAACACTCAATGATCAAATTAGTAATAATTTGAGCTCACGGAGGATTCCTTTTTCTCTTGTAAACGAAAAATTATAAGATATGAAATATGTTCTTCAAGCATGGGATATTACATCTGCACACATCCATGTGATTCTCCATATTATCTATGCCACCACTAATATAAGCAATGCCAGCTACAGGGACTTTATAAATGGAAACTGTCTCACAACATTTCTGGTCAAAAAATGATCACAGGGAAGTAAAAGGAATCCATATACTTGTGTAATTAACACTCAGAAAATCCATTCTCATGCCCATCATGTCCCATTTCTCTGCTCTACTCCTCATATAAACCAAGTGAAGCAATATTTTATAACTCTTCTCCTTTTTGGCCTAATTTTGTGTCCACCTGTTTGTGGGTTCCCTCTTGCATTAATAAGCTAAAATGTGCTAGCCATATAAGAGAGCATTACAAATTCATGTCTGATAGATTGTGGGCTAATATCCTGATCTTCAAAATCATCTATGTAAATTAATCTTAAAATACAGGTTGAAATTTCATCAAAGATCACTCTAGGATATACAGGCCTTTAGAGCTGGACAGTCTTAAATGTAAACTAATCAAAGTTCCTTAATTTAGAGAAAATTAAGATCCTTAGATGTTAAGTGGCTTTGACATCATCAAGACCTAGATTTGAGTCATGAGCTCCACCCTTTACTGAATGTATGACTAACAAACCAATTCCTTGAGACTTTATTACCTCCCCTGCAAATACTTAGAAAATAACACTACGTGCCTTGTGCAGTGGCTGTGAGGGTCGAATAAGACGATACATATAAAGCATTTTCCCACAGGGCTTGGCATTGGTAATTTCTATTGAGATGAAGCAAAACACAGTAAAAGACTGAACTCATCGCTCATCAGCTCTAGAGCCGGGATGTCCCGAGTCTGAATCTCGATGTTGCTGCTTAGTCCCTTATTTTCAGTTTTCTCATTTGTAAAGTGGGAAAGTAAGATTTTGGCTTATGTGGGATAAATAAATAGATTTTTTATGAGGACTATATTTATTATGAGGGATAAGTAAGTTAATATGGAAAGTAGGTAAGACACAAAACATTATTTGAATGCTAATTATACATACACACACACGTATATATATATGATTGATTACCGCTAACATGATTCTCTTAAATATGACCTTTAAAAATGCCTAATTCAATGAATGAGTGAAGCACCAATTTTTTTTTCCTATTTAAAGCTAAAAAAAATATTACTACTGAGTATTTTCCTATATACAGATGCTGAATCCTGAAGTTTCCTAGAGCAGTGGAGATGGGTGTCATTACTGAGGTCCGCGTAGGCCTGAATACAGAACTCGGGGAGGGAATAGGCTAGGACGTATTTTTCTTTCTCTTTATATCTGCTTTTCCTTTTAGACTCTTCTGAGATAAATAATAGTGGCTTAAAACACGGTAGTGAATTCCTTCTCTGTCTTCTTTTATAACCAGATTGAAATTCGCAGCTGGCTCTAAGACTCCCTAGATTAGGAAGTGATTACTTGTGTTCTGAAAATATCTGTGCCTCTTAAAACATCCAAATTATAGCCAAGAAAAACCCCAGGCATAGGCAGAGTGGAACACATTGCAATAAAGACAATTACGAGATGTCTTCAAGACTCTGTAGTAATGGTTCTCAATGGGATGATTTATCCTCAGGAGACATCTGGCAGTGTCTGGAGACGTTTTTGGTTGTCACTAGATGGGTCCTACTGGCATCTAGTGGGTGAAGGCCAGAGATACTGTTAATCGTGCATGGACCGCTCCACCACAACAAAGAACCGTCTGCTCCAAAATATCAGTCCTGCCAAGGCTGGGAATCTTGCAGAGAGACAGCCTGAATTTCCTAACGTACTTCATTTCAGGGAATTTCTAGTTCAGTATAACCTTACTGCATACATAATTGTGTTTGTTTAAGTTGTTGTGCCAACATTTCTAATACCAGTCACTACTGATGAGGAGACATTTCCTGGGATACTAAAAATAGCCTGTTGGCAAAGGTAACCTGCCTTTAGTACTGTTATTTTTATCAGACTCTGATTGACAGGAAATGTTCTTTCTGCTGGTTATTACCAGATAATTATGCACATTCTGCATGTGGAAATTATGCACTTACTTTTAAAATACTGTAAATATTTGCTTTAAAGATATATCAGCATTTTCTGTATTATAACTCTAGCCAAGTAGTAAAGTAATGCTCATTTATAAAATGCAATTCACATACAGGGTCTGTAAGTTAAGAAATGCTGTTTTTGAGCAGAAAATGATTTTGCAAAGTCAGTGTTTCATATGATAAAATATATACAAAGAGATATTTTTCCCATTTTGTGTTTATAATCTAATTATGCTCTGCATTTCTCTTTCCAATGTGAGTTGCTATAATGATTATACAAATAATACACATTTATGGCCAATGTCACTCGATCTCCTACTCTTCCCTGTCTTCCCACAAGTCCAACTTCCCAGAAGTCACTACTAAGATTGTGTTTCCTCTGCTTCATGTTTGTAAATCCACTGCCTTACCCCCTCCCTTTAATGGGAATGCTGACAGAAAATGCTATTACCTGCACAGAATGAACTTCATATCAGAATACACTGCAAGAAGCAAGCAGGTAGATTTCCCTTCACCATTTCACATCACAACTCTCAAAATCAAAATAGGAAGATTTCTCAAAGGCCACAAGACATGTGCCTTGGTATTCCTTAGGAAGACTGGTGGTTTTTTCTTTTTTTTTTTTTAGAATAGGGCTCCTCTTGATGATGGTAGCTTAGGAGCAATACTTTGTTGTCAATGGCTTTGTCATCACAGGCAGGTGAGAGGAGCTTAGTGACCCATTGGTCTCAGAATTCTCCTAGTTTCTACTCTCTTTGCCAGTATGGCCTTCGACTCAGATTCTCAGCTTCAGGTCTCTACCTGAGGGAGAGTGAGCCCCTCTCTACCTCAGTTTTCACCATGGGGAGGATCCTTTATTTTCAATACCAGTTCTTTTCACTTTCAGAAAACTATAAAATACTTGGCCCAACAGTAGACACATGTACTATGTCCTAAAAGCAATAGAATTTTGGAAGAAGAAAGGTAAAATATGTATTGAATTTTTCATTTTGAACCAGACTTTTAACTTAACATTAAAGTTTTTTTGGCTTGCATCTACCTACTCTTATTTTGCCTCCAAAACTATTTATTCCAAAAAATATATGCATTATTTAAAATATCATCTTATCCTATATCCAGCCCTCTTATCTTGGAAAGATAAAGAACTGTCCTTTTTATAGATTTCTAAAATACTATGTTCTTAAGACCTTAGAATTATGAAGAATGTAAGAGTGATTAAAAAGTTATTGTATATTATTCTCTTTAAAATTTTAAAGAATGCCATCAAATTGATAGTTTTGTAGTTCTGAATCACTATAAAACTTGCAGTAAAGTAAAATAAAAGGAAAATGGGAATTCCCTCAGAGAAGCCTCTGATTTGGGGCTAGTTTCTTACTTTTACATTACTTTTACTACAAAATGGAAAAGAATGATTCATTGATGCTTGTGGACTCTTCATATATAATAATTGCTCCTGAAGTATAAATACAGAAAATGACATTAGATCTAACACATGATACAGTTTGAGTTACTTTATGATCTGGAAAGAAACTCCATGACAACATTAAAGTCATTTCATGTGTGTATGTACAGGGATTCAACAAGGAAGGAGCCATTGTTCTGAACATCACTTACTGATCAAAATGAATTAAATAATGTATGATTTAGTTCTATAATTTATATTAAAATATACATTGCATACCAAAAAAGCATATTTATCAGTAAAGAAATACAAAGATGAAATAAAAATGAAAATCATCCATGTTGTTGCAAATGGTAGGATTTGTTTTCTTCTTATGGCTGAATAATATTCCATTGTGTATATGTACCACATCTTTATCCATTCATCTACTGATGGACACTTAGGTTGCTTCCATTTCTTGGCTATTGTAAATAGTGCTGCAATAAACATAGGGGTGCATCTGTCTTTTTCAAATTGGGCTGCTGTAATGGGGTTGGTGGGGGTGACCTGATGAAGGGGTAGTTCAATAACCATAATATTGCACATGTAATTACAGATTAATGATAATAAAATAAATTATATTAAAAAAATGAAAATCAGAAAACTTTTATTGAAATTTTCAGTGCATGGGGAGAAAAACTTACAAATGCACTTCAATGATTTCATTAGTTATTTTCAAAAACAAAGGTTGTTCTATATAAATACAGAAAAAAAGGACTTGGTTAAATATGTGATATAATTTGGGTTCCATGCTCTGGAAAGAAATCACATCTTAGGAACAACAAAGTTGTTTTGTCACATGTTAAATTTATAAGGAATTCAGCAAGGAAGATACTGTTTCCACACATCATCATTTATTGACCAAAATAGTGTAATCTTATATTATCAGCCCTTTTTTTCAGAGTAGTTTCAATATGTCTAGCCATTTTCATACTTTATAAAAGAGTTTTCAAATCCATGAAATATATAAAATTAAGACGTGGTTTGGCTATTCTGATATATTTGGTTAAATCAGATGAGACATGTCAGCAGAACTGTCAAAAGCTGTTTCCTTCCTTAGAAGTTTACAATATTGGTGTTCATGAATGTGTTCTGACAGTTCAAAGAAATTTCATGACTAGCAGCAACCACTGCCTAGAGAATTATCTTCTGTTATAAATCCATGTTCTTTGTACCACAAATTTACCATGAAATGGTTTGCTAGGAAGTCAACTATAAATATGGAAAATTGAAAGTTCACAATTAATTTTGGAAATACCTCATTATCTGAATTTATATCCTCATATATGTTTTATCACTTCTATTCAGTAAAAAAATCAGCAATTATATGACAATTGGAGCCTTTTTGTATATGGACAACTATCAACTGATGAACCTAGTGATTAAAATAGAGCATTGTAAATGCCCCTAAACACACACACACACACACACACACACACACACACACACACACACACACACACATACAAGCAGTGGCTTGGGGGAACAAAAGGACTCCCAGGATGTCAATTTAGCGTTATCTATTAATAACCATTAATCACATAGAATTGCTTTTATTCCATTACTATCATATACTATCATTTCAACAACTACCTCTACAAATATATGTATTTTGTTTTTAGATCTATATTTAATTTTGTCTCTAACCTACCTAATAGTTGCTCCCTGAGAAACATTACAATGTAAGAGGAAAAAACTGGGCTAGAGTTTAAGACATACGATTCTAGTCTTTCTTTCATCACTGAAAACCTTTAAAATGTCTAGATGGCCCTATCATTTCTCTATTATATAATTTTATGAACAACTTCAACAAAACACAGATAGCCATCTGAATTTTTCTAAATTCTAAAAGAACTATTAAAGAAAACTATTTTTTAAAATTTTAATCTACATTCTATTAAAATTATAAATTGCAGGGAAATTAGACATTTTATGTTGTCTTTTTTCATCCTTTTTATTTCTTTTTTATTGTCTTTATTTTGTTTTATAAACCCACTTTTCATACATGAATTGAGTACTCCATTTATTTTTGATTATTTTGATATTTATTTAGTGATAAATATGTTTTTGGTAGGCAATGTATATTTTAATATAAATTATAAAACTAAATCACACATTATTTAATTCATTTTCATCAATAAGTGATGTTCAGAACAATGGCTCCTTCCTTGTTGATTCCCTGTACACACACACATGTGAAATGACTTTAATGTTGTCATGGAGTTTCTTTCCAGATCATAAAGTAACTCAAACTGTATCATGTGTTTCATCTAATGTCATTTTCTGTATTTATACTTCAGAAGCAATTATTGTAAAGGAAGAGTCCACAAGGGTGAAGACTTACAAATGTCCCCACTTAGGGAGTTTGTATGAGGGTTCTGCTGTTGCTGAGAAAATTCACTTCAACTATTCTCAGAAATGGGGCAAATAATGTGAGGCTAGTCTCTTAGGACCTTAGCTGTAGCATAGGAGCATATCAAGTGTTGACAACTCAAGTATAACATTGAGTCCTTTCCAATAATCTCTAAAGGAGTGGATATTTACTTTTCACACTACCCAGTTTATTCAACAAGCTCTTTACAGAAATGCTTCAACAATATGCATGAATAAAACTGAAATTACTGATAAGAAATTTGGAAAGGACCTTTCTTAAAGATCAGTATTTATTTTGTGCTTGTGATATTTTTAGTTCTTAGTGCTTAGTTTTGCACATTGTTGGGAGCCTTCTGGACTGGAGCACAAATCAATAAGTGTTATTCTTCTGTAAATAGTCCCTCTCTAGCAGTAATGAGGAGACAGGGAGGCTTATAAAATTTATTAAGCCACTAGGTTACCATTTAGAATATATTAAACAGTATTAATAATAATAAAAAACTAGGATTGGGGAGAAAGTCTGTAAAAATATAATAAGGTAAAATGCCCAAAGGAAACAAAATAGTGCTTTAGGGCCTCCATAACAAGATTGTAAAACACAGCTAAAGAAAATTAGTATTTCATCTGTGATGATAAAACTTGCAACATAATTGAATTTAAAACTCAATTCAATACAATTTAAGATAGTTCTTTGACAATCCCTGATGTACTGCAATGATAATGTGCAAACGGCATCATCATGTCTTGGAAGAATCAGTGATGTCGTTCAGGGCCTAATATATTAGACGGGATGACTGACTGTACATATTAGAGTGTGACGCTTTGCTTCCCTTTAAAATGCCACTATTTGGGAGATTATCTTAAAAATCAGGACCATAACTCTTCTGACTGAAATATCAAATAATTAAAAGCAGTATGCTGGCTGAAATGATCCCAATTTTTGCTTTGCATCTACTCTTTTTCTTTACACAGAAGCACAGGCTACAGCACAAGAGGAAATGTCTTCCTGTGATTAGTACAGATCTCTTGACTCATAACAGCATATTGAAGTAAAAAAATAAGGAAAATATGTAGAACATACATAAAAGCTGTTTATAAATGTGAACCAAATATCACTTATCAAAGTTGGGAATGAAATCTATGCATAAATCGCTAATTTAATGGGTCATTTTATTAATAGTAAAACAGGGGAAATTACAAAAATGTTTTCTACCTAAAACTTGAAGTGAACCATGAAAAATATGAAGGAAGCAGGGTATAAATATCTTAAAACTCTTTTGGAATTTACAAACTAATTATCAAATTAAGAGGGGTTTTGTGCAATGGCAGAAATGTGGGGCAAAAGAGATATGCTGTAAGATTTTGGGTTATCAATAGATATATGAAAGGTATAGAAAGAGGTCAACCAGAATTGAATTAAATGAAAACTGGAATGGTACTTGACAGGAGAATTAAAATACCTCATCTGCTTGCAGAGTTTAAAACAATGAAGTCCTCCCTATCCTTTAAAGTCAAACTCATACATTGGCATATATTACCAGTCACAAATAATCTTTTCTCCCTTTGTTCTGCTTTTGTAAATTGTTTGTAATTCTATTTTAATTTTTATTGTAGCCTGTATTGGATTATATCCCTTTATATATGTTTTTGTTTTCCAAACCACACTGCAACCGGCCAGAAGGTCAGATCCTCTTGCCTCGTAACAATAACAGTTGGTTACATAGGATTAACTGACTTGATGAGAATTTAAGTGTCATCTAGCTTGGACAACTGTCACTCCACTTCCTTCCAGAGTTGATTAAGCTGATTTGGCAGCTAAGGTTGAAATCCTGTTGGTTCCACATATCTCTTTGGTGCATGCTTAGATGAATAGGCAAACTTTTCATAGAGAAAGGAAGTATATATTTTAATAAAGTTTCTTTCATTTGAATAATGATGTCATAACCTGTAATTAACTTGAATATGAGAAACAAAGGATGTACAGCCAGTAATGCACCAAGAATACAGACATGACATGAAGACATGCAGAAACAGGCTTCATTTGTTGTGTGTATATGCTCATGTATACATTTTATGTCAGGTACCTAAATATGTGCAAACTGTCTAATATCTGTTCATACACAAACATAGTTTTTAACAAATGTTATGCATATGATGCAAATACTGTTATTATGCGCCACCTAGTAATTGAAATTAAGATGTGCCAATCAACTGAACCAACTGAAGTTGAATGATGACTATTGTGAAACAAATCATAAGGGGTTTTTGGAATCCTGAACACAAGAGCACTACCCTAGGTCTGTTTCAAATGAGATGATATTTTTAAATGTCTACTGTATTCAGTAATGATTCATTGGTAAAATGTATTTCTTAAGTTGTTTTAAGAGCCATTTTAAAATCATATTCTCAAAGTTAAGAAAAAATTGAACAAGTATAATTCTTTAACTTTCTCTGTTTCAATTTGTAGGTCTTACTTTTCCAACTACTGATGGACTTGGACTAGGTCATATTCCTGACAAAGAATATCTTACTGTCCAAACTAGTCATTATAATCCTTTTTGGGTAGATCTTCAAATACCTGAGAGCTTGTAGATTGTTGACCATCCTCTTTATGATCTGTCATTGGGTCAGGTGCCAAAGCACATCTACTACGTGTGACCCTGGGGTGGATTCTGAGGCACCAAACAGATCCATTCTGTGGCTTTACTCAGCCATTGGTAGGGATGGAGCAGTTTCCCACAAAGGAATGATGATATGGCAGAAACCAAGATTGATCTGTCGTGTAAACACATTTTTTTATGCACATATTCAAACGTTGCCAGACTATATACAGGCCAAACTGAAAAATCACCTTTGAATCTGTAAAACATATGAAAATCTGTAAGTTAAGTACCCAGTGGAATTTAACAAGAAAATAACACATCCCCATTAAAAAAGCTATTTTTCTTAATTGGCAATATTTCCTAGTGCATTTCTTTTTAGCCTTTCCAACAAAGCATAAGTAAAGCATTGACACCTGCAACGTTTGGCAAATGCATTAGCATGGCACACAGAGAGATGAATAGTTGGCAGACATGTGCTGAAATCTGGCATATCACCAAAGCAACAGATAACTTGATGCCTGAGATAAGACTGCTTCCATTTTACCTAAATTGGACTTTGTATTTAATTGCATTTCATTAAGCACAGCAGCATTATAATTTTAGGAAGCTGAGAAGGTGTAGAATTTGTCATTAGCTGAAGCCTTCTCCAATAAACAGATGCCTTACATTGACTGAGAAAGATTCTTCAGTTGAAAAAGGGGTACCCCAGCTTTCAGGGCGGACCTGATGAGCCAAGACTACTTAACATGAAGAGAAATTAAGTGAGCAGCAGGATATCATCTTTTACCTGAATCAGCCAAGAATTAGCACAGGAAATAGATACCTACTCTAGATATACCAAGGGAAGTAAGGGTACACCAGTACATTGAAAGGTTCTAGAAGATCAAAAGTGGGGATAACCATTGAATTATTGTGTTAAAGGCTACAGCCTCCTATTTGCAATTCAGTGTCTGACTTACAGCTGATGCTGTCACTACCACCACCATCACAACTGCCCTGCACACAACGGTCTGGTCCCGACACTAGCTGCATGGTCTCAGCTGCCCCAGAGCCAAGAGTCTCTGTGACCTGCATGCTACAAGATGGCTTTGGTCTCACTCTCCTCGGACAAGTAAACATGTAATTTGTATATTTGTATACAGAACTTTATCCGTAAGGGCATCTGGGAGTTGTGCTTGCTACAGGAGCCAAGAGGGGAGGTGAGAAAACACCATTTCTTACGGAGCACAATTTCTTCCTCTAATACATTTACCTCCTATTTTTACATTTTCTTCTTTCTTGCACATCTTATTTTTTTCCTTTCTCTCACTATTCTTTCCTATCATTTATCTACAAAAATCTGCAAAAATAAAAACCCCTTATTTTGTAAAATAGTTCATTATTTGGCAGGTAACAGAAGGTGCTTGATACATCATTTACTTTGTTCAGTACCACAGTGATAAATCTTTCTTTATAAAGGAGGAAACTAATAGTTACTAAAAATAAATTTACAGCAGTCATAAATACATCTTAAGTTTTAGTGATATTGTTCTATAATCCATCAATGTCAAACCATAAGCATCTTAGTCTCAGAGATATTACTTTTATTCTCAACAATAAAATGTCTGATAGAACTTGATATTGGGAAACACTGTTGGAGAACTATCACATCAAAATTTGTAGCAGTGATGAATTTTATTTTATTTTATTTGTATTAAGGTATCATTGATATACAATCTTATGAAGGTTTCACATAAACAACATAGTGGTTACTACATTTCCCCTATTATCCAGTCCCCACCACATACCCCATTACAGTCACTGTCCATCAGCACAGTGAGATGCTATAGTCATTACTTGTCTCTCTGTGCTATAGTGCCTTCCCAGTTCCCCCCCACAGTATGTGTGCTAATCATAATATGCTTTAATGCCCTTCTCCATCCCTTCCCGCCCACTCTCTGCACCCCCCCTTCCCTTTGGTAACCACTAGTCCATTCTTGGGTTCTGTGAGTCTGCTGCTGTTTTGCTCCTTCAGTTTGGCTTTGTTGTTATAATCCACAAATGAGTGAAATCATTCAGTACTTATCTTTCTCTGTCTGGCTTATTTCACTAAGCATAATAACCTCTAGCTCCATCCATGTTGTTGCAAGTGGTAGGATTTGTTTTCTTCTTATGGGCGAATAATATTCCATTGTGTATATGTACGACATCTTCTTTATCCATTCATCTACTGATGGACATTTGGGTTGCTTCCATGTCTTGGCTATTGTAAATGGTGCTGTGATAAACATAGGGGTGCAAATGTCTTTTTGAATCTGGGATCTTGTTTTCTTTGGGTAAATTCCTAGGAGTGGAATTCCTGGGTCAAATGGTATTTCTACTTTTAGTTTTTTGAGGAACCTCCATATTACTTTCCACAATGAATGAACTAATTTACATTCCCACCAGCAGCAGTGTAGGAGGGTTCCTCTTTCTCCACATCCTCATAGGCATTTGTTGTTTCTTGTCTTTTGCATGTTAGTCATTCTAATTGATGTGAGGTGATATCTCATTGCGGTTTTAATTTGCATTTCCCTGATGATTAGTGATGTGGAGCATCTTTTCATGTGCCTGTTGGCCATCTGAATTTCTTCTTTGGAGAAGTATCTGTTCAGATATTCCACCCATTTTTTAATCAGGTTATTTGTTTTTTGGGTATTGATGCATATGAGCTCTTTATATATTTTGGATGTTAACCCCTTATTAGATGTCATTTATGAATGTATTTTCCCACACTGTAGGATGCTTTTTATTCTGCTGATGGTATCTTTTGCTGTACAGAAGCTTTTTAGTTTGATACAGTCCCACTTGTTCATTTTTGCTTTTGTTTCCCTTGCCCAAGAAGATGTGTTCAGGAAAAAATTGCTCATGTTAATATTCAGGAGAGTTTTGCCTATGTTTTCTTCTAAGAGTTTTATGGTTTCATGACTTACATTCAGGTCTTTGATCTATTTCGAGTTTACTTTGTGTACAGATTAGACAGTAATCCAGTTTCATTCCTTACATATAGCTGTCCATGTTTACAAATACCAGTTGTTCAAGAGGCTGTCATTTCTCCATTGTGTATCCATAGCTCTTTTATCATATATTAATGGGCTGTATATGTGTGGGTTTATACTTGGACTCCCTATTTTATTCCATTGATCAATGGGTATGTTCTTGTGCAGAACCAAATTATTTGATTATTGCGGCTTTGTAGTAGAGCTTGAAGTCAGGAAACATAATCTCCTCCCCCTGCTTTATTCATCCTTCTCAGGATTGCTTTGGCTATTTGGGGTCTTTTGTGGTTCCATATGAATTTTAGAACTATTTGCTCTAGTTCATTGAAGAATGCTGTTGTTATTTTGATAGGGATTGCATTGAATCTGTAGATTGCTTTAGGCAGGATGGCCATTTTGACAAAATTAATTCTTCCTATCCATGAGCATGGGATGTGTTTCCATTTATTGGTTTCTTGTTTAATTTCTCTCATGAGTGTCTTATTGTTTTCTGAGTATAGGTCTTTCACTTCCTTGGTTAGGTTTACTCCTAGGTATTTTATTCTTTTTGATGCAATTGTGAATGGAATTATTTTCCTTATTTCTCTTTCAGCTAGTTCATCATTAGTGTATAGGAATGCAACAGATTTCTGTGCATTAATTTTGTATTCTACAACTTTGCTCGATTCAGTTATTAGTTCTAGTAGTTGTGGAGTGGATTATTTAGGGATTTTTTAGTACAATATCATGCCATCTGGAAACAGAGACAGTTTAACTGTTCTTTGTTTATCTGGATGCCTTTTATTTCTTTGTGTTGTCTGATTGCCATGCCTAGGACCTCCAGTACTATTTTGAATAAAAGTGGGTAGAGTGGGCATCCCTGTCTTGTTCCCGATCTTAGAAAAAAATCTTTCAGCTTCTCGCTGTTAAGTATGATGTTGGCTGTGGGTTTGTCATATATGGTCTTTATTATGTTGAGGTATTTGCCATCTATTCCCATTTTGTTGAGAGTTTTTATCATGAATGGACGTTGGATTTTGTCAAATTCCTTTTCAGCATTTATAGAGATTATCATGTGATTTGTCCTTCTTTTACTTGATGTAATGAATGATATTGATGGATTTTTCAAATATTTTACCATTCTTGCATCCCTGGGATAAATCCCACTTGATCATGACATATGATCTTTTTGATGTATTTTTTAAATCAGCTTGCTAATATTTTCTTGAGTATATTTATCTGTTTCTTCATCAGGGATATTGGTCTGTAATTATCTTTTTTTTGTGCTGTCTTTGCCTGGTTTTGATATTAGCGTGATACTGGCTTCATAGAATGAGTTTGGAAGTATTCCCTCCTCTTCTACTTTTTGGAAAACTTTAAGGAGGATGGGTATTAGGTCTTCTCTAAATGTCTGATAAAATTGAGCTGTGAAGCCATCTGGTCCAGGCATTTGTTCTTGAGTACTTTTTTTATTACAGATTCAATTTCATTGCTGGTAATTGGTCTCTTCAGATTTTCTGTTTCTTCCTTGGTCAGTCTTGGAAGGTTGTGCTTTTGTAGAAAGTTGCCCATTTCTTCTAGGTTATCAAATTTGTTAACATATAATTTTTCACAGTATTCTCTAATAATTCTTTGTATTTCTGTGGTGTCCTTGCTGATTTTTCTTTTCTCATTTCTGATTGTGTTTATGTGTGTAGACTCTCTTTTTTTCTTGATAAGTTTGGCTGTGGGCTTATCTATTTTGTTTATTTTTTCAAAGAAACAGCTCTTGGTATTATTAATTCTTTCTATTGTTTTATTCTTCTCAATTTTATTTACTTCTCTAATCTTTATTATGTCCCTCCTTCTACTGAATTTGGGCCTCATTTGTTCTTCTTTTACTAGTTTAATTAATAGTGAATTTAGCTGCTCATTTGGGATTGTTCTTCCTTCTTTAAATAGGCCTGCATTGCTATATACTTTCTTTTTAAAACTGCCTTCTCTGCATCCCACAGAAGGTGGGCGTGTGCTGTTGTTTTCATTTGTTTCCATATATTACTTGATCTCTGTTTTAATTTTGTCATTGATCCACTGATTATTTAGGAGCATGTTGTTAAGCCTCCATGTGTTTGTGAGCCTTTTTGTTTTCTTTGCACAATTTATTTCTAGATTCATACCTTTGTTATCTGAGAAGTTGGTTGGTACAATTTCAATCTTTTTGAATTTACAGAGGCTCCTTTTGTGTCCGAGTATGTGATCTATTCTGGAAAATGTTCCATGTGCTCTTGAGAAGAATGTGTATCCTGTTGCTTTTCGGTGGAGTGTTCTGTAGATGTCCGTTAGGTCCGTCTGTTCTTGTGTGTTGTTCAGCGCCTCTATTTTCTGACTGGTTGATCTGTCTTTTGGACTGAGTGGTGTGTTGAAGTCTCCTGAACTGAATGTATTGCATTCTATTTCCCCCTTTAATTCTGTTAGTATTTGTTGCACTAATTTGGGTGCTCCTGTGTTCAGTGCATAGGTATTTATAATGGTTATATCCTCTTGTTGGACTGACCCCTTTATCATTATATGACATCCTTCATTGTCTCTTGTTACTTTCTTTCTTTTGAAGTCTATTTTATCTGAGACAAGTAATGCAAATCCTGCTTTTTTCTCCCTATTGTTTGCATGAAATATCTATTTCCATCCCTTCACTTTTATTCTGTGTATGTCTTTGGGTTTGAAGTGGGTCTCCTATAGGCAGCATCTAGAGCGGTCTTGCTTTTTTATCCATTCTGTAACTCCATGTCTTTTGATTGGTGCATTCAGAACATTTACATTTAGGGTGATTATTGTTACATACTTATTGCCATTGCAGGCTTTGGATTTATGGTTACCAAAGGTTCAAGGACAGCTTCTTTACTATCTAACAGTCTACTTTAAGTTTCTTATTATGCTAATATAAACACAATTTAAATATCCTTTTTTTTCTCTCTTTCTCCCTTCTTTTTTTTCCTCCTCTACTCTTTGTATGTTAGGTGTCATATTCTGTACTCTTTGTGTATCCCTTGACTGACTTTGTGGGTACGATTTAATTTTGCATTTGTTTAGTAATTAATCGGTCTACTTCCTTTACTGTGGTTTTATTTTCTGTGGTGACAGTTATTTAGCCTTAGGAGCTACCATCTAGAGCAGTCCCTTTAAAATACACTATAGAGATGGTTTGTGACAGGTAAGTTCCCCCAACTTTTGCTTACCTGGAAATAGTTTAATCCCTTCTTCAAATATAAATGACAATCTTTCTGAGTAGAGTATTCTTGGTTCTAGGCCCTTCTGTTTCATTGCATTAAATATATCATGACATTCTCTTCTGGCCTATAAGGTTTCTGTTGAGAAGTCTAATGATAGCCTGATGGGTTTTCCTTTGTAGGTGATCTTTTTTCTCTCTCTGGCTGCTTTTAATACTCTGTCCTTGTCTTTGATCTTTGCCATTTCAATTATTGTATGTCTTGGTGGTGTCCTCCTTGGGTCCCTTGTGATAGGAGATCTGTGGGCTTCAATGGTCTGAGAGACTATTTCCTTCCCCAGCTTGGGGAAATTTTCAGCAATTATTTCTTCAAAGACACTTTTATCCCTTTTTCTCTCTCTTCTTCTTCTGGTACCCCTATAATGTGAATATTGTTCTGTTTGGATTGGTCACACAGTTCTCTTAATATTCTTTCATTCCTAGAGATCCTTTTATCTCTCTCTGTCTCAGATTCTCTGTATTCCTGTGCTCTGATTTCTATTCCATTAAAACTCTCCTGCTCTGCTCTTAAGTCCTTCTATTGACTGTTTCATTTCTGTTATTTCCCTCTGGACTTCATCCCTTAGCTCTTGCATATTTCTCTGCAGGTCCATCAGCATGGTTATGACTTTTATTTTTAATTCTTTTTCAGGAAGATTGGTTATATCTATCTCACCAGGCCCTCTCTCTGGGGTTGTCTGAGTGATTTTTGACAGGACCAGATTCTTCTACCTTTCCATGGCGATAGAAGAAGTCGCTGGCAGGTGGCATGTGTGTCTACTGGGAGAACAAAGTCCCTTCCTGCTTGCTGGTCACATTGCCCTTCGCAGCTGCCTGTGCTGGTTACCTGCACACAGGGAGCAATCTCTGAGATAATCTCTTGAGCTGCCATTTGTGGGGCGGGCCTCGGGTTAGCCTAGGGCATTGTGAAAGGTCACAGATGTGCTGGGTGTGTTCTCCTGTGAGAACGGTGCCCTTCATGCTTCCGGACCTTGCTCAGGCTTCCTCTGCCTGTACTGGTGAGTCGGGTATAGGGGATAGCCTCTGGGTTAATTCCTTGAGCTGCCACAAGTGGGGCAGCCCTTGGGATAGCCTATGGCACTGTAGGGGATTGCAAATGCGCTGGGTGTGTTCTCCTGTGAGAATGGCACCCATTCATGCCTTCCAGATCTTTCTCCTGGTTCCTCTGTCTGTTTCAGGTAGCTCCAAGCCGGCAGCAGCCTCCGGGTCTGTGCCAGTTAGCTGCTCACTGGGAGGAGACTGTGTGGATGCTGTGGGCAGGGCTGTTCCCCAGCTGCTATGCAGCTGTGGCGGGTCAGCCGGTTTGCTTGCAGTGCCAATGGGGGGGAATGAATGGCAGGCTGCCTATCACTGTGAGGGGCTTCGGGGATGGGTAGCCACCCAGAGTGTTAGGGTGACTGAAGCTCCTTAAGATTCCCAGCCTGCTGGGCTGAGTGTGCCAGGAAGATTTTGTCCACCTATTAAGCCTTTGTCCTTTTAAGATTTTTAAAAAGTGCCCACTTTTCTTTTGTCCCGGGGGAGCTGGCTGTGCGGACCCACTTGCAGTTTCCATCTCGGATTTTACTTTTCCATTTCTCTAATCTCCAGTATACCATGCGATATGTGTCTGGGCTCCCCGTGCAGATCACCAGGGCTGGTTATTTAGCAGTCCTGTGCTTCCACTCCCTCCCCACTGTGATTCTTTTCCTCCTGCTGGTGAGCTGGGGTGGGGGGAGTGCTCGGGTCTCACCGGGTCGCAGCTTTGTATCTTACCCGCTTCGTGAGGTGCTGCGTTCTTGCAGATGCAGATGTAGCCTGGCTGTTGTACTGTATCTCTGGTCTCTCTTTTAGCAATACTTGTATTTACTGTATTTTCAAAAATATATATGGTTTTGGGAGATTTCTGACACCGTATTCACGCTGCCACCTTGAGCTGTCCTCTCTCTGAGATTCAAGAGATACTCTTAAATGTAGTTTGGAATATTACTAACATTCTTCTAAAAAATCATTTTTATTATGAAATTTACTATTAACAAACTTTGCCAACACAAATATTTTTGAGAATGGTGCGAGCTGCTTTCAAGTATACAATTTTTAGACATTGTATTTGTCTTCAATATGAATTTTTTTCCTCCTTGTAATATTCCTCTGTTCTGTTCTTTCATAAATATTCACTTCCATGCCTTTAAATAATTAGCTAATTAGTCTTTCCTGCCAAGGTGATTTTATTAAGAGGCATGATGTGTATGAATACAACTTCATCTGAAAAAAAAAACCCTCTTATCATCTTAAAATTAGTCTTGAAGACTAAAGCATTCCCTTTATAATTTAGTTATACACAATGATTTAAGCAATAGTGACAAAGTTTTTAGGTCAATTTCTTCTGCTGTTCTTGATGGTCAGTCCACTCCAATTTTTCAGTGAAAGAAAGTCATTGAAGTAATATTCTTTGATTAATCACTTAGACACTAGAAAGTGAATTAAGATAGGCAGGGATTAAGTTGTCTCTACAAAAGCTTTTTTTTGCTTCATATTCTAAATGTTAGGTTTCTATTAACCTCCTTGGGAAAACTTAATAGATTATGGTTATTTCCTTAAAATTATCTATGTAAACTTGAATTAAAATACATAGTTGGTTTTCTTTTCTTTCTTCTCTTTTTTCCTTCATCTCTTTCTTCCTCTATTTTTTCTTTTGAGTTTTGAAATCCTAAAAAAAAATCACCTAAATTAAAATGTGATTTCTTCTGCGGTATTTTGATTTGACACTGAAAATTTGACCAGAAACAATTCTGCTTTAAACACCCAAGAGTGTGTGTCTGTTTTCAGTATGAGCTGCAACATAGGGAAAACACTTTACACTTACACAGCCTTAAACAGTGTTGCTTGCCAGTAACTCCAAGTAGCTGCAAAACTCACTAATGAAAACTGGGACCACTCTTTACAGAAATGGCTATCAAATAGCTTTACACATAGAAAATAGAGGCAAGCATAATTAACGAACTTTATAGTGAAGTAAGTTATATTTCTGTGACCTTCTCTTATTCCTTCCATCAACACTGACAAAGAGAAAGTGTGTTAATTTTTCACTCTTCAAAATGATGGGTGGGAGAGATTAGTCACCTCTCATTCATATCACTCACACTCAAACCTATTCCAATATAGAGCTGGCAGGAGACTGAAGAGATTATTGAAAGTCAGCATATCCAAAGCTGAGAAAGCAATTTTTTCTTGGGATTACACAGAACTGATCAAAGAGTGGGAAATTGCAGTGCTGTGCATTGAGGCTAGGAAAGGGTTTGAGTTGAATGTTTATTTGGTCTCCCACCCATATGTAACTCTACTTCTGTGACCAGAAAAATGTGTTAACAAAGGATAATAATAGTACATATTTTTGGGGAATTTATTTACACTTCTGAGTGAAGGCTGCAGGGCAGGGGTCAGAGTGAACACAATAAAAATATAAAGGAGATGATAACCTTTATTTTTCCCAGTTCAATTGCTTTTCCACATTTATCTATCTGGCTGTACAACTATTTTACCTAAATACTGAAGGCTAATAAACAATCAATTTGAAACCACTTTTATCTAAGATTCTGAATGTTCTTTACAATTTTTATCTCCTAATACATGAGCATGATATGGTGAAGAAATGCTTGAAAGATAATTTGTGATTTTCCAACCCCAAATATGAAAAAATGAAAGCCAAATAATATAGGAAATGCTTTACAAGGTAGATAGTATAATAAAATTGAAAAAGCAGTTAATGAGACTTAAGTCAGAATTAAATGACAAATCTACAAGAAATGACTTATATCCTGAAATTTTATTTGAAATCCACAACTAATCAAATTCTGTAATTACCTCAACCAGATTTCCTCTTGCTGCTACCAAGCTGTGATCTACACCACGGCTTCTCACAATTAATGCCCACTCACATCACCAGAGGAGCTTGTTAAAATGCAAATTCTAGTTCATTCTGTCTGAGTCAGGACCTGACATTCTGCATTTATAATAAGCTCCCAAATGGCTCTGACACTACTGACATTTCTATACTTTGGATAAAAGGATTTCCAAATCCTTGAATGATTTCACATGGGCTTGAAAAGGAAAATATTAGGTAATTAGGTGGCAGAGTTTGTGTTTATTTGCCATATCAAATATGGAATTTTTTTTAATTCAATGAAATCAATTGAGTTTTCTTAAAAACATTAATTCATGTTTTTTATCTTCTACATCTGAAGAAAAAGCCCCCTCAAGTCAGAAAAAAAATATGCAGTAATATTTGTCATCTGAGTGTCCATTGTTGGAATGAGTTGTAAATATTTGTATCTCTATTTTGGAAGGATATTTAGAACATTTACATGGCTCTGAATCCGAGGGTGTTTCTGAAGGAGAATTGGTTATATCTTCCTAAAACCAAGAACCCACAAAAGGCATTTCTTTGCTGTGAAATGGCAATTTAAAAAGTAGCTAATCCTTAATGATGATAGTCTGGGACTTTGCTGACATAAAATAGTACAAAAATAGGAACATAGGATTTTGATAAATTTTGGCTGCTTCTATGAAAATCTCCTTCCATGGAGGAATTATTTATATATTTTTATTTTCACCATGGGATCAGGGCCTTTAGCAACTTTTTATAGATTGTTTTGTTTTGTAAGAAAATAAAGCTGTAGCTACTGAAGACTGCGGTGCTGCTTGGTGCATTCAGGTAGGCCGCCCAGGGTGCTCCGAGCCTCGGAGGGAGAAGGCTTTGGTTTCCCTCCCCAGTTTTACCAGGCCATGGTTATCGCCCTTCTTTGCACATAAAATACTACAGTTGGGCAGTAGACAGATTGCTATTTCCAAATTTTCCTGTACTAAATAGACTTCATAAATATATATTGGATTTTTTTTTCCCGAAACTTAAGCAGTGATGAGACTTGTGTTGCTGGGAGGGAGAAAATTCGTCGAATGTCAGACATTTTATTTGTGGTCACTTTTAAAGTAAAAGTGTCCACTGGTTAGTTGAACACAGTGGACAACCTACTAAAGGTGGGATAAGAGCTGGAGATATTGGACTATTATATCAGGGCTGTGGTAAAAGTAGTTACTGAGGTTGATGGTAAAGAGGCTGGACTTGGGACTAGGGTCCACAGTGAGATGAAAAGAGGGCAGAGATGAGGAGAAACCCACTCCTACATTCAGGTCTCTCTTTTACTTAAGTTGGATGAAATGTTAATCTTTAAGTGGGTAAAATTATTGTTTTATTTTTTTCTTTCTTTTTGCATCTGTTCTTGAAATTTCTTACAGAATTTTTACCTCTGTGCAGGCACAAATCTATCATTTTAGAAGAGAAAATGGTCATACACTTAGTTCAGACTACATATGGAAATGCCAAGGTGTTACTAAGCTCTACTGTTTGATGGCAAGGGAATCCTCTCCCCACGGCCTTCCCAGGATGTAGACTGTGTCACATGAGGGTAAAATTACACTGTTGACTGATACAAGGTTGCCAATATGATTGTCACTATCTCCAATATGGATCCTTCTTATACCATAATATTACATTCAATTCTAATGGTCTCTCTAGTTCAGTCATGCTTAAATTATCAATAATGCAAATATCCCTCACATCTTTTCCACTCTATTTCACTCTGGATCTCAACATCTCTACCCAAAATAAATTAACTTTGGGAAAAGAATTCTATAATAAACATATAAAAACAGAAAATAGAATAAATAATACCTTGCATACATTTATTGGGAGGAAGTTTAGCAACTTAGCATTTGTGCCAACGTAAATTATGTGCCTTGTAAATTATGTCTTGAAAATTATTTCTCTAGTTTTCCTGTCTAATTTGAAGAAATGACTATAATGTTAGGAATTTCAAGCTAAATTAAGAGGAAAGTCAATTATATAATGGGATAATGGAGAAAGAATGTTGTGGGAATGGCTGGTTTTAATCATGTCCAAATACAATGTGATTGTCAAGGGTGTTTTTAGGTTAAAATTTACTATAATGACCAAGAACCTTACATTTCTACTTCAAACGGTTAACTACACCTTTATCCTTATCGAGTCTCAGAGAAAGACAGACAAGACTACTGCCACCGAATTTAAATTTCAGTAAACTCTGAATTTTATTCATAATCTCTAATCATCAAAGTTGTCCTTACAATAACTTCAATATTTTCTCCTCAGTTTCTTCCCCTTTAACTCAAACTAGGACCAAGCATTCATAGTTTCTCAATATCCTTTTAAATAATTTCATTTTATTATCGTTATTTTTTTCTGATAAAAATTCTTGAATTGTTTTCTATTTTCTTCCTGTCACATCATCCTCGTCCCAACCGTGAACATATATTTTATATTTCTCAACTCCACTTAAACTACTTGTATTGAAGTCACCACTGTTCCTCTTTGGTTCAAACCCAAAAGCTTTTCTTTTAATGTTTTTCAGTCACTTTCCTGTCTTTTGGGTTCTTGATCACATTCTTAGTACACTTTTTACCTGATACTTGTCTTACTATTCTCAGGCCATTAGGTATATATTAACTCAGTTGATTTGTCTTGACTTCCGAAATTCATCTTTAACTGTGCTTCAAGGTTTACCATACCCTGCTTTGAGCAATTTGCTGAGTGCAGAGCTATATCAAATATGGGTTCCTATTCCCAGGACATTACAATTTAGTTAAGGAAGTACAAAACCATGTATAAAAATATAAATACTAATACAAAGTAGCAAAGAAGTCTAAATGAATGGCTCAGGTTTTAGTACTAACATGTTTTTCTGCATTTTTTAAAATATATTAAGGAATTCTTTAGAGGCCCTTTGCTGGCCTTTTCAGATTTAGAAAAATATGTTCACTCCATCCATTTTTTCCTATTATTAAATCTTTCCATGGAGTCTTGTAAAAAATGACCTAACTGAAATAAATATCTGGGTAAGTCCAGCTTGCAGAGCAGAGATCACCCTAAAACTATGCAAGGATCAGCGTGGTTCCTGTGATCATGGACCTTGGCCACCAAATATTGTGATCAAGGCATCTGTGTGTTTGAGCTGAGGCCATAAAGTCCCCAGAGTGTTATTCCAGCTTCTTAAATGACATAGTACCAGCTTCTTACCGCTATTTAAAAAATAACTTCCCAAGGATCTAGGGCAGGACATACTCATAATTAATTTAGTTAAATATCTAATTGACTGGCATATTTCATATCCTATTAAAGAAAGAATTCTAATTCCCCTTTGGAAATATTACTCCTAGGGAGCATTCTCCTCCAGCTCCACTTTGCTATGAAGCAACACTTTTTCACAATGTTAAAAAACAGGATTTCAGAATTGGAATGCCCTAGAAAGATAACCCAGTTGGGTTTTATATTGAATAACAGAATAAAAATAAGTAGGTAAAATAGGATATTTGAAAATATAACAGTTCAAGATATAAAAGATTACCCTGTAAGCAGAATTTGGATGGTCACAAACTGAGCTGCACATCAGGAAAGGCAAACATTAGGCAAAATCCTGGCAACAAGCAGGGGAGAGGTTTTGAACCAAAGCATACAAATTGAATTGTAAATCTGGGGAAGCACTTCCAAACTGTTCCAAGCTCTAGACTCAGAAGACGATGATCATAGGGGCCAAAATGCAAGTGTCTGTGAGCAGAGAGAGGTGGCCGAATAATTCTCAAATTTCTGGGTTAAAAAATTTAAGTGTTGTTTTCTATCAAGACTTTCCAGAAACTTCAATATACTTTCTTGGAAACAATAAGAAATAAATATATTGTGTAGCTGATTGACACTGTGGTAATTTTTACTAAAGAAAATTTAAATTCCATCGTAGGGTTTAACAAAGCTCAGCCGAAGTTCCATTTGTGGCACAGGACCATGTTTTTTAAGAAACATTTTCCCCAGCGCCTCTCATGTAGCCTGGAGGACCTGCTGGCCTCAACTCCCCTCTTCTCTCCCAGATTTTATAATTCTCTGCCTAGAATCCACTGGCTGCTGCCGATTCTGGTTTTTCCTACCCACCTCTCTCTTCTTTTCCAATCTTTTCTGGGAAAAGCTCTGACTTTACAATAAAAGAGCTCATAGAAATACTCAAACCTTTCTCTCAATCCCATTCTTTCCACCCTCACAAAATTCAGAATTTTAAAAAAGCAAAAGCTGACTTCTTTTTAGCTGAGAGACAAAATTTAACTCATTTATTTCTTTATCTACCTACCTCTTTTGCTTTCATGTATATAAACAATTAATTAAGAACCTGGTGATTGCTAAGAGCCAATAAGTAGCAATTGCTAACTACTCTGATTGAGGGGCACAGCACAGAGAGTGGAAAGACCACATCCACCCACTTTAGGAGAAAGCTCAGAAGTTAATGTTCTGAGTGTGGAAATCTGAACTAAACAATCGCTTAAAAAACAAAGTTTTATTATTGAAAATCTATACATACATAAGTAGGGAGAATATTATAATTAATCCAATGGGCTCATCCTCCAGGTTCAACAATTATCAAATGCCAATCTTGTCTGAGTCACACCAACACCCAAGGGTTTATTTTAAATGGATCTCAGGCATTATATCTTTCCATCAGCAACTGCTTCAATATGTATCTCGAAAAGATATGGATACTTTATATAAAATCACAAACACTCTTAGTACATCTAGGTAATTATTTGTTATTGATACCATTAAATAGCCAGTGTGTTCAAATTTCTCCCATCTCATAAATGTTTTTGTAGATTTCATTTTCATTATTATTACTGTTTTTAATTGAGTTATAACTTCTAGTAAGGTGAATACACCTTAAATATACATATTTATGAATTTTACATAAGAATTGTCTGTTTGAATACAATCTAGATCAAGATAAAAACAGTTCCGGCATCCAAGCAGGCTCCTTGTGCCCCTTTCCAGTTAATGTGTCCCCAAACTAGCCATTCTTTTCACCTCTGTCATAGATTAGTTTTGTGTGTCTTTGAACATGTAAAAAGACATTAGGCATACACCTACTATATGACTATTTGATTCCTAAGTATATTTACTAAAGAGAAATAAAAGTATATGTCCATATAAAGAACTATACCTTAATATTTCTAGAGGCTTAATATGTAATAGCCCCAAACTAGAAACAAACTAAATGTCCATCAACAGGTAGATGAATAAATAAGTTGTGGTACGTAATGCTATGATATATTATTCAGGAATAAAGAGAAATGAACTATAGAATCATGGAACAATTTGGACTTATTTTAAAATAAATATGCAGAGTGAAGGAGCCAGTCCAAAGGGGAAAAAGATAACAGTACATGCTGTATATTTTGTTTATATAAATTCTAGAAATGCAAACTCATCTACAGAGACAGAAATATCACTGGTTATCTGGGTATTGGTGTATGGGCAAGAGGAAAGGATTACCAGGGGGAAAGAGGGAATTTTGTGGATGATAGATATGTTCATTATCCCAGCTGCGGTAATAGTTTCATGGGTGCATGTATATTATGTAAAAACATCAAATTGTATACTTTAAATAGGTAACATTTATTGTATATCAAGTATTCCTCAATAAAGCTCCCAAAAAGATAAAAAGGGACTAATAGTTGATGCCCTCTTCTTCTTGCCTGAAATTCAGCTGGGATACATGGAGCTGCATTAACTATTTTTTAACCATAAATAAAATTTTTAAAAAAATCAAGAATGTGCATTGACATTTTAGAGAAAGACTATGAGAACTCTACAAGAATATTTAACTAAAAATCCAATACAGAATTTTGATTAACCTAAAATGCAGGAAAAGAAAAGGAAATGAAGAACACATGGGACAAATAGCAATATGTTATTTAACATAAATATTTCAGGAATTGCAAAACACATAAATGGACTAAAATCCAATTAAAAGCAACGTTTGTCTAACTGGATAAAAATAGAAAAATCAAGTCATATGTTGTTTTCTAGAGATACTCTTGAAGTATAAGGATTCAGAAAGGAATAAAATGATGAGAAAGTCTATACTATGCATACACAAACCAAAAGACAGCTATTATATGTTTATTAGTATTAGGTAAAGAAGACATTAGAAGGGGTACTACTAGAAAAAAAAGAGACATTTCAAAATGATGAGTCAATTCTAAAAAAAGATACAAGAATTCAAAATCATATGTGCATACAGTAATAGAGCTTTGACATATGCATAGTAATTATGACATTTAAAGGAGAAATAGAAAAACCCAGGATTGTTTTGAAGATTTTAACAACTTGCAGAGGATTCGAACAACTATTAACCAATTTAAACTCACTGACCTACCAAAACACTTCAGTTAACAACTACAATAAACAAACACCTAATCTTTTCAAGCATGCCCTTTGTTTTATCGATGGTAATTGACCTGTTTAGGTTGTCTTTATTTCTTTTAAGAGAGAAAAATTATCTAAGTTTCATCTAGGTCTTTTCAAATTAATTTATATTAAGTTGTACAAAATAAGTCTATTAATTATGATTTTTTAAATTTCCTCTTTTTTGATTATTTTACTCCCGCTATTTCTAACATTGTAAATTATGTTTTGTTTCCTCCCCAATTTCATTCACTCACTACCACCACTTTTTAATTGAGTTATCTAGCTGTTTTTCAGTAGTGTTCTTAAAAAAATTTTTTTTTGTAAAGAACTAAGATTAGAATTTATTTTTTTATAGTTGTTTTTCTAAAAATTTAATTCAGGCTGTTTGAAAAATATTACTGAATTATTGGGTGCACAACTATTAATATATGCCATGTCTTCCTTATGAGTTTTTAACCGATGGCCTTAGAAATAATCCTTTTTGTTGCCCTTTCAGTGTTTTCTCATCTACAGTCTGCCATAAGGGATTAGTCTGCTTTTATGTGCATTTGCCTGGTATAATATTGCTCACTCTTTATTTTTTATCCCTTCAGAATATTTTAGGTCTGTTGTGTGAATGTAGACAATGAATTGAATTTTGCTTTGTTAGACAATTTGAAATTCTTTTTCTAATCATTAGGTAATCTAAGCTGTTGACTTATTTTTATTTAGCAAGATTTTGTTTAGCTCCTATTATTATAGACAGTTTTGTTTATTTCAAAAATATTTAAAATTTTGTATTTACATTCTAGGTGCATACAATAAAATGTGCCAATATTAGTGTATAGCTTGATAAATTTTGACTTGTTTATACACTCATGTAACCATCCCCAGATCAAGATATCAAACATTCTGATTTTTTTGCCTTCATCAATTTCACCCAATCTCTTATCCCTCTAAGCTGTTATATAACTCGATAAGAGTAATTTTGGTCTCAGTTCTTTTATATTATTCTATGTTATACACACTTACATAGATTTTCATTATGTAGCTGGTTATATATGTTCTCTTTCTGTGTGTGTCAGTATACCTTTTGGCATTTATAAAGATCTGCATTTTTAAAAATATTTACAGGATTGTTTTTCCATTATTAGGCTGGGTAAAAAACATCAACCTGAAATCAATGTTTAAAACAATAAAGTTCAATTTAGTTCATGAGTATGTGGGTTAGTGATTTTGTCTGGGTGTTTCCTCTGGTTTAAACTGGACTTGCTTGCATGTCTGGGGCTATGCTGGCTATTGGATGGGACAACTTAGCTCAGTTTCATCTGTGTCTTACATTCCTCCAGCAGGCAAGATCAAACGTGTTACTGCAAACGCAGAGTTACAAGACACTAAGAAGCAACAGGTAAGTACTTAAAAAAAATTTTTTTTTCTTTTTTGTTTATTAAGGAATCACTGATATAAAATCTTATGAAGGTTTCACATGAGCAACATTGTGGTTACTACATACACCCATATTATCAAGTCCCCCCACACCCCATTGCAGTCACTGTCCAGCAGCACAGTAAATGCTGTAGAGTCACTACTTGTCTTCTCTGTGTTATACCACCTTCCCTGGGACCCCCCTACATTAGGTGTGCTAATCATAATGCCCCTTAATTCCCTTTCCCTCTCTCCCCACCCACCATCTCCACTCCCTTCCCTTTGGTAACCACTAGTATCTTCTTGGAGTCTGTGAGTCTGCTGCTATTTTATTCCTTCAGTTTTGCTTGTTTTACTCTACAAGTGAGTGAAATCATTTGGTACTTGTCTTTCTCCATTTGGCTTATTTCACTGAGCATAATACCCTCTAGCTCCATCCATGTTGTTGTAAATGGTAGGATTTGTTTTCTTTTTATGGCTGAATAATATTCCATTCTGTATATGTACCACATCTTCTTTATCCATTCATCTACTGATGGACACTTAGGTTTCTTCCATGTCTTGACTATTGTAAATAGTGCTGCGAAAAGCATAGGGGTGCATATGTCTTTTTGAAACTGGGATCCTGCATTCTTAGGGTAAATTCCTAGGAGTGGAATTCCTGGGTCAAATGGTATTTCTATTTTTTAGTCTTTTGAGGAACCTCCATATTGCTTTCCACAATGGTTGAACTAATTTACATTCCCACAGGCAGTGTAGGAGGGTTCCCCTTTCTCCACATCCTTGCCAGCCATTTGTTGTTTCTAGTCTTTTCGATGTTAGCCATCCTTAACTGGTATGAGGTGATATCTCACTGTAGTTTTAATATGCATTTCCCTGATAATTAGCGATGTGGAGCATCTTTTCATGTGCCTACTTGGCATCTGAATTTCTTCTTTGGAGAAGTGTCTGTTCAAATCCTCCACCCAATTTTTATTTGGATAATTTTCTTTTTGGGTGTTGAGGCATGTGAGTTCTTTATCTATTTTGGATGTTAACCCCTTGTCAGATATGTCATTTACAAATATATTCTCCCACACTGTAGGATGCCTTTTTGTTCTACTGATGGTGCCCTTTACAAAAGCGTTTTAGTTTGATGTAGTTACATTTGTTCATATTTGCTTTTGTTTCCCTTGCCTGAGGAAATATATTCAGGAAAAAGTTGCTCGTGTTTATATTTAAGAGATTTTTGCCTTTGTTTTCTTCTAAGAGTTTTATGGATTCATGACTTACATTCAGGTCTTTGATCCATTTTGAGTTTAGTTTTGTGTATGACGTTAGACAATAATCCAGTTTCATTCTCTTGCATGTAGCTGTCCAGTTTTGCCAACACCAGATGTTGAAGAGGCTGTCATTTCCCCATTGTATATCCATGGCTCCTTTATTGTAGGTAAGTACTTTTTAAAGCCTCTGTTTGAATTTTATCTGTTAACATTCTGTAGGTCAAAGGAAATAATATGGCTAAGCTCAGAAACATAGTGGAGGGAAAATCAGAGAGATGAAGAATTGGGTGTCTTTTTGGCAGGCTAACACAGTTACAATTATACTAATACCTTTATATAATATCCTTAGTCATCTCTTTCCACTGTGCTGTTGACGGGGGGGGGGGACAGTATTGATTATCATTTTAAAAATACTTTCTACCTGTGAGAAATACTGAAATTAGCTAGCAACTTTGTTTTTCCTCCCCTCCTCTTTCTTCTCTTAGAATCTAATTTGAAGTAATGTAATTTGTTTCTATTTAATTCCTAGAATGCAATCAGTGAGATCAGGAGTTAGGCTACTTGAGTTAAACTTATTTGGAAAGAAATATCAAGAAGAGAAAAAACATTGCTTACAAGAGAGGTAAAAAATTTGAGGGTATCCAATCAACACTGTTACATGTCTTTTTATTTCCACACATTTAAAGGTTTGAATTAACTTGTAAATTTAAGGAGGGTTGGAGTTTTGCAAAGGGAGGGAAGGACAAGGGAGCAGAGGACAGATGCTGTGAAATGGTTGTAAAGATGGGCCATATGTAGAAGGAAGTTAAAGGGCAGGGAAAGGCAGTAAGAAAATGGACTGGGAGGTCCTTACCAAGTCTAGGTACATTGTTGGAAGAAATCAGTTTGGAAGTTAAGAGGTAGTATACGGAGAGCAGATGTTGGAAATTAGAGTTTTGGAGGAGATTTGGTTAAAGATTACAATGATGGGAGAAGATAATTAGGTTAGGAAGGAAGATAAGATCTTGTGAGTGAGATTCAAAAAATTTAGAGACAAGACATATCTTCTTTTGTATTGAAATAAATCAAGGACCAGACCAGCTAAAGGCAAAGGAGACCGATTCATTCATTCATTCAAAAGAATATTTAACTAATGCTTTCTCTGTGCCTACTTTTGTTCTGTGTACTAATGATATGGTAGTGGTGAATAATACAGACCAGATTCTGCTCTCATGAGAGTGACATTTAAGTGGACATTTAGTTTAGATGGGGGTCAAGTTAGTTGTTTCAGAAAACTGAATCAAGCTTGTGATAGAAACCAATATGTACCCAATTCAAAACTGAACTCCCTGGCAAAATCTTAGATAAGTTGATTCAAAAGAGATCCATATTATGTAGATTGTACAGATGCAGTTGGAAAAAATGATACAATTATTAGTTCACTTAAAAAATTAAAATTATATATGGGAGAGCATCATATTCACACAGAAGGAGGTTATATGTATCTACTCGATCTTAATATGTGGAAACAAATGTACATTAATGTAGATCACCTGTTTATATCACTAGATCCATTTCATCTTGATAAAATATTCATCCACATCTACAAAGGCTCTACATAAGAATCTCCTGCAAGGGAATTCTCAAAGGGAAACTGCTGCAGTCACCACGAAGCATCCATTATATTTGTCCTCTCTTGTTCAATTTTACAACTACTGCCCAGGAAACAAATAAACTTCCACATTGATATTGCCAACAATGTCTCTCAAAAGAACATCAGTATTTATGCAGATTATTGTCTCCAGATGCATAAAACTATTATTGGCAATTCGTCAGAGCTCTAGAGGAGATATGAGCTCCATGTGCCGTTGGGGGTTGGGTGATGGAAGGCATAGACTTCTATGTAATTTCATGTCACAGCTTCCCTGGGCTATTAAACAGCACTCTTGTATACAGAGTCTGCAAACATCTCCCGGAACAGCTCTTCTAACCAGCTATTGAATCTTGTTAAATCCAGTGAGACATCTGTGACATTGATTAGGAGCTTGGACCCTAGAGTCACATAGAGCACATTATCTTCACCAATCCCTAATATTGCAGAATTTAAAAGGCATCTATTTATAATGGATAGTTTTAAAATACATTTATTAATGGGTGATTAAATCCAAACTGATGTAAATCACTCAGGGAAAGTCATGTTTTAAATATATTACAAGTATTTAATATAAATATGCAGAAAATCATCATTAAAACATTTCTCAATACATAAGCGTGTTGCTAAGAAATTTTTATATGAGAAGACGACATGTGGATAAAGAACAGATTTCATTTATCTTTGCCTTCAGTCATAAATTCCAGTCATAGAAGTGGGAATCATTAAATGTAATGGACTATGAACGAAATGTTGCAAAAACCAGTAGAGGCAAAGACAAGAACAGATACCATCTCCTTGAAACCAAGTCTACACTTATCTAAACAAGATCTGTACCCACAAATGCAAAACACGTTGGCCAGCTAGCATCCTTTGGGAGCCATTCTTTCCTGGAGTTCTTTTGGTTTAAGTACCCCAATAAATAAATAAATAAAATAGGTGAAGTAGCACTTATTTTTGCTTTTTTATTGGTTTCCTCTTTTTACCTGTGATTGTGCTATCATTTAAATGATCATCACACAAATACATGTGAAACGTAGTAATAGAATACAGAGCAACAGCTTGACAAATTTTATAACAGAATCAACCTATTAGTACTCTCGGAGATCATTTTGATTGTAATTCATTCAGTGTAAACTGATCTGGGCTGATTAAGATGGAATTTAGCATTTGTTTCTGGATATGCGGAGAAGTTTTGGTTCACATAAAAAGAGTTCCATTTTTTCAATTGCTTGATTTGGTTGAGCGATTCTTTAAATGTGATAAAGGAAAGAGAAAGAACGTTTCCAACTTGACACTTTTCTGTTCAAAAAAACAAAACACCTCAACTGATCAAAACATTATAATCAGCAAAATTATCCCTTACAATTCCCTAAGGGAACAAAAGTAATGAGTAATCTGGTCTTTTGACTGTGACCACTTTAGATTTCAACAGATTTTTCCTTTCGAAACGAAGAACAAACATTCTAAATCTATTGAGAAATGGCCGACACATGAGTGCCTGGTCACTCACCCAGTGAGTTAATACCGACCTTTCTCAGTCCCATCATGTGGAATTGGAATGAAACAGCAGCATTTTGATAATGAAATCTATTGAAATCAAGCAAAAAAGAGCCCGTAAGGATTATACTTTGGGTACCACTTCTGTCCAGGAAACTGTCTTGGGACACTGAAGTCCAAAATTACATTTATCTGAGGGAAAACATTCCAAAGTCATTTTAACCACTTGCTTTTGTTACTATTTACTTGTTTTGCTTAAATTCTATATCCAAAAGTCACTAATGCAACTTTTCCCTTCCCTCCCAGTATTGAGAATTTGATATTTATTCTTAGCCTTTATTGCAAAAAAATCTGAGTCACCTGAGAGGGAGCAATCAGGTTAACGAAGTATGTCTGTCACAGACCCCGTGGGAGGGGAACTTAATTGTGTTTTCCAAATAAGAAAGAATGAGATATATTTTCCTCTTTCCCCTTTAAAGAGGGCCAGCAGGGCTTAGCTCCAGGAGGCCTGAGGATATTCCTCCTGCGGGGGAGAGCTGAAGTTTCAGTTTCTAAGACTAGGCTCTAGACAAACAGCTGGATTGCTGTGAGTGGAGGTCATGCTGGGACTTCACAAGAGGCCGCTGCCCAGCTGAAGAGCACAGACAGGACCTGTGAGATACTGTGTGGAAAAGGTGCCTCCTCCGTGCAGTGCCGGACTGGCAGGAGTGGGTGGGTCGTGTAGTACAGCTCCAGGCAGTGGACATGTCTGAGAGAAGCTCTGGTTTCTGTTGGGAAGTCACCAGCAGCAGTGCCCACAGAGGAAGACCAGCATTTGTCAGGGGCAAAGTGCAACCAGAAAGCAATGAGACCCTCACAGCAAGATACAAGACCAACATCCCCCCCCACCGTGAAACCCCTCAGGGGTTGTATCTGCTAAGAAAATGGAAGGGACTTGCTATCCAGATCTGCCTAAGAAGGACTTCCTCACTGTTTTGCCTGAGGTTTTCAGCTCCAGACAAGTTCACTATAGATTCAGCGAGACCGAGAAATGACATTGGGACATTCTTGGGGTAAAAGGGTTATACCTGGCTTTGTTCTCCTGGTGATAAGTCGAGCACTAGAATCACATCTCCATCCAGCAGTCTGCAGGTCCATAATCCACCTCTGTCTCTCTCTGCCTCCCAGAGCCCTGGGAGGAGCTCATTATATAGAGACCCAGTCAGTAATAGCTAATTGCCTATGGGTGTGGAAGCAGTAGCCTAGCAGCAGGCCAGTTACATCATCAAGTAGTTTAGGGTTAAGTGAGGATCCTGGCCATTGGAACTTCCATTTTCCCCACACTCACCAACCCAGGCAGGTCTACTTTAATTTGATTAAAGTGTTTTAATCCAGGGGAGCAAACTCATATTTATATAAAACATTCTTTAGCCAGGTTTGCCATTTTTCAAGAACTGCTGAAATTTTTAGTCTCTTCTCTGTACTTCCCATCTGAAAAAAGAAGTGGAATTTTCTGCCTGGTATATATAATCCAGGTTTTCTTTCCCAGGTAAGAGGTCTAATGACACTTTCAGGTTATATTGGCATCAATAATTAATAACTTCTTTTTGGTTACTCCATTCCTTTGTGTTCTGCATCCAATTTCTTGTATTACTTAGGTTTGATTTTGGAACTGGTGGTCATTAGTCAAGCATTTCTGAAGCCATCTTCTTTCTTCATATGTATTTTGGGATAATATTCGAATTTTTTCTTTTGAATTTACTCTGTTATCTGTGAAATGTCTTCCAAAATATGTTGACATTAAAGACTGTGTCCTTGTTTGCAACTTATGATAAGAAAAAGTTAAACTTACATATGTGGGTAGGTGTCCAATGCATCCACACTGAAACACACAGGAACAAAATTAGTTGATAATGTGTTTGTCTATTACTACATTAAGACCATCTCAAAATCAGGAGCCCTGTCCTGGCCATAACCATATCCTTAAATAGTAGCCCTTGGCCTGACAGAAAACATTGTGCATGATAACACAGTTCTCATTAAGTAAGTAAGTGAATGAATGGATGAATGAAAGAATGAATTAACTAAGGCAAATTCCAACTTCCTATAAACAAATTATGTAGCTTCTGTTTAACCTAATTTAATAAGCCAGAAAACTAGTTTAATGTGTCTACTCATATTAATTAAGTTACTAAATTTTGAAAAAGAAAGAAATTAGCCTTTCTAAACATTGGGGGAATACCCAGAAATATTAAACACATTTATTTTGCAGCAGCTTTCAATTTTCTTATTTTTATCTCCTCATCTAGGCAACCATCATACCCTTCTATCTTCAAAGTCTATATCAAAATGTTCAATTTTGGGGAAGCACAGCAAGTGAATTGGTGGCGTCCCTGACACATTATGCCATTCATGGTCCTTTTAAATTGATGAACACTTCAGCCAGAGCTTTTGTATCTTATCCCTTTGTAGCCTATATCCCATGAGATATAAATTATTAGTTCATTAGTCATCTAAGGAAGGCTTTTCAATATATATGAGCCATCTAGACACATGGCAACAATTTTATTTTTTAAAATGACTTAGAAACATTTCTATTTGGCCACTTACCTAATTAGTAGTTATAAGCATGTATATAGGGGAACATAACACATAGATAATAACAAAGAATAACTATAGTTTAGATAACAAAGGTGCAACTAACACTATTTCTAAAGGCTAGAGAAAGCACAGCACATTAGGGAGGTAGTATCAGTTTAAGGTTTCAAATTATCATGCAAACACGTTTCAGAATAGTTTCCATTAATATTTCAAATACTTTTCTTTGTTTTAAATTATTTATTCATTATCTTATAACCAAAAACTAGCATTTTGAAGAATGTGAAAGCATTATTTATTCTTATTCATCATTCATATTGCATTTGTTCCTTCTGATTTGCAATATTTATATAAATGTGTTAATGTACAAAATTAACAAATGATACTGCAAAATATACATATATACACATATATATATTTAGCAGTTTCAAATGAAACCCTGTATAATATCACAGATTATTCTGTTATTTACATTTCTTTACCATATTCTAAATGCTTCTTTAAATATTATTTTGTTCCTTATCAAAAGTCTCTCCTTGATGGAAATTCACTCAATTTATTCAGAGTTTATATATATTGTACCATGTGCTGGGGTTGAAACTCACAAAACCTTCTCTTTTCTCAAATTCAAATACACCAAGATAGCATACCTAAATAAAGAAATGATATTGAGACTAAGTAAGTAGAAAAGAGTTGGATTAATGAGTTTAATAAATGTTGCCTGCTGTAGACCCAAGTCACACTTTTCATCCTGTTCATGATAAAGACCTAATAATATCATGTGAGCAATGGTAAATCAGACAATAATTTAAAAGGTATTTTGGAGTATATGCATAGTAAAAATGCACATTTTATGACCTATCTCTTTCCAAAGTAAATGGTGATTATACAAGTTATGCCCATAATAGTTCAAAAGTTAAAAAAAGGAAGAGGAGGTCTATCATTCAATTTTCTTATTTCTTTATATTCAGGGAACAAGTAGACACACACACAGAAACACACATGCCGGCTCAATTTACTTTTAAAATAGAGTTTCAACAGGTGTCCACAACTGCCAGGCTGTAAGATTGTCCTAGAGGATAGTATATTAGAGAATATACAGGCAGAAGTCATTGGGAAATACTGAATAAGTTAGAACCAGGAACGTCAAAAAGTCTGAAAACAAAGCATGCTGGTTGAATCCTCTTCTCTGCTATTGAGAACTTTGAAAACCACCGGCTTCCTTGACACTGAGACTCACTCTCATTGCTCCCTTTTTATCTGTCATTGACCACCTCCTATCATTCTTTCCTTCCTTACTTCTTCTCTTTCTCCCTGCTCCACCATCCTCCCTTGCATCACCCACTCCCTCTCTCCTTCTCTCTCTGTAATAGCATGTGGTAAAAAGTATTAAAGAAAACACTTGCTCAGTTGAACCTCAGACTATGAGTCCAGAGCTCACATTCTCAGTGCCTAATATGACTGCTTCATGATTTCTTTCTTTCCATCTGCATCTTCAAAGAGATAGAGCATAGGTTTTTAACTTTCATGTTATATGCTACTTTTATTTTGTACAAACAGGTGCCTGTGTGTAATTTTTAGGACTTTTATTTCATTGTTTTTCATATCTTCTTTTATTTATTAATTGTTGATCCTTATAGAAGAGATTCTTAAAAATCTAATTTAAAATATGTTTATTATGGCATGTTTTTGGAACGCTAATCCTGGGCAGTTTACTGACTGTCCTTTTAGTGGATCGTGTCAACAGCAGCTACCTCATCAGACTGCCAGAAACGTCTTGATCATATTTTTGCCAGGAACTACTTCTCTACGAGGTGAGGATAAAACAGGTGCCTGACTTCCAGGAGATGACATGTAGTTGAGGAGACAGAATGTGAATAAACAAACATAAAATCAAACAGTGTGTCAGTTGGAAATAGTTGTTATGAAGGTTAAATAGTGCAGGGCAAGGAGAAGAAAAGTGTTACCAGAAAGGAATATAATGTTTTCTTCTAACCATTCTCAAATTCCTGTTAACTCCTTTGCTTAGAGATTTCTACCACATACAGATAATGTTAATCCAGATTTCATACTACATGTTGCATAGTAGCACTGTGGTTCCATAATTTTCATGGAAGATATTTATATAAAAATGTGTGTGTGTGTGTGTGTGTGTGTATATCTATCTATCTATCTATCTATATATATGAGTAATGTATATATGCTGCATATATACATATAGATTATACATATACAGAGATTATGCACACACACACACACATATATATATATATATATGTATTTTTTTTTCTCTCAGGAATTGACTTTTTTCCCCCATTTTCTTGGGAGGGTGGCAGGCCCAGCTTATGGAGTGATCTCAATCTGGCTTTCTTCTCTTCATTCCTGAGCCCATCTCCTATTCCAGACTGGGCAGTACCATGTGCAGTCCTAACCCTTAGGCCCCATCTCTGCTCTGATACCATTACAGCTACCACTGTATCAGTTTAAGAGCGCATTGCAAGCATACTGCAAGTTCATTGCTCTAATTTTAGAGTCCCCTTCATTTTCGGCTTCAGAGAACCTTTGAGATTTTATGTTTGTTAAAAATGCAAATTTTCTAGATCTTTTACTGGGGTCCAATAGTGTATATTATTATCTCAATCCATTATGCTGTTGGCTGCATATTAAACTCTCCGGAATTTCCTGTCATTTAAGTATTCTTCCTGAGGTGTTTTCCAAATTTTAGTTTTTGCTTATGATTTTAATGTTTCTTAGAATCTAATACTGAAGAAGAAAACCTCTTTGTGGATAGACTACTAACTTCTATACATGCAGCAGAACCATTTAGTAAAAATATAAGAATTGCTGTTCAAATAATGCAGTGTGGTGTGATGCTTCTGTTACATTACGAAGGTTTCTTTTTTCCTCTGCTATTTCCTCTCCCTGCTCCTCTCTGCTTACATATGTAGATGTATACCATTTAGTACTCTTTTACTTAAAGAGGAAAGAAACACTATCCAGGGGGAAAGTGGACTCTCCCTCACTCCAGAGTTCCAAACACTAAAACCCTTCAGGGAAGGCCGTGCTCATGTAACCTTAGCACTAGAGCCATTTGTCAACCTAGGTTTCTGCTACCACTGATTTTTTATTTCTTCTATTTTCTTTTTTAAGTTTTTAAACAAAGAATACTCAGTCATATGTGTCATTTTTTTTTCCTTAAATGACACCTAGGACTTCTAGTTTCTAATTGGATCAAAGTTGTGTTTTCTACTTAAAGAACTTGAATCATTGGATTTGTGGAATGATTTCAATAGGGCTGGGTCCAGCTGCATGGCCCCCCACCCCATAGGGCCAACCCAGAATCTTGCATACACTGCAGACACACAAGGCCTCAATAGCAGCTCAGAAACAACAGATGCTCTTCCAGCAGCAGAGCAATGGCCCAGAGCATGGGTGTTACATCAGCTCCTTCACGGGCAATAGAGCAGTAAAAAATCAAGTCATGTAGACACTCTGTGGGTAGATACACAATTACATTGTTTGTATTCTTTTTTAGAGTACAGATCAATATCACATTTTTAAAGAAATTAGTGATGAGGAAATTAAAGGAAGGAAATGAAACGTACTGCCATGGTATGTATAGTTTATCTAGCTTTAGCAAATTCAGAGATAAAGGATGAAAGACTTGTTTCAGAAGCAAAGGGTGGGAGTTTCCTTTATTAAGTGCAATAAGTATAAGTGAACTAAAAGATCACTCAGAAGTGACTGTTTATTATCCAGATCCCTTGTGTTTTATCTTTTGCAGAAAATAACAGTTTAGGAGTACTTCATAAATGGCCCTCTACGACAAGGAGAAAGGCAGGGTGTTATGAGCAAGGCTTAAGACAGGAAAACATCAGGTTAAGAAATAATGGCCTGAGGGTTGCCTGGCAGCGAGGAGTCAGGAGGAGGCGCAAGGTTTACCGAAAAGCAGGCGATTTTCAGGCCCCACACAGACTTCCTCCAACAACAGGGAAAAAGGATTTCATAGCCCCAAAGATTTAGAAGATCTGCTGTAGAATAAAGACTTGTGGCTCAGACACTGAGCCAGTTGTCTCAACTCCCTGTATAATAGTTGCTGTATTAGCCTCGGATGCTAAAATATTATAAAAACTGGATATTTCCCTAAATCACAAATATTTTCAATAGAAAAGTTCCACCCATTCTATTTTCCTCTCAGTCAGATGTTTTTATGCAGTGCTCAAAGCTATTTTATCCACCAACATTTTTTATCAGCCCAATCATATAAAATTCATACTAAAACATACGTGAATGTTCAAAGTAAAGTTAAAATTTCCATGTTTAGATATTAACTTTTTTGAGAAAAGTATAGAATGCAATATCATAGAAACATATATGTGAGTAAATTGTGCAGTGAATGAGAAGTTGAGAGTCAAGCTGCTCTCCTTCAAGACTATAAAATAATTCAAATGTAAATTCGTAAGTTTTAAAAACTTACATTTTAAAAACATAAAAAACTTGGGCTTTTAAGTAGTGATTCATATTAATACTGATTTGAATTAAGAACGAATGCTACAGAGCAGAGGATGAGGGATTTTAAGGCAACAATGTAATGAAACAAACAAACCAAAAGTCTCAAGCAGTCCAGTTACACTCAGTTAAATACAATAGTTATTTCAGGTTAAGGATTTTATTCCCTCATTGAACAAACAGTCACTGGAGTTCAGTGTGTGTCAGCTACTGTTTTAGGTACTGGAGATACAAGATGGAAAAAGAAGTTTAAAAAAAATGTTTGGATCATTTCCCTCAGTGTCTGACCAACCAGGGAAGAGCTACTACTTCTCTACAAGAAGTAGAGGCCCCTGAGTGCCCTTGGCACAGTGGTGCAGTAATTTATGGGGGACACGTTGAAACAGCTCAGCCGTCTTCTTTGTCCTTGCTGATTTCCTGGTGGGAAATGTGGCTACAACCAGTTAAGAAAGAGCTGCTTCTGTTTCCTCCCTCAATGGGCAGAACAAACCCTTTTAAAAGCTGCAGCTCCAGGCAGAGGGGGATCCCAGCTCCGGGCAAGTTCACTATGGATTTGTTGAGACCAAATAATGGGAACAGAACACTGGGGGTGCAGAGGAGCTCATACCAAGCTTTATTCTCACAGTGGTCACCTAGCTGTCTACAAACAGCAAGACCATCTTCATGTCACCGGGTGCCGCCCCCACCCCAGGCTCCCCACTCCCTGCTCTCCTCCCCTCTTAGCACTGGGCAAAATACTTTTATGTCAATACTGGCAGTAATAGCTTATTGCCAACAGTTATACAAGTATGTGCCTGCACAGTAGGCTAAGTATTACCTCATCACATGTATGCAATGGGTGAGATTAGGATCAGGTAAGAATCCTGGCCATGGAACTTTCACTTTCCCTACAGAGCCCTAAATGTGGAGTTTGGGATAGGTGTCTGTCTCTCCTCTCTCCACAAGCCTGTGATATTACTAATGACTTGATATTTGCCTGAAAAGAAGTACCATCAAAACTCCAATATGTAAAACTTAGGAAATTGTTTCCACTTTCTTTAATAAAGTTCTGTTTGAAGAAGTCTACTTCTATCATCTTCCTTGAAAACTAGCTTCAACTTTATAAGTAGATAAAGTACAAGGTACAAGCTAAATTAATTAATCCCTGGCAGGTTTTAACCATATGTAATTTAGACCCAGAATATTGTCAGCTCTTGAAATATCCTCTGATTGACTTTGAATTGATCTGTCTTATTTTAATATTATAAAATTCTTTTATAATTTTATCCAATTTAAATGAGACGACACTGAAGACATCAATTTTATGTTCTCTTCAGATTGGAGAGACTGGCTTCATCTCTGCTCTTGGCATCATGAAATGCCAATTGAAATTTATGCCTTGACTATTTTAATGATCAAATCTGTTGCATTTGGCACTTTATGAAAACATCTACTTTCAGATCTTTAGCCATCCTGGGCTTCATTTTCTGTCCCTCAATTATGCTATTCTCAATCCTGGTACAAAGCTGTTCCTTGTGATGAGAGAATTTCTCCTCCTAAAACCCAGCATGCTTTTTCACATAATTAGCTCCATTTCATCCTTCACATCAAGCTTTTTTTAAGCACCATCTCCCTCCCCTTCAGTTTAGATTTCCTGTGCTTCGTCACATATTCAGAGAGCTATATCACTTTCCTATGCAGCATTTAACAATGTATAATCCTTACCTTTTTAATGTAGAAATTTGTAGAAAGAATAGTACAATGAATTTCCATGCCCAACACCAATAACAACCCATGGATGACTTTTCTTTCTTAACAATTTAATCATTTTTAATATACATACAACAATATCTAGCAACTTTAAATTTAGAATTTTATTAATTTTGTCTAATGCATGTAGTACTGTAACCAGCACAATTGTGATACAGAACATGATGTCAATCATATGCCATTGGAATACTATGAAAGTGAAGTTATTTGACTTAAAAAATATTTTATTGCATTTGGAACATTTAACATAATATCTACATTCTCAAAATTTTAAATTCACAATACTGTGTTGTTAGCTATAGGTACGATGATGTACAGCAGATCTCTAGAACTTGCTTAACTGAAACTTTATGCCCATTGATTAGTGACTCCCCATTTCCTCTTTCCTGTAAACACTGGCAACTACCATTGCACTCTTTGATTTTATGAATTTGACTGTTTTAGATACCTCATATAAGTAGAATTTGTTCCTTTCACTTGGCATAATGTCCTCAAGGTTCATCCATATCATCATATATTGCACAACTCCCTTATTTTTTAGACTGAATTCTATTCTATTGCATGTGTATACTACATTTCTTTATCCCTCCGGATGTCAGTGGACATTTGGTTGTTTGCATATCTTGGTAATTGTAATAGTGCTGCAATGGATATGGGAGTGCTAACATCTCAAGGTTCTGGTTTCAGTTATTTTGGACAAAGACCTTCCAGCCTGGTTCTCTCTCCCGCTTCAGGATTCTCACCTGTGAAACCCAGGTACCATGTAATAAGGAATACCAGGTGACACGGAGAGGCAATGTATGTATGTATTACTGCTAATGGCCCAACTAAGGTCTCCGCCAGCTGACAGCCAGCATGAACTGCAAGATATGTGAGTGAGGAAGTCTTCAGAAGATCACAGCCTTCAAGTCTTACATCTGAGACCCCATTGATCGTGGCGCATAGATGCCCTATCCAAACTGATGAGCAGCAGATGGCCACAGCAAGGGCTTGGAGGTCTCTTCATATTGATTTCCCTCCTCTCAACACAGTCCACATCTCTTTCTCCCATGTCATGGTACAGACTTATCCAGAGTTTCTTGCATTTTTCATTTTCAGCCATAGCATATAACACAGTTTCCAAATATTATCTTTATAATTTGTTACTAAAGAGCCAACACTAAATAAATAACAATTTGTTCCTAAATAATACTACAAAAACCTCACACTAGATGTTAGTGTTTCCAAGGCTGTTTTTTTTTTCATACTCAAGATATTATTTTGCTATTTGCAACAATGAATCTTGGTTCTTTCTTATCCCTTTTTCACTATACAAATCTTAATTTTCCTTGATTCAATGGGGAAGAACTGATGGAATGTGGAAATAAAGAAAAGCACAAAGATGAATATTTCAAGATACAGTCTCACTAAATGTGTATGTGTGATGTGTAAGTATGTTATATGTTTATAAATGGAGATTAGGCATCACTTGTAGTAAGTATGCATTTAAAATGTCTGTTAAAACCTCATCCACATTCACTCTCCTGGAGAGCTTTACCATTCATTACTCCTATTCCAGGTTTCCAGGACCAAGACCCAGCTGGTCCTCAATTATGTACACATTTTATAATTCTCCTAAATCAGTCACTGTCATTTAACAATGCCCAGTATTGAGGAAGATTCAAGCAATGAAACATTTTTCTTAATTCTCTTCTTAGTTGGTTATTATTTCTTTCTGCCAACACATATTCTCACACTTTTCCAGTTTTCCCATTGAACTGATGTAAACTTTCATCCAAACAACATCAGCAAAACAAAATGAAAAACAAGGGCAAATCTCATTCTTATCATTAGAAGTTGCTCATCTGCTGCCCTCATTCCCACCTGCACCCCCATCCGCTTCATTTGTGAAAGGCACTGGGAATTTCCACATCTTTTCTTGGTTCACTCTATTTTTATTGCAAGATTCATGAATAGAAGGGTTGGCAGGACAGGACAAGTGGAATGAGAAGCTAATTAATTTTAATAAAATTTAAGACCCCTTAAATTTTAAATACTAAAATTATAACTTTTCGTCGAACAAGAATACTTGCTTCTCAGGTGGGAATGAGTATAACTGACTGTATCTCAATTTTTCCTGAGTGTGAGATCTAATAATACAAAGTTTAGAATGTTAACTCGGTGTAGGCAATTTCTTATTTTATTCAGGTGTATCTTTTGTCAATAAAGCTATTTAATCATTCAGGCTTTTATAAATTATTTTCTAATGGGTAATGGCATAATATTTAACAAGCTCTCGAGGCAGCCCCTCCACTGAGGTGCTGAATACACTTTACAGGAATGGTAGTCTTATGAAGAATTACATCTTATTCAGACCAAATTTTGACATATTAAACCACACATGTGAGTTTGGAGTCTCAGAAATTTTCTCATTTCCTCAAATATCACCGTGGCTTGCTCGCCTTTTATCTACTAAAGTTACCTGTCTGGTGGCTGGATCAAAAATATGGCTGGAAGCTTTGGATATGATGTAATTTGTTTTCTGTAAACTGTTCCTATAAACAAAGCCCAGGAGAAAGGCTTGCTTAAAAACGCCTTTTAAATATCTTCCTGCCCCGTTCCAGAAGAGGAATTTTTAAGCGTCAGGAGTATGTTTCACAATATACTTAAGGGTCAATGAAAATGCAATCCAGTCAGCTATTAGGAACTTGAGGTCATTTGATTTCAAGGTTGCCTATTTTCTAATACCATCTGGACTGGGTGATTCACCTGGGCTGAATACTTCAAAGTTTCTCTTTTCATTCCTAGTTTATGGAGGAACATAAAATTAGATAAAGTGAACACACAAAACAAAAACAAAAGATACAAAGAAAGTATAGCTACATCGTCTTTATGCTCTTTATGCTTTCTTCCAAGGAGCCTTGCCGGAAAATTCAGGAGTAATTATTAACTGAGATTAAAAGCGAGGGAGTGAAGTTTCCGATCTTTCACCTGCTTAGACTGTTAACAGGTAGGTTTATTGGTCGACCAGCAGTCACACATTGCTCCTTTTGGGAGGAGAGTGGGACAAGGAGGCTTTCCTTCTAATTATTTATTAATATCCTTTAATTTCACATTATAGGAAATAATAAATAACTCCCAACAGACTATTTAGAATATCCAAAAGAGGAACAAAAAGAAAAAAGAAAAATTTAATCATAGACTTAAGACACAGAAAAACACTCCCGGTATTTTGGGGGATGTTTTTCTTCCTGTGTTCTTTTAAAATGCACTTATGCTTTTATGATATAATCAAAATTACATAGTGATTTAAAACTCATATAATATACTATGCTGAACTATCCATATTATTAAGCAATGATTTAAAAAATAAATGCACTTCATGGAGTTTCATGTTTCACATTCATACAGTTTATATCTATATAGTTTTTTGCTGATTAAAAAAAGCATTGAAAGATCTTCAGTGACCCAGAAATTCTAATTCTTCTCAAGAAATAAAACTTTTAGAAAGTGATTTCTAAAGAAGTGCATGTGATATCTTTCTTAGTTTTGCGTAATTAAGGATACATGTATTTGCATTCATGCATACATTAAATGCTTGATATGAAAATTTCATTTCACGTATTTTTTTCCCCACATTATCTACATGCTGGTACATTATACTCCGTCACTTAAAGTTGCACAGGATAAGTATGACACAAGCTTGTTCCTTTGCAATAAAACTTTTTTCTACTTGTATGCCTGAATAATATTCTTCTTATTCCTTTTCAGTAAAATTATTTTACCAGCATTTATCTTTTTAGGGGCCCCTTTTTACATCTTAGCTTTCCTTGAAATATGGCTTTTTTTGTTTTTTGGTTGATACATTGATTTTTTTTTTGTAAGCAAAGAAAACATTTTCTTCTATTTTTCAAGCTTCCTTGCTTCCATGTTTTATGTCTTTGAAAACATCAAGTATCGCCATTCTTTTTCCTCCAAATCTATCAAATCCTATCTTGTTGTTTAATCTATTTGACATTTGTTCTGTACTTTAGGTTCCCAATTAGTCTTGCTTTTACATCCATCAATATACTTTTATTGTATTTACTTTGTTTTAGATCTTTAAAAATACCTCTTTTGCTTAATTTCCTTTTCATCTCATCCTATTGACTTTTGTCTTATATGTTCTCCCCTGCAACTTTTAAAATTCCATAATTGTTAGCTTATTGAAGTTATTTTATATAAAACCTGTTCTTCTGAAGACTCAGACTGTTTTTAATCAATGGATAATATTTCAACTTCTAAAGTCCACTGAAAATAGTAAACTTTTTCTTAAAATTTACTTTAGGTACTAACATAGATGACTTCCAGAGCGCTATTCAGTGGCAGTGGATCGTAGTAGTTTGACTTTGAGACCATGAGTCAGAGCGCTGATGAGATTTTGCTTTCATTAATTAATACCAATGCAACGTTGGCCAAGCTACTTAATTTTCTACTCTGTTTCCTCATTGACGAAATGGAGGTGATACTAATTCATATAAAGCACATGCCTCTGCACATATTATTTGTTTATTAAATGTTAGCTATTAATGTAGTTCATTACTCCAGCTTTCTAAAAATGTCAGGACTTAACCAAATAAGAGTATCAAAATGGATACCAAACTTTCTGGTTAAGATTGAAGTTTCTGTAAAATAGGGCAAACTGTAAATAGAATTTCTACCACTTTTAGGCTGTAACCTAAGACAGTTTTTCTCTGAAACCTAAGACAATTTTTTCTCAGTCTAATTCCATCTGCTTTATAGTTAATGGAGAACTCTCCCAGATTCTGGCATTACTTTATTTAACAGACTGAATTTCTGATACTGATGTTGTGTTTGACTTTTCTATTTTAGTCATAGGTATTTTGAGGGAAAGTTGGTAGAAACTACTGTTTCAAATCATAAAACAAACCAAGCCTGTGGATTATTTATTATGATTTCTTTATTCAGGTATGGCATCCTGCAACAGCTATCCTGGGCTGCTTGGGGACTGGATCTGATATTCTCCAGGGAGGAAATTGTAGCTTTTATTTTGCTGGGTTACCAGAAACAGTGACAGGCTTTCAGCTCTTTAGGGATGAGGCTTTCAACTCTCCCTAGTGGGCTGGAAAGGGACTAGCGAGGATCAGGAGGCAACGTGAGTGTGCTGAAGTTCATCTGAGCTTCACCTAGTCTAATTCCATCAAATCTTTTGCCTATGCCCTAAATTAGAAAAAAACATGTTTTATCCAGTACACATGCATACAAACTGAAACTAAATTCTCCTAAAAGCCTATTTACTTTTAACACATGATACACTATTTTTTCTCTTCAGTTCTACTTCATAATTAAATATTATCCACAAGCCATTAAATTGAGTTTATTACCTCTCAAGATATGTGGCATGCAATTGAAAAAACACATCCAAAATTCACTGCATTAGAGCCTGAGATTCTTAGGACTTTCTTCCATCCCATAATGATTCATTTTAATCCCCATTGAACATAATCAAAGGTGAGATGTGCATAAATGATATAAAAGGAGATTAAATCAGATGTCACAATACATAAAGGGAAAATAGATCAACTGCAAAACATCTTTTTTCTCTACTATTACCTTTCATACCCAATTGAACTCCCCAGAGAAAAAGAGAAATGTTGTCAATTAAAAATAAAACAATTGTTCTACATGTTCCTTACCAAGAGAAACAAAGAAAAATTATCAAATATAAAAAGTAAAAATGCTTTAATCAAAATATTCAGAAATTTTACTAGTATTTATTGTTGTCAGATTTATTTTTTTGCAACTAGACAATTATATTATCATAGGCTAGAAATTGGAAAAGAAGAAAGATCAACTAAAACAAATAGTTTCATTTTATTCATAGGGTAGAGATATAGTCAACTGACAGACTTCCGAAGGTCTCTGAATTTGTAGACTCATGACAGTGAAGTTTTTCTAAGCATTTATTCTTTCTATTTTTAATTCAAGGATAAACAATTGTCTGTCATTAATCATACACCAAACATATGTGTTATTCTTGCTTTTGTTTTCTTTTATAGGCAAGCAAATTATTATAGCTGAAAACTGGCACTCTACTGTGTGATGACATGTAAGACTGATTTGAGATTTATATAAAGCTCTAGGTTCACTTTCAACTTTTGATGCATGAAGAACAATGTAGGAATTAAAAAAAAATTTTTTTATAAGACGTCTGTATTATTATAGCTGCTTGTTATTGTACACCAGGATTTACTGCACCTTCCTATTAGACAGCTAAAAGTACATAAAGGAATTTTAGAGTGTCTCTAAGTAGTTTATTTAGCAAGCCTTTTCTAGTTATTTAGCTTTGGGAAGTCTGCTGATATTAAGGGTAGAGTATCATTTTTCAGGTTTAAGTTTGGCTCATAGTCAAAAAAAAAGGGAGAGGGAGAGAAAGAGATTATTTTTTGTCAAATTAAGTCATTTTTCAAGGATCCCAGGGGGGAATACATTTACCCGCTTCATATAACAGAATTTGGTAGGGAGGTTAGGTCAAAAATATTGCTCTGAAATCGAAGTGAGAACTAACAGCTGAGAAATGTATATTTAAAATGGAGGTTCACATCAAGTATCAAAAGTTCAAAGTCTGTCTTTATTTTCTTTTCTATGTGTTTCCTATCTGTTTAACTGAAAGGCAGAAGGAGCTGAATATTTTGAATAATTTGTACACTCCATGTCAGGACAGGGGGTGGTGATTAAGAAAGAACGTCTCTCGAGACGCTGTCATAAAGTTTGCAGTTATTTGCCATTTGAGAGCTCTCCTTCCCTCCTCCTGGTCTATCTGCTTCCAGACACAAGCACAATCAAATGAGTTTTACAGTTTAGAACCCAAAGATGTACACTACAGACAAACACTGTAAGATTTTTTTTTAATTTGAAAGTTTATGTACATTTTGGGCAAGGTAATTTTTTTTATATACTCTAAAATTTGACAAGACCATTTGAGTTATTTTCTTTAAGGTCTTTTCTTCAGAGTAACTCATGACACTCAATTTGACTGAATCCTAGAATTTAGAAAAAATACATACTTTGTTATATTCTAATCCTACAAATCATTTTGTTAAAAGAAACTGAACAATCGACATGCGTGGATGTTTTTCAGTGAAAAGAATTAAATTATTATGAATTTTTCCTTCTACTTTAAAAGAGACAAATGAGCATTATAAAAAAAATTATTGCCTCCCATCTACTTTTCTCCATTTTTGTCAGCCAGCTGAATAATACTCTATTTATGAAATAAAACACTCCAGGATTAAATCGAAAAAGAATAGCAGGAACTTTCATAAACTATCACCACTGCACATGGAGACATGATAAGAAGAAAGTTTAAAATACTTGAAAAGATATCATTCGGATTTATTCTAACACCAGAAAAGATAACTAGAACTGGTAGATGCAGGATATAAATAGATAGATTTGGCCTCAATAAAAAAGGAAATTTCATTTGTGCTAAACTAAAATGAGTTAAATTTTAACAGACTCTTGATAGCCTCGTTAGGGCTGTTATATATGCGAACAATTATCTGCTTTACTCAATCGTCACAGGCTTAAGATTCTCTAGAGTGAAATATAAAACACTAAATCCTAACTAAAATGTTTAAAATCTTCGGAAACTAAGGTTATTCCATAGTATATTCCTTAGCTAATACATACCCTAAATCTTGTTCTAGCAATTCCTGTCTTGAAGCATGCAGTACATAGAATGAGATGTGTGAACAATTCTAACTTCAAGTAGTCTCTCTATACTAAGATTTTGTCTTGTTTGTTCTTTCTTATTTATCACCATCATCCTCAGGAATAACATTTTGCTATCACCACAAATCTTGGAAATAAACTTTAGCTGAAGCAGAGAGCATCAAGTTTTATGTTTTCAGGTCCCCAATATTTCTTGGACGATAGGAGTTTAGGACAGTTGGAGAGTAATGGAAGCTTCCAGTGTGTCTGATTTCCCAGTCCATTTGGGATTCTAGAATATTTCTAGAGCTGGCTAGGAAGAGTAGGTAAGAAATACGTAAGAGGCAGATAGAGTACCAGGGACACTCTGGCAAAATCCCCTTCCTATCACTGATATCCTGGGCATTGTATCTGGCCCAGCCCTTCTTTGGCTTATGTTCTTATGAGGAATGTCCAACTCCTTATATACCTGGTTCTTAACCTCTTTTTCCTTGGCAATTTCTGGAGCCATAAACTAGTTGCCTAATCGCAAGATACCACCGTCCACCTGTCCATATTTTAAGCAATGCACACATGGTCTATGCAGCACAGCCTGCTCCCTTCCAGGTGGCAACATCTACAAAACATTTTGCTTCTTCTCCACTCCCACTCTCAACCTTTTTCCGATATTTCTCAGTTCATTCTGAATTTCCAGACTCCATCAAGTTCTACTAATTCCAAAACCAATGGATACAGAGACAAGATTGTTTATTCAAAGGTTATTGCCAATATACCTCTTCCAGGATGTATACGTATGCATTGGAGAAGTAGAAGGAACACCTGTGGCCCAAAGAATGATCTTGCCTTTCTCCCTGTCCACACTGACCCTGTGACTGGGCCCCAGCCTCAGGTGCCTTGGCCATACACTGGGATCCCTAGATCTCTTCTCTGGCCATCACCCTATCGGTAAGAGGCAACTAACAACCCAATAATTTAAAATTATTAAAACTAAATACAACAATACCCCCTTATCCAAGAGATATGTTCCAAGACCCCAGTGGATGTCTGAAACATTGAATAGTACTGAACCTCACATACACTAGAATATTTCCTACACATGCATGCCTCTGAAAGTTTAATTTATAAATTAAGCACAGTAAGAGATTAACAATAGTAATTAATAATAAAATAGAACAGTTATAACAATGTACTGTAATAAAAGCTGTATGAATGTGATCTCTCCCTCTCTCTCTCACTCTCAAAATATCTTCTTGTGTTGACTGTACTCACTCTTCTTGTGATGCTGTGAGATGATATGATGCCTATATGATGAGATGACGTGGGCTTTGTGACATAGTGTTAGGACACTAATGATCCTCTGATGATACAGAAAAAAGGTCGTCTGCTTCTGGACCATGGGTGACTACAGGTAACTGAAACCACAGAAAGCTAAACTGCAGATAAAGGGGGAACTACTGCTATATGCATAGGGCACTTCGATAGAAAAATAAAACTTGAACATCAATTATCTGTAGTCTCTAGGCTTTTCAAAACACACAAATACTTCACATGTGAGTGAACTGATTATTTTTCACAAAATAATTATTCACAAAATTATTCACACTATGACAACTTATTTCATATTAATCTATTTTTTGAATAAAAATAATACAATATGTAGATCTGTTTTAAGATGATGATGCAATGGAAAAGCAATTTTATATCTGCTCAGTCTCCATTATTTTTACTCGAAGGATACATCCTTCAAATTTTGTACCTTTTCTTAGAAATATTTAATATTGTAAATATAGTGACTCGAGTAATGGAGTAATTGTATTTTTATTTAATGGACAACTCCAAAAAGTAAACAATTGAAAATGTGGGGTGATAAAAATACATTTGTATATATGTATGTATATGCACACTTACACATAAACATGCACACATACATACACATACATATGCACACAGAGAGACAAAGACAGAGACACACAAAGATGGAGAAGAAGATGGAGAGAAGAATAGGAAAACTTAAGATAGAATCAAATCATTAGGATTAAATATGAAAGGCAATTTTTTACATTTGGAAAATTGGGGGATTGAATTTCTTACATGCTGAGCTTTAGACAATGAACTGATTTTGAGTTATTTATTAAGTAGAAGATTACTCTGAGCAAAGTTTTGAGAGGGTTTTTTTTTGCTGTGTATTATATGCATAAAGATTTGATTGTCTAAGACTGATAATCAGTCTTTTTTTCTAAAAAATTTAAAGAATACTCTAAAATCTTGGTTTCTTTTTCATATCCTTTATTCCTTTCATTTAATCTGTCGAAATAATGTATGTTTTAATGATAAATAAAGAGGTTCTTTTGATTGGAAATGGCTTAAGAAGTACAAGGGTGATCCCTAGTTATGTAGAGATCAAAATAAAAACAAATACATTAACATGTCATGGGTCATGAACTTGAAAATTACTTATCATCTCTACCTTTGTACATTTTTATTTACTGATATTTAATACATTATCAATATTTTTTAAATGTAAGGAAACAAAGCTTTTGGTTGTCTTTTTCTAAATAGTTTAAATTAAAATTTGGTATAATAATGATTTCTCATGAACATATGCAAAATATTCTGCTTTTGATGACCACGAAGGTGTTTTTTAACACCGAGAGATTGCAGGGAGAAAATGAATGAAGGAACAATCTTTCCAACCCTTTGTTTTTTTCCATGGATTCTCAAAGGCCAATCCAATTAATGCCCCCTCCTTGCACACTGCTCTAAATCACCCACCTGGTAACTGTGTAATTCCCAACATGCATCTCTGGTCTCTATCTGTCTGACCTTTTCACGTAAGCTTCTACTCACCCACTGATTCACTCAGTGCTGTCACCAGACTGCCGGCCTGTCACACCTCACATGCAGAACAGAGAAGAACATACGTGGTTCATTAGCCTCTGCCCTGGAATCAGGTTGTCCACATTGCTGGTGCTGCTGGGATCTTTTGGATGTCAATCATCCGCCAGTTAAGTTTCCATTTCTGAGGCGCAGGCCCATACCATTTAGATTCAGTGATGGGATTCCTTGAAAACCACTTTCTTGAGTTCACTGATTTTGGCTGCCTTAATTCTTTACAATTCATGTCCCATTTTGGTCATAAGATCTTGAACTCCCATTGAGGGAACTGAGAACCCCGCTCCTCTAAACATGTCTCCATGTTCTTCTGCCTAGAGTTATAGAATTTGTGCTCCCATATTTAGAGGGCTCTGAATCAACTTTCTTAACTAAGTCTTCCTGACTCTCGAGCACAGATCCTCTCTACCTGGATCTTTTCAGTGTCACATGGATTATGATCATGACAGCAGGAAGAGGAAAACAATAACCTTGTCCCACTGCCCCACTGTCCCAAATTCTATGTCAAGCTACATTCAAGGAGCTGTGTTAAAAGACTAACAAAACAAATATAGCACATTTTTGCAAAAGTTTACATAAATAGAAGCAAAAATGCTGCACCTGAGTCCAAAGGATATGGAGATACCAGAGACAATTAAAAAAAATAAAGGACGTAATGAATATAAGAACTTGATAAGGATGGTGCATTGAAAGAGAACATGAAGAAGAAATCATAGTGGAAGGAAGTGTAAATGAAATCAAATGACATGTGAAGATTGTGAATATGTATTATATATTGCTTTCATATATGCAACTAATACTTTTTGCCTCTAAACTTTTGGGGAGACTTGCCTAAAAATCAAGGTATATTTCATTCAAGCATGTAATTGAGAGAGAGAGCATCCCACTGTGCTGAGTAGGACGCCTCTCAGCAACTGGCAACTTTCTTACCTTCAAACAGCAACTGTGCCATTCTGCATATGGGCTCTGCCAACATTACTGTCATTTTCTAGGTAGGCCAAGAAGAGAAAAAGATCAGGAAGCGTAGGAAAAGTCACTCACTGCTGGCGATAGCATATGTTGAATTGCAAAGGTCTTCTTCAATTTACTTCATTATAAATATTACAATAACATGGTTTTGTAAAATACACATTCTCTTTTTTAGTAACTGAATTTTCCAAACAAAATAGTATTTAGAAATGAAAAATTAAAACAATGTTTCATAACGAGTTCTATGTAGCGTCTTTGTGCCCTCCAAAGCCCGGAGGGATACATTATATTACTATCAATACATCTCAGATTTTCATTGTTATGAAATAAAAGAGCACAACTGTCTAACATTATGAGGTTGGAGATTCTGTTTCTCAGTTCTGTCATTCAGTATTAAGAGTTCTTCTGATTAAAGTTCACAATGTTAATGTTTCTAAGAGTAAGGGCATTTTTCAAGAACTTTACAACCACTACTGCAACATGCTGACTATGATTTAATTAATATAGAATAGATTCCAAAGCAATTAAACCAGCTATGCCATGCTCAATATATCTCTCTCCTTTTCCATAAGGAGGGTAAATTAGTTTCACAAAGATACATAGTAAAATAATGCAGAAGTTACATATTAAAAGACTCTGGTTTGCTCAGATACAACTGAAAACTTGTTAAAGATGTAAGGCCTTTGATAACTCACTTGAAATTATTTTTACAGTCAGTTTTTTTAAAAAAAGTGTGCATTGTACTTGTCTCATTAAGGAAAGAAAAAATAAACGAACGCTGTGAAGTCATCTGCCAATACTATAAATATGTTTGGCACCCATACTGAGTGGAATCCTATTGAATGTAGTAAAACCAGAAGTTGACAATGTAATGAAGAAAGAGGAAAAGCTCTCCTGATTTATGGGGAAAAGTCTGTCCTTTTGTCATGAAATAACAGCACCTGTTACCAGAAGAGAATATAGATGCCAAAGGGAATAGTTTTGTTCATAAGATTTCTACTTAGAAATGCAGAATTCAGCTCAATAAATCGAAACTGTGTACAATAAAAAAGAGCCAAAAACCAGTTTTATTGTGAAAATTGTGTTTTAAAGGCTCACTAGACCATCAATTCTGTCACAATGTTGAAAAATAAACTGTAGTTTACCATCCAATTGGCCCTTTCTTCCAGAACAAATTTTAAATTGGATTCAAACATCATCTATATATAATATCCTACTGATGCAGACATTCGGCATATAAACTTTCTGGTTGCTACTCTGTTGTTCACTGTATGCTTCTTTCTTTATGTCCCCACGTTTTCCTCCCTTTTTAACCCTTTTCTTTCTGCTAAACATTTATTGAGTACCAATTCTCAATAAATGTTGTGATCTTCTCACATATTAGGGAAAAATTAGTTAAACATGGGTCAAGGCACTAGCAAAGAAAGACCCCAGTATTCTCAGTGCACCAGGCACAAGGTAGAGTCTCCATTTCATGAATAGGATCTGGATGAAAGAAGGGTCCATGCCTCTCAATCACTTGCCAGAAGTCAGCTTCAACCAGACACTGGGGAAGAACGAGAAATGCTGGTCACGCTTCTCCCAGGAAGAAAGCCCTCTGCCTGGGAGCTTAGGGGAGACGGAGACTGGTGGTCTGGGCTGTGGCCATCCGAGTCGGGTCTGTCTTGCTAACCTGGGAGGGGGGAAGTAGAGAGTGGTCTTGGTTCAAATATCACTATCTCTTGCCTTTCTCTACCAAATTTTCATATGTATTTTCTTGAGTAGATCTTTCTATATTTTCTGTTTGCTTTTAGGATAATTTCCATAGGCTTTAAATGGTTGAATCTCTAAAATAGTCTTCACCAGTTTCACTGGAGAGTGGGTCAGTGAAGTTCCCCATGTTGTCTTGCTGGAAGTCAATCTCCTATCTTATTATTTTAAGTTGAAAATATTTAGATAAAGGGTGAAATAAACAACTTTGTACAGCTTTTAATATCCTTTGTCTTCTTTCAGATGGGTCATAAACCTTTCTCTAATGATGATTTAAAATGCTTTCACGAAGGGAATGACTCCTTGTTTTTTCTGTTTTACTTCTTTCCATTTTCCTTCATCCTTGACTTGATTGTAATTATTTGTATATTTGCCTCATTAATTTTAAATGCTGTCTACTTGATAATCTTTCTTTTTATTGATTTTGAGTGTCAAAAATAATTTACTTGTCTGTTGGTTTATTATTTAATTCTGCATGTTCATTAAAAACCCTGATGAATCTGGGTAAAATTATCTTCCTGACACTCCTTACTAATCTTTGCTCCACTTTACTGAAGACAAAGTCACTAAAGGTGTTTCACCAATTTTTTTTAATGTTGTTTCACAACACTTTTTAAGCCAGGATTTCCAGCTAACTTTGGATGGCCTGGCCTCTGAATGATTATACTTGTGAAGCCCTCAAAGAAAGATTATTTTATTCTACAACTGTTAGGATGATACCAGCATGTCCAACACTACTAGATGCTTTCCTATCGCTGAACCTGCCTGTGAGAACAGTGTGTCTCTTTCAGCCCTCCCTCTCCTCCTAGTGAATCTTCTGAGGACTAGAGTGACAGCCATCAGCTCTTCTCTTTGGTTTGGACATCTTCTTCCTGGTAGCAGAGGACTAGGCTGTTATTCCAAAGTTACCATCGGAATTCCTCCCACGTGACCTGTAGCTCTTATGCAAATAAAAGTGGTGTTGTCCTGTTTCTCAAAGAACTCTAACTTCAAATGTAGTGACTTCAACAAATCTTCCCTTCACTGGAAAAACTAAATTTCTTTCACAGAAATAAACAAGTAGAAAGAGAGAGAGAAAAGGAAGGAAGGAAGGGAGGAAGGGAGGAAGGAAGGAAGGGAGAGAGGGAGGGAGGGTGGAAGGGAGAAAAGGAAGGAAGGAATAAAAAGAAAGATAAAACTTACTAAACAACAAATAAGACTTATACATGTACTTTTGCTATGGACACCAAGCCATATCTTGAGTAAATTGATATATAATACACATATTTATGTAGATAACTTTGTCATGTATTAAAAATAACTTTGCATTTGAACAATATATATACTATTAATATTCTGAATTCTCTGCCTCCTAAAGTTGACTGTGGCCTATGATCCTGATCTCCTGCAAGATATTTAAGTTAACATTGTCTTTAGGCACCACTGAGTACATGCTTAATGCATATTTTTAAATACATTTTAAAAATGAATGAATCACTCCATAATGGCTACTACATATTTTGGGCAAATTTTGATGGCTTAATACCCTACACTAAAGAAAAAAATCTAGCAGCAAAATTAAGGAAAAACTTAATTTCAAGAAGTAAGTTTTTAGAAAAGTTCCTAATATCAGAAGATTTTAGTTAATGCTAATTAACAGCTATCAACTTAGTTTAACTCTTTTTTACAATATTACTATTATTGGCCTCCATCTGGTCTAATTAATAAAAGCTTTTTTCCACCAGAACTGATCATCAGCCAAATTCCATTTTCCCCAATCTGGTTTGATTAAGAAATATTGTTAGTCCATCTGTACCAGCCTTACTTTTCTAATAAACCAGAAAAAAAAAAGATTGCTGATGATAAAATTGAAGCTGTGTTCTAGCATATCTACTGGGCCTCCATTCTACCCTTCAGAAGGTGTAAGAGGCTGAAACTCTTTCGAGAAGTCTCTTTCAGAAACACTATTTCTATATAATAAAATAAAATGTTAGAGGTTTAGTACTAGAAGTGTGTTCTTTGGATGTCAGTGACATTTCTGAAATATACCTAGTAAAGTCACCATAGAAATTATAAGTAATCAATAGCCATGATACTATCAAATAAACAATGTCATTAAGGTTTTGAGACAAGGACATCTTTTTATGAGAACATTTAACTCTTGTTTTATATATGTATTCACAATTTATACTGCTATAAAGAATTTCCAATAATACAGGTTTTTCAGAATGAGAAAGATTTGCATTATAATAACTTACCACCTGACACAAACTAAATATGCTATGTAGCTCAGTTTTTTTTTCTTCTAGCTTCATAAGGCATAAAGTTAGTTGTTTATATTTTGGGATCTTTCTTGCTTCTAAATGTAGGCACTTATGCTATAACATTCCTGCTTAGAACTGCTTTTGCTATATATTCCATGAGCCCTGGTATATTGTGTTTTCTAACTTTCTCTTTAATTTCTTCTTTGATCTGTTCAGGAAAGTATTTAATTTCCATGTGTTCACTGATTTTCCAGTTTTCCTCCTGTTGTTGATTTCCAGTTTCATGTCCTTATGGTCAGAGAAGATACTTTGTAGGATTTCAGTGTCACTGAATTTTTTAAGACTTGTTTTGTGGCTGACATATGGTCTGTCTTAGAAAAGGTTGCACGTGCACTTGAGAATGTCTATTCTGCTGTTGTGCAGATGTTCTGTGTATGCCTATCAGGTCCATTCGTTCTATAATGTTGATCAAATCTGCTGTATCCTTATTGATTCTGTGTCCAGATTATCCAGTGTTGAGAATGGGATATTCAAGTCCTCAACTATAACTGTATTACTGTTTATTTCTCCTTTTAGCTCTGTTAGTTGCTTTATATGACATAAATATATGTTAAATATATTTAAATTTATTTAAAGTAAAATATATAAGTGAAAGTATATATTAAAATACACTTACATATTTATACTTAGGTCCACCAATTTGGGGTACATAAATATTTAAATTGTTGTATCTTCTTGATGTATTAACCCTTTTATCATTATATAAAGACCTTCTTTGTTATTATTTTTAGTTTAAAATCCATTTTGTCCAAGTATCACTATCTCTGATTTTTTGTTTTGTTTTGTTTACTATTTTCTGGAAATATCTTCTATCCCTTCTCTCTCTCCATCAATATGTCTAAAGTGAGCCTCTTGCAGGCAGCATAATGTTGGGTCCTGTTTTGTATCCATTCAGCCATTCCATGTCTTTTAATTGGAGAAAGTAATCTACTTACTTTGCTTATAGTAATCATTGACAGGTAAGGGCTTACTATTGCCATTTTATTAATTGGTTTCTGGTTGCTCTGTAAATCCATTTTTCTTTGCTTCTTATCCTGCTGTCATTTTTTGTATTTTGATGTCTTTTGGTATTAGTATCCTTGACTTTTTGTTGTGTTGATTTGTGTAACTATTACAGGATTTCCCCTTACGGTTACCATGTGACTTATATGAACTCTCTTAAACTTTCAGCAGCCTATTTTAATGGATAACAACTTAACTTCATAAAATCCATAAACTTTACACTTTCACTTCTCCTTCCCCTCATATTTTAGGTATGGCAGTTATAATTTACACATTTTTTATAGTGTATAACTAATAACAGATAATTATAGTTATGATTATTTTTACTTCAGTTTTTGTTAAAAAATTTTAAGTTAGTGTTGTAAGTGAACTATGTGCCACTGTTTCCATATCACAGAATCTGTGACTATATATTTGCCTACCACTGAGACTTACACTACCTTTTTATGTTTTTGTGGCATTAATTAGTGTTCTTCTCTTACATCCACTCAGAGAACTTCCTTTAACATTTCCCGTAAGGCAGGGCCGGTGATAGTGAACTCCCTCGCCTTTCGTTTGTTTGGGCAAATCTTTATCCCTCCTTTGTTTCTAAAGGACAACTTCACTGGTTATAGAACTTTTCATTGATAGCTATTTTTTTTTTTTGATATTTTGAATATGTCATCCATTTCTTTCCTGGCCTGAAAAATTTCTGTTGAGAAATCTGCCTGGAATCTTACGGGGATTCCCTCATATGGAACATCTCTCTTTCTCTTGCTGCTCTTAAAATTCTTTCTTTGTCTTTGAGTTTTGACAGCTTAATTATATAATGTGTCTCCTTGTAGCCCTATTGGGGTTTAATCTATTTGGGATCCTTTGTGCCTCACGAATCTGGATAACCATTTCTATCCCTTGATTCAGGAAGTTTTCAGTCATTATTGCTTTCAATATACTTTGTGTTCCTTTCTCTGCTGAAATTCCCATAATGCAAATATCATTTCTTTTCAGTGTATTCAAAAATTGCAATAGGCTTTCTTTACCCTTTCATATTATTTTTTATTTTTTATTCTCTGACTAGATCATTTCCAGTGTTCTGTCTTCCAGGTTGCTAATTCTTTCCTATGCATGTCAAGTCTACTTTTGAAACCCTGTTGAATTCCTCACATCAGTGATTGTATTTTTTAACTCTAAGATTTCTATGTATGTGTTTTCTTTTATGGTTGCTATTTCATTTTAAATGTCATTTTGTTCATGCACTGTTTTCCTAATTTTGTTTAGTTGTCTGTTTTCTTGTAGTTTACTAATCTTCCTTAAGAGGATTATTCTGAATTCTTTGTCTGAGAGTTTGTAGATCTCCATTTCTCTGGGTTGAGTTTTTGGAGCTTTATTAGTTTCCATTGATGGTGTCATGTTTACCTGATTTTTTGTGATCCTTGATTATTTGCATTAGTGTCTGCACATTTGAGTAGTGGGGCTCCTCTTCCAGATGTTCCAGGTTTGCTTTGGCAGAGATAGCGCTTCACCAGTCATCTGTCTGGACATGTTCCCTGGTAATGTCCTTGGACAGGTGGAAGCTGTTATTATGGTCTATCTTTCGGTGAGGCAATTATTCAGGCTCCAAGGACATGGGTGTGGGAGGTATGCCTTTAGATGGGAACAGTTGGACAGGACTGGTGGCTTGCTTTCCTACCCAGGTAAGGCTGTAGGATGGGCTCTGTGGTTACCTGGATTCTCTGGTCAGGCTTATGTGATGGTCAGGAATGGGTACTATATTCAGTTGAAAATCAGACTGTGAATTAGCTCTTCTGTCTTGGCAGGACAGCAGTGTAGGACCCAAGGCCTATACACAGCTTATTGTTGGGGACCTGAAGCAGGCCATACTCTACACTGAATTCTCTGGTCAGATGAGGCCACCTGTTTTGCTCTGTTGACAGGAAAATCCATGAGCTGTGCTCTCTGTTCAAGTAGCACTGTAGGTAGGCCTGTTAAATGGGCTTTGCAGCCTCCTGTATACTCTGTTTAGGTTCCCTGGTTGGATGGGCTGAACACTGTATTCAGCAATGAGCAGGAGCAACAGATTAAATTCTCTGCCCAGGGGCAGTGAGAGAAGCAGTTAAAGCCAGTAAAGCTCCTTTCTTGTTGTTTTAACTCAAGCCAAAACACACCTGGCTGAACAGGACAACTGATTGTATTTTGCAGATCATCATCTCTGCCTGTGTGTCTCCAAGCTCACACTCTGGGGCTGCACAACTTGCAGGAGTTGTCACAACCCTTTTGGTCAGATGAGACTGGAAGATGCTCTCCAGAACAGAAGGGACTGTGTCTTACCTCCCATGCCTCGGTGGGAAGGGGAGTGGCTGCTCCACACTGCTCTCAATTTCCCAAACAAGCTTTCTGGTTGGAGGGGCAGGGACCTACCCTCAGCCTTGGCTATGAACTAATCTTCCTGCCTGTGTGTAGCATGGGAACACTCCACATCTGGTACTGACTTTACTCTGCAGGCAATCAGCTCTGCCCACTCCCTCTCAGTTGTTCACCTACCTTAGGGCCACTGGGCAGCACAACTTCCAGACATTGTTGCCTGCCTTTCTGTTCAGGTGGGACTGGAAGACTTGCTTCACAGTGGGTGGGGCTGTGACGTTGCTCCTTCTCTGAACATAGACAAACTAGCCTGTAGGGCCAGTAAAACTTATTTGAGGATCTGCATCCAGCAGATCTGCTTTGTTCCCTGGCTGGAGTGTGCCCCTGACTTGGTTCTGCAGGTGCACAAAGCCTCTGGCTACTCCTTGGATACTGCAGGTATGAACTTGGTCCACCAAAGTCTATGTGTTGGCTGTTTAAAGCCCCTTCTCCATTCTGTGCCACAGTCAGATTCCCAGTGGCTGAGCCCCGAAGATTCCCCTGCACTTCTTGTGGTGGGAGATCAGATTAGTGGCTGCCACAAAGTGACCCTGCTCTGGGGTTGGCTGACCCCTGGATTCTCTCCTCCCTGCAGAGGAACAGAGGGTCAGAGGAAACCTCTCCATGTGCTGCTGTGCTAGCCTACGGGTGCGGCAGTGTGCTCACAGGTAGCTGCTCTCTTCCCCTTCCAATACAGCCTGTTGGTCTGTGTGCTGGTGGGGGCTCCATCTTCATCCTTGTTCTAGGATTCTCTCAGGGTGCATAGGTCTTGAATAGTTGTTAGCTCTTTTTGTGAGGGGGAGTGAAGTCAGGAACAACCTATTTTGCCATCTTGATGCTGTCACTTTGTTCCTGAGATTTTGGTGTGATTCTCCTCAGCTTCTGCTTTGCTGCTTTGGACCTTTTTCTACAGAATCATTTCACCAGAGGCTCTACCCTCTCTGGTACACTCACCAGCCTAGCATTGTTGGCTATTACTACAGGATACATGTAGACTTCGCCTTTTCCATGCCACTCAAGAGTGTGTCTATATGTGGGGGGAGGAGGGGATAGGCAATAATCATGTGCTTTCCATCTGCTCAACTTCTAGTTTTACTCAAATTTTCCTATACCAGTTAATAAGCAGAGAATTCTGCAAGAAAGACTCTTCTCAGAGACCCAAATAGGAAAATCTACTTCTTCCCCCTCAACCTTCTCCATTCCCAGTTCTAGGATTCCAGATTGTCAATGAGGGGGCACATAGGAGTCCAATTCATGGCTTATATACTTATCCTCTCTTTCCTTGCTTCCATTTTCTACCTCTTTCTTTCCCATAATTTCCTTGAACTGGAAGTTTGCGTCTTTTGTATTTCTAAGTTCTCTCTCTTGTAGTAAAAGTCTATCCCAGTTTTTGGTATGTTAAATAGCAGGTAAGTGATGTTGAGAAACCATTATCTTCACAATGGAACCAGGAAACTATTTTTATTTTATGGACCCTAGAAAGTTATTTTGAGACTCCAAGCAATTGTCATTGTTTTCCCCCCAGGTGAGACCACTTTCCATTTCTCTAAGCAAATTAGATTCTCAGGTCATTCTTGATAATCAAAGGTCACAAAGAGATATAAATAAAGGAAGAAAAGTTCTATTATCTCCACTGTGTCTATTTAATGGTAGTGTAAAAATTCTAACCACCACTCCGTTTTGTCGCTTATTTTATGAAGTTTATACATCTGATGTCCTTAAGAATTAATGACCTAAATAAAAAAATCTCAGATGATGACTGCAAAAATACCACCAGGATGAAACGTCCAAATTTCAATCCTTTGCAAACTGGGAAATAAACTAATATTTATTTAGTGCCTTTTCTATTTCAGTTTTAGACATTGTATAAAATGCCCAATGAAATGTTCTCACGAGCATGATAGAACAGGGTCCTTCAAACTTTCATGCTGTTTTAATTCTTCTTGCTGTATCTCTAAGCAGCTTCTTGCAAATCCAACCACCTTTGCTTCTACTGTCTCTTAACCACCGACCTACTCAGCCAACCTTCACCTTTAGCAGATGAAGAAGCATTTACAGAATTCCCGTAATATTCTCCCCCCACCTTTTCAAACTTGCTGTCTTTACACCTCTTCTTTCTTTTCCCCAAGGGAAGAATGGGCTTTTTTCCTCAAATTAGTATTTGCGGTGGAGTTCTGCATCCGATTCCCACTCTTCTCACACTCTATCTTCTCTTTTCTCTTTCTCCTTCCGTCTCCTCTCAGACAGTGCACACACAGTTTTGACTCGACTATTTTTTTGTGGCATCATTCCCATCATCCTCCACTTGACTACTTTTTCATGATGTTATTCCTTCTTTCTGAATTTTCACTGGCCTCCACTTCAAAAGAGCCTTCTACGCTGCTGACTGCTCAAATATCCAATGGCTTCTTCGATTTGTGCTGGTCTTTCTGCCCCACCTCTCTACTGGAATTAGGTATTCTGATACACAAGTTCTTCAAAGTTATGTAACCAAATCACTTGGACACATAATAAAGAACACAGAGGCCTAGGTTCATTCAAGAGGATGAGGCTGTAAGTCTCCCAGCTGGCTCTAAGGTTTGAGAACATTACTCTAGTGATTTTTAAGATCACAACTCTTTAGTCTCCAGAATTATGTGATTTTTATTTTTAGGCATTCCACCCCCCTCAGGACTGTCTTTCCCCTCTTCAATTCTATAACAGAGGGCTCTCCTGGATCTGACACCAGTTGGGCAGTCTTACCGTGAGTAGGATCTCAGGAAATATTTGTTGAATGAACTGTGTAAACAAAGCCTTTATGAAAAATTTGTTCTTTAGTCTGCTTTGCTCTAACTCAAATTTCATTTCCTTTAGAAATTAGCCTAGGTTATTACTTTTTCAAAATAACAACATAGATTTAGCTTTTCAGTTCTATAAGCAAATCATTAAAAATAAAAATCCAAATACTAATACAATTCATTCCCTGACCAGGCCATGTTCACACTGGCATTTAGAAACAGGAACTTAAATGACGACAAATTCGCCTGAGGAAACATTGATTTAGTACAATTTTGTAATGCTTTATTGCTACTTCGCTGGTGCCTGGATGGAGAATTGCAGCATGTGGCTCTGATTCACAAATTATATTTCTAATTCAAGGGCACATTCAACCAATGAAATATAGTTTTTAGTTTAAATTTCAGAACATATTGAAATATTTGATAGAAAATTGAGTTTTGGGGGCATATGGCTATGTTCCCCTCAGAGAATCCTAACTGAAGCCAAATTCTAATGAAGCTAATAAAAATTTAGTAGATTGACAGTTGATTGCAAGAATGCATTTGTTGCCAACTTACTAAAATTAATCTATTCCACATGTAAAAACAGCATATGAGGTTATTCTTCCTTTTGACTCGTTATTTTAGCTTTAATACCTACCTTAGGATCCAAGTACTTTTATAAAACTATCTTCCCTGCAATTGCTAGTGATAATCCACACTGGATTTTCATGGCTGTGCAGGGCTGCATGTGAGTTTTAGACCTCCTGGCTATGTGAACACACACCTACATATTTAAAAATACTCCCATTAACAGACACACACGTGTAAGTCTAAATGAAGAAAGTTGTATCAGCGTTAAGCTGAGATGTTGAAGCTGACATATATCAGGAGATTCAGAAGTAAGGTTCTCCCAGCAGTTTGCAGCTAGCACTGAAGTTATGTGCTATGACACTGTTTTTCCATTGCACCATCAGATGACCCTGTATGTGACATAAATATTTGGCACATCTTCACTTTACAAACATACATCTACTATGTCATATTGTATAAAAGGCTTCTATAGTGTAGATGATACTGAAAATGAAATTTCTTGGTTCCATACATTGTATGTAAATATTTTGCTTGTGAGACATGCATTAATTTTGAAGGATAACAACATAAAGTATTGCTCTTTGAAAAACTTTGTTTTAATGATGTATGTCTAATGTCAAGAAAAAGAACAAACATTGAAAGATTAATTAAATAATAAATGATAAATGAAACATACATTTGGTAAGTATAAACAGTGTCTCTTTGCTCATAAAAATTTTGTTTTTAGGTTATAATCTTATAAAAAGTTAGATACTTGGGAATAGAGTAAGCCTAAGGAAAAGATTTGAAATGTAATGTGGGGAATGAAATGTTAATGTAAAGTCTTAGACATAAACTTATTAAAATTCTTATTCTTTATATATCATAATGCATATTTGAAACAAATGACATAAATAATAATTTATTGTTTTTCATGTTTTATAATGAAAAAAGAACTGTTCACCAAAAATATGAAATATTCATTGAATGTAACTACTTAAATATCTTCTAGATTATCATCAACTTGCATAAGAAAAAAAATTACAGTGAAATGCAGTTATTTGCATTTTTGGTTGTTTATAGTCTTAACATGACAAAATAGCATAGAAAACTACTCTTTAATTTTTAGTGTACAATTCACTTAAATATTATACCATTTACATATCAAACAACATATAATTCTGGCTATGGATCCACAGCAAGCAAGAGGCCACTCCATATGAAGCCATGCAGCCTTCTCACACTCTAAGCAGTCGGGTCTTTAAACCATTTATTGACTCAGTGAATGGCTGTTTGGAGTTCTCCCTGCCAGGCACTGTGTTAGACCAGGGAATCTTGAATGAATTAAACAGACATGGACACTTCTCTCTCAGTATTTTCTGCCTATCACGGAAGCCAGGCAATCAAAATGTCACTTTACATGTTTGAAAAACATTTTTTTCTGTCATTCATATTAGAATATATAAAAACAGCTGCTGTTTTAAAATTTATAGTAACAGTTAATTTGCTGAAAGTTTATATCCAAAGAATCATATTGAGGTTTTTACATGTATTAATTTGTTTATCCATCACAATGATACAATGCAGTAGGTCATAGTCACAACAAATTATTCAGTGTTCATTTACACTCACACAGAGATAAAAATTAATTTCTAGCTATAAAAAACATAGAATTACAAAAAACCCTTAATATTCAAGATATGTATTATAAACTAGTGGAGACATTTTGAATATTAAAGATTCACAAAGTATCTTTTTAACAAAGAGTGAAATGTTCCTACATAGAGTAGCCATTAAGTATATAAAATATAATTTTTAAATGAAAAATAAAAATTATGCTTTCTAAATTTGAAGGTTAAATTTGTATTCTATAAGAACTGTAAACTAGCTTTTACATCTCATTTTTTTGTACTATTACTAATAGAATATGGCCATCAATCTTCAAACTCACCCTAATAGACTTAATTTTAAAAATAATGATTTACAAGGACATTTTCGTTTATAAGGCATTATCTACTATAGAATATTACCCAAGAAAATCATTTTTAAAATATGATTCAGTTTGCCTACGACAAATTTCCTTCATATAGTTCTCATATTCACTTAAGTACTCTTTCTTATTTAACTCTAGATTGCATTTCAAAAATAATATGATATAGTACTGTAATTTTTTCTGGTTGCTGTATATCACTTTTAAAAAGTGCAAACTGTAAATTAATATCTTTATTCTTTAGAGGCTTCGACTAGAACAATGAGACAAAACCATAAGGTTTTTACAAACCTCATGTGTAACCAAGTTACCATGAAGTACAGATGAAAAGATCTTTTTATGGATGGAAAATTGTTTGAAGTATATAAAGCAAAGAATAAAAATAAACAAGAACTTTTCTTGATATGTACTCCTCAAATATCTTCCACACTTGGATACGGAATCTGGTTTTATTTAAGATTTTTGAAAGTAATGTGGAAGAAAGAGCCCTCTATAAAATCTTCATATCAGTAAAGGTGCATTTCCAGATAGTAAATACATACCAATGTAAAGAAATTACTGACTTTGACCAAATGAGTGATTTCAACAGCTATGCTCTGTTCTTTTACATGTCAGCATATGTTTCTAGCTAGTAAAGTGCTATAAAATGGGATGAAAATGTGACAAATTATACATTTATCAAATATTATTTGATACCAACTATTAAGTAGTAATTATCTACTCGTTATTATGTGCCATATGCTATTCTACTTTAGGTTAAGATAAGATAATACAAAAAATCAAGACATAATCTCTAACCTGAAGGAGTATATGGCATAAATAGGGACTATCACCAATAGAGGGGGAACCATAACATGAGCAGCCCAGGACCATTAAGACTTCAGAGAAGATATCTCAGCGGCTGCTGGGAGAAGTAGGAAGGAAAGGAACCCACCCATACTTCAACCCAAGGAATCAGGTGGTTAAGTGAGAACTGAGGGGATGCTCTGAAGGTTGATTCCAAAGTAGAAGGTAGATCTAGAATACTGTAGTCGGGTTGTTTCAACCCTACTCAACTATAAATAAAAGAGACATAATGAGTATACTTCTACTACTACTAAAAAATAATAATAATAACAATAATAATAAAAGTACAAGCAAATGCTTACATAGTCATTACTATAACAAGAAAATAATTAGGAGCTTCTTGAGTGTCAGAGTTAGTGGGTTTGTGCTCAATAAAATTGACCAACTGTTACAGCATTTTGGTAGAAAGCTATGAGGTCCACTTAAAAAAATGATTGATCTCTAAGATTCAGGTAACATAAATTAAAATTGGGGAAAGCAGGAGAGGAACTAGTTAGGCATTTCTTGCAATAAATAACAATGTTTCTCAAAAAAATTGTTAACTATTACAAAAAGCAGGTGTAATATATGTGAGACACGTGATCATGGATAGGAAGGATTAATATTGTCAAAATGGCCATCCTGCCTAAAGCAATCTACAGATTCAATGCATATCCTATCAAAAAACCAACAGCATTCTTCAATGAACTAGAGCAAATAGTTCTAAAATTCATATGGAACCACAAAAGACCCCGAATAGCCAAAGAAATCCTGAGAAGGAAGAATAAAGCTGGGGGTACTATGCTCCCCGACTTCAAGCTCTACTACAAAGCCACAGTAAGCAAGACAATTTGGTACTGGCACAAGAACAGAACCAACAGACTAGAGAGTCCAGATATAAACCCAAGCATATATGGTCAATTAATATACAATAAAGGAGCCATGGATATACAATGGGGAAATGATATCCTCTTCAACAACTGATATTGGCAAAACTGGACAACCACATGCAAGAGAATGAAACTGGATTACTGTCTAACCCCATACACAAAAGAAAACTCAAAATGGATCAAAGGCCTGAATGTAAGTCATGAAACCATAAAACTCTTAGAAGAAAACATAGGCAAAAATCTCTTAAATATAAACATGAGCAACGTTCTCCTGAATGCATCTCCTTGGACAAGGGAAACAAAATAAAAAATGAGGAAATGGGACTACATCATGCTAAAAAGCTTCTGTACAACAAAGGACACCATCAGCAGAACAAAAAGGCATCCTATAGTATAGGAGAATATATTTGTAAATGACAGACCTGACAAAGGGTTAACATCCAAAACATATAAAGAACTCACATGCCTCCACACCCAAAAAGAAAATAAGCCTATTAAAAAATTGGGCACAGAATATGAACAGACAATTCTCCAAAGAAGAAATTCAGATGGCCAACAGGCACATGAAAAGATGCTCCACATCTCTAATTATCAGAGAAATGCAAATTAAAATCACAATAAGATATCAGCTCACACCAGTTAGGATAGCTAACATAGAAGAGACTAGGAACAACAAATGCTGGTGAGGATGCAGAGAAAGGGGAACCCTTCTACACTACTGGTGGAAATGTAAACTAGTACAACCACTGTGGAAAGCAATATGGAGGTTACTCAAAAAACTCAAAATAGAAATACCATTTGACCTGGGAATTCCAATCCTAGGAATTTATGCCAAGAAAACCAGATCTCAGATTCAAAAAGACATATGCACCCCTAAGTTTATTGCAGCACTATTTACAATAGCCAAGAAATGGAAGCAACCTAAATGTCCATCAGTAGATGAATGGATAAAGAAGATGTGGTACATATACACAATGGAATATTATTCAGCCATAAGAAGAAGACATATCCTACCATTTGCAACAACGTGGATGGAGCTAGAGGGTATTATGCTCAGTGAAATAAGCCAGGTGGAGAAAGATAAGTATCAAATGATTTCACTCATCTGTGGAGTATAAGAACAAAGGAAAAACTGAAGGAACAAAACAGCAGCAGACTCACAGAACCCAAGAATAGACTAACAGTTACCAGAGGGAAATGGACTAGGGAAGATGGGTGGGAAGGGAGGGATAAGAGGGAAAAAGGGATATTACAATTAGCACACATATGTAGCAGGGGGCAGATGGGGTGGGAGGGATACGGGGAAGGCAGTACAACACAGAGAAGACAAGTAGTGATTCTATAGCATCTCACTATGCTGATGGACAGGAACTGTAATGGGGTATGTGGTGGGGACTTGAGAATGGGAGAATCTAGTAACCACAATGTTTCTAATGTGATTGTATATTAATGATACCAAAATAAAAAATATATATATATGTGAGGCACATTGGAATTAACATCTGCACTATCAGACAGTAAATTAGATGTGAGAATAAGAAAGCAAGTGCTGGACTCTTTGGTTACTCTGAGTTTTCTTGCCTAAGAGGTGGAAGGATGGAGCCAGGGTAGAAGAGATTCTATAGGGAGCATAATTCTTTTAGATTCACTTTGGAGAACTAAAACCTCAGTAACACTTACAGCTATAGATGGTTCTATGAGAGTGCTAATTTAGAAGGGGAAATGGGGAGAATAAAATTTGATCAATGCCCAGCTTCAGAGTCTAAGGAAAAAACAAAAGCCACATGCTTTGAGAGTGGACGAGGCTTTAGAATCAAGCTACAATAGATTTGCCTTTTGAAAGAGCAAATTCATTTGCCAGAGGGAAAAGTCATTATAGTGCAGGAGAAATGATATGCTTTTCCCAAAATGCAGGAATGCCTGTATGCTGGGAAGCCTAAACTCCTTGAATATTTTAAGACTTCATTATCTGGACTTAAAATACTAAGTTCCAGTTAGTTTGAAGTATTACACAAGCATGATGACTTTAAATTTCTCAAACTCTCTATCAGTATCCTATTTGTGAAAGAGCTTTCCTCAATATCTTGTCATGTCTTTATAAACTTCATTAGAAAAGCCCCCAAAAATGTTTCCAGTTCATGTTTTTCCCCCTTTTAACTTACTTTCTAATTGTACAATTAATACATGAAAAGATCTGATATTACATCATTTTAATAATAAAATCATCAGTAAGTATCTTTAATAGATATGATATTTTTAAAATTATCATGACCATCAAAATAAAATTAGACCCTCAGTATCATCCTACAGCTATTACGTTTTTATTTGTACACAATTATGTCAGAAATACCTTTGTACAGTGAAATTTATCAACAACGTCAATATTTTGATTGGCATATCTCTTAACTCTATTTTTATGTTAATTATCTTTTTTTAGTATTGTATATCATTTGTTCTGGAAATTTTGAATATTCTATATTTAGCTGAATGTGTGCCCTGATGTTATTTAATATGTTTTTCCATTTCTTGTATTTCCTGCACAGGGTAGCTAGCTGTTAAGTTTTGATTATATTTAAGTCTCTCTTTTCTTTTCTCTTTGTCTCTTCTTTTCCTTTTTTTCTTGGCATGACCATTCCTACAGTTCTGTGCACTTCCTACAGTATTTCTAACAGGAAGAATATAATGTCTGTCTGAGCAGCTCTAACTCATTTTTCACAGCCCAGTGCCCATATTACTCCTCCAGGACACATTCCTTAATTCTCTCAGCACTCTTCTGAACACGCATGGCCCCTTATCTATAACTCTTTCCACCACTGAAAACTATTTTTGTGTGTGCATATTCTATTGTCCTCAATTATAATTTTTTCCATCTTAGTGACCATGCATTCACCACCTTTGTATCTTCAGTGTCTGATACTGGGCATTACATACCACAGGGTCTGATTGTTTGTGACAAAAAAAAATTGCGTTAATTCATATAGTGCTTAATGCTATTATGCTGTCCAACTGATGCTTAACAATTGCCTATCAGTTACATTAAATATACTTCTGTGATTTGTTTGCTATTCATCATCTACCTTGCCAATATTATTTCAGGCTATACCCTCTTTTCCTGGAAGGTCGGGTCCCAGCAGTCTCCTCCCTGTTAGTCTCTAGAGCTTTGTAGCAGTTTTTCTGTCCTTCCTGTAACGAATTACCACAAACGGAGTGTCTTCAAAGAGTGTACACTTACCGTCTCACATTTCCCCATGACCAGGAATCCAGGCAAAATCTCTCAGGTATCATAGGCTAAACCCAGGTGGCTGTCAGGGCCGGACCTTCATCTGAGGCTAGAGGTCCTTCCCGAGCCCACTGTGGTTGGCAGAATTCAGTCCCTGGCGATTGTAGGACCGGGTTCCCTGTTTTCTTGCTTGCTTTAGACAATACATCACTCTCAGCCTTAGGGTCCCCTCTTCACCGGCAGTTCAGAACTTATTTCTGTGCTTCCTCCCTCAAAGCCAGTAAGAGTGCATCCCTGACTTCTGCCATCAGCCGGAGAAAACTCTCTGCTCTCAAAGGGCTCACTTGATTGCTTCGGGCCCACCCAGGTCATGTCTATATTTTAAGATTAAATGACTGAATTCCCATTCCAACTGAAAAATTCCTTCCCAGCAGTATTCAGATTAGTGTGCAGTGGGATAAACGGGGACAGGAATCTCGGCCTTGGCCGTCTTGGAGTTCTGTCTGCCGCAGGCCGTCAGACACCCCTCTCTCTCGGAGCTCTTGTGCCTCTTGGTCGCATCTCCTGGGGCTGTCAGTCACCCATGCTCCTTTCATTTTTGGTTCTTTCTCTTCTTTCACATCCCAGCATAAATAATCACTTCCTCAGAGAGGGGCTCCTTTAGGTACCCCTCCTCAAACTTCATTGTGTTTTCACAACATTCTTTGTTTCCTTTATAACAATAATCACAATCTCTATTTAACCGATGTATTGTTTATTTGTTTACTGTCTCTCTCCCACGAGGTGGTGACACCCAGCACTCTTGTATGCCCAATTACCCCAAGCCTAACTGAGTGCATGGCACATAGGAGGTGCTTATGAATGATCTTTTATTGAATGAATGAAGAATTCCAGCTTCTGAATATGTAAATAAAATAGACATTCTGAAAAATTATCAGTTGCTACTCATATTTTAAAATCCTTATAAAAATTGAATTATAAATTCCTCAAGATGGAATTTCAGCCTCTTTTTTTCTCAAAACTATCCAGTTTAACAGTAATTTTAACTATTAAGGTAAGTTAACCATTTCAAAAAGGAAGAGTAATAAGGTAAAAAGACAGAAGCACTAAGCAGTTATGTGGACTCTTGATAAACCATCATACATATCAATGAGTGGCACACATACTCCCATGCTTCTGGGGCTTTCCTTTGCTTGGAAAATATGATAGATTAAAACAGAGCATCAGTTGTAGAGTGGAAGATTAAGAAAGGGAGTCACGTTTTTCAAAGCTGGTGACATTAATTCATTTACATTTTCAGTTGGAGGCTGGGATTTTCACACTTGCATCATCTTTTAGCATTTTGCATTTAGCAGAGTAAAATGTTGGGACCAAGGTGCCGTCTGAGCTTTTTTGGTCTTCAACCTAAAGAAGTGTACAAATAAAGGGTTTGACTTTGGTTGGTATACTACTCACTGCCTCGTTGATCTCCTCCCTTTTGAAGAGCTAAGCCTTATTGATTTGCTGCACTCCACAGTGACTGCTAAAGCTTCCTTTGCTTTAGGCAATTTCACATTTATTAAACAAATCATATCTTCACTAAAACTTTGAAGCCCAGGAATAAAGGGCATGTGTTTCTGGTCCTCATACTCTTCATCAGCATCCCGGAAGCTCACAAGTCTTTTATTTAGTCCTTGCTTTTATTGGGACATTTGAAAAGGCAGGGATGTTAGCTAAGGCAGGTCCTTTGTATTTGTCCCCAACCCATTCACAGGCCTCTGCTTCCTGTGTGGCTCTGACACAGTTTTTTTCTTAGTCACTTTCTGCAGTACCTTAGAAGACTGGACTGTGCTTTCCCTCAACCACCTCTATTAATAAACTGCACTGTTTAGGATGACTAAAACTTTATGGGGTATTTTGCCTTCTTTGTGTTATTCATTTACTTGTATCTATGTTACTACCAAAATTTTAAACCTAACTCTTATTTCTCCTTTATTTTTAATATTACTTTTTCCTGCTCCTGGTCTTCTTTCTGAAATGAGAGGTTTAAATTTACTGTTTCATGTAGATATTTTTCTCTAAGTCTCTTGCAAGCCTGCACTCCCTTCCTCCAGCAGAATGGAGTAACCAGTTGCTCCAGAAGAAAAAAGGTGATCATAGTTAGCAGGGAAATGTGAAAACTGAATGTTGGAATTTGGCAGATGTAGTGATTTTTACAAAGTCATAGCTCTCTTTCAACATCTGAAGTTTCATTATTTTCATTAAGAAGAAATATACACATACCAGATGTGATATGCATATTTTTCACTATGTGTGAATAGTTGTGATAAAATTTTCACAATATATCCATTTATTGATTTCATTTCAAGTGATATTTCCTTATGGATTGGGTATTGAAGGGGAAAAAATATAAGAAAACCACATACTATTTAAAGATTTCCTGATCATTTGACAATAGTTTGATTAAAGAAAAAATTAGAGCAGTTTTCCTCAGTGATGAGAATAATTTTTTTTTTGCTATTATTAATATACAATTACATGAGCAACATTATGGTTACTAGACTCTCGCTATTATCAAGTCCCCACCACATACCCCATTGCAGTCACTGTCCATCAGTGTAGAAGGATGTTGTAGAATCACTACTTGTCTACTCTGTGTTGTACTGCCTTCCCCGTATCCTCCCACCCCATCCCCACAACCCTACATTATGTGTGCTAATTGTAATAGCCCTTTTTCCCCCTTATCTCTCCCTTCCCACCCATCCTCCCTAGTCCCTTTCCCTTTGGTAACTGTTAGTCCATTCTTGGGTTCTGTGACTCTGCTGCTGTTGTGTTCCTTCAGTTTTTGCTTTGTTCTTATACTCCACAGATAAGTGAAATCATTTGGTACTTGTCTTTCTCTGCCTGGCTTATTTCACTGAGCATAATACCCTCCAGTTCCATCCATGTTGTTGCAAATGGTAGGCTTTGTTTCTTTCTTATGGCTAAATAGTATTCCATTGTGTATATGTACCACATCTTCTTTATCCATTCATCTACTGACGGACACTTAGGTTGCTTCCATTTCTTGGCTATTGTAAATAGTGCTACGATAAACATAGGGGTGCATATATCTTTTTCAAATGGGGCTGCTGAATTCTTAGGGTAAATTCCTAGAGGTGGAATTCCCAGGTCAAATGGTATTTCTATTTTGAGTTTTTTGAGGAACCTCCATACTGCTTTCCACAATAGTTGTACTAATTTACATTCCCACCAGCAGTGCAGGAGGGTTCCCCTTTCTCCACATCCTTGCCAAAATTTGTTGTTGTTTGTCTTTTGAATGGTGGCCATCCTCACTGGTGTGAGGTGATATCTCATTGTGGTTTTAATTTGCATTTCTCTGATAACTAGTGATGTGGAGCATCTTTTCATGTGCCTGTTGGCCATCTGAATTTCTTCTTTGGAGAAGTGTCTGTTCAGTTCCTCTGCCCATTTTTTAATTGGCTTATTTGCTTTTTCTTTGTTGAGGTGTGTGAGCTCTTCATATATTTTGGATGTCAATCCTTTATGGGATATGTCATTTATGAATATATTCTCCCATACTGTAGGATGTCTTTTTGTTCTACTGATGGTGTCCCCTGCTGTACAGAAGCTTTTAGTTTGATATAGTCCCATTCATTCATTTTTGCTTTTGTTTCCCTTGCCCAGGGAGACATGTTCATGAAGAAGTTGCTCATGTTTATGTCCAAGAGATTTTTGCCTATAGTTTTTTTCTAAGAGTTTTATGGTTTCATGACTTACGTTCAGGTCTTTGATCCATTTTGAGTTTACTTTTGTGTATGGGGTTAGACAGTAATCCAGTTTCATCCTCTTATGATGAGAATAATTTTATATTTTAATACTACAGGTTTCAGAAGAATTAACCACAAACACCTAACCTTCACGTAGCTTCCTTCTCTCAGCTCAGAGAAGCTATAAAGGTAACTTAAGTTTTTATGAAGACCATTTTGCATACTAAATGGTCAGAAAATGAATTAATATTGCACATTAACTTTATCAATTGCTTTAGTTGGCTCATATATAGTAAGATTCCTTATATTCTCAGGTTTCGATTACATTAAACTGGTATGTATGCCAGAACAAATAAAATTAACATATAGTTGATAGATTATTCAAACTAAATTGGAAAAATTCTAGAATGGAGAAGAGAATCTTTGTAAAAATTAGATGACATGTATACCTTCCTAAAACTGTAGTTAATTATCAATGTGCAGATTAGGTTCTTACAAAGCTCCAGGCACTTTAAAAATGGATTGCAATTATGAGTTACTTTATCAAAAACTATTCCATCAAAGTGATTTTATAATTATCACCTTTTCAAAGAATAAAACTGAGGCACATAATTAAATAACTTGTTCAGAGTTACCAACCCAGAAATTGAACATAAAGAATTTGATTCCAGAGCTCAAAATCAGCTATGATGTTTGCACGCTGCCTCCAACACACACACTCGCTTCCACACACATTTAGTTATTTCAATAACCTATTTGTACCATACTTGCTACTATATATACACTGTGTTTTGTATCTTCCCAGTAACCCTATAAAATGAGTACATTATTTTAATTCCATTTTACAATTGAAAAACTAAGTTTTAAAGGGTTTAATTAAATCTGTCTAGAAACAGCAAGTGAATAAATGTTAGAGTCAGGCTCTGAACCAGTACTTTTTGGCTCCAAAGCTTGGCTTTTCCCTGGGTGCCACTGCCTCATTCCTAACAAAACTCTAAAGCTGTCTCTGTATATTTTTAATGAAAATCCATGCAGAAGTCTACCTATGGGATTCCAAACACTGGAATGCCAAAGTATTATTGTATAATTTGAACCCATCCTGTAACAGTTCCTTGTGACCTAGGTAACAAGTTACCACAAACTTTGTGTCTTGAAACATAAAAAATATATCCTCTCGTAGTTCCAAACCGCCTGGTGTTGGCGCAGCTGGGCGCCCTTAGGGGGTCTAGGGAAGGTTCCCTTCCTTGCCTCCCCCAATTTCTGGTGGCCTTCGGCATCCCTTGGCTTGTGGCTAGTGCTCCAATAGGATAGCTCTCCAATCTGCAAGGCAGGCCACCATCCTCAGACCTCTCTCTGTTTTGTTCTCACATCGCCTGCTTCTTGGTGTAGAGTAAAATCTCCCTCTGCTTACCTTTTATAAGGACATATATAATCTCCTCATCTCAAAATCCTTTGTTTAATCACATCTGCCAAGAATCTCTTTTGCTATAAGAAGTAACATACACAGGATCCAGAGATTAGGGAATGGACTATTACAGGTTTTGCAGCCTTTCACATACTCCAGTTCAAATTTAATAGTGAACCATAATTATCACTTTTTTTTTTGGACTTCAAGAAAAGAGCAAATTTATTTCTTTGCAAAACTAATCCCAACATTTACTCATGATCCCACCTCCTCTGGCTTACCCCAGGACCTCATCCCATCAATTATGCCCTTTGGCATATGTATCAGTCACTCCTCCCATTTAGGGTCCTTCCCTAAAGCCTGAAATCATGTGTAAACCTCCTCTGCCATTCCAAACAACAGCAAAACTAAAAAACTATCAACCTGTATTCAGATTTACTCTGACCCACATCTCTTATTTCAGCACAAAATTTCTTAATTATACCAACATTACAGTCTTCTGACAATAAGATAACTCTAATACTTCTCTATTGCTTTTAGCATTAAAGTTCAAGCTCTTTTCCATGACATTCAAGATTGCTTTAATTCTGATTTCCACCTGTTGTTCTAATCTTATCTCCCACTCATTCTATACTCCTACAACTGCATTTTCCAAATATGCAAGTTATGGATTAAATAGGGGGGCTAATTCCTTTACAACACCCCTCACCACACTTTTAATCTGGATAAGCTCTGTGACTCTTTTCACTAATGCAGAATTAAGGAACACTGCACCAGAGTCCAGGCTCAGGTCTTAATAAACTGGCAGCTTCCATGTCTGCCTCTAAGAACTTTCCTCTTCACCCACCTTGCAAGAAGGCTGACTGCTCTGACAACCATGCTTGGAAGCCATGCATTGTTTACATGGTTAATAGCTCAAGCTGAGTCTATCTTTCCTGCCATCTCTGACAAGGCATCAGACATTTGAGTGAAGCTTCTCTGGCCCCTGTGGACTGGCCCAGCCACCAGCTGGATACTCCTGAGTGGCCTCAATCATTCCCACATGGACCGGATTTGGTCATATGGCCCCTGCTTGAATTTCCCTGCCCCACAAATCATGTAACAAAATAAAATTGTTATTGTTGTAAGCCTCTAATTTTGGAAGCAATTTGCTGCGCAGCAAAGATGGAATTTCAAATCTGGAAAATCACTGACTTTTGGACCAAGTAGCAAGAGAAGCTGGATGGTCTTAGAGGAGATTCTTAGTAAGATCTGGAAGGGTCTCAATAAGATTACTGGGGAAAGCAAGGGGACCAGAGAAGAATCTGTAGCTCGTGGTTGGATAAAATGATATCCTTGTAATGCAGTGGCAGAAAATTTGGCAATAATGTGGACAATAGAAAGGGTACCTAATTAACTTACGGATCTGGCTCTGCAGATTTTCAAACAGAAGGCAGAAGATGCCAATTCATTTCTCTTAGAAGCTTATGAGAAAATATGAAAGAGACATGAACTAAAGAAGTAACTTCTCCATTTTTGAGCATAAAATACAAGAAAATACGATGAAGCAAGGACTTTCTAGGTTGGAAAATCAATCTGTTTCTCATCTATAGTGTCTTCCAGCAGAAAATTACCAAAGTAGGAGATGGCTTCAGGATAAATAAGAAATCTGGCACAGAGCTGAAAGATGCTTTGTTAAGACCTCAGAAACATCCGTTATGCTGCAACATATACCTTTTCAGGTAGTCCAAAACCAAAGGGATCACCTTATTGATCTTTTCTAAAATAAGAGTGTTTCTAAGGACCTTAAAGACATTGTCTCACAGAAGCCTCACACAGAGTCTTTCACAAGATAGAAAAGGGTCTACCTAATTGAGTGACCAAATAATATTCATAGAAAATTTGTACTATTTGTAAAAGAATTTTATCATCAGAGACAAAAATAACTTGGGTTAATAGGGACAGAGATAATATGAAATGAAAAGGGACCTGAGACCCCCTACTCTCCTGAGCAGGCAAAGAGGACAGAAGCAGGAGCATACAGAATAGAAGTAAGAGGCAGACAAACTATTCCCAGGAAGCGGGACTCGGTCCTGATCAAGGCACTGGTGCCATCTTCCAGGCTAAATTTCAGTTTCTGTGAAACAGTGATGACAGTGTTCCTAAGAAGGGCCTCCTTTCTGAATAAGAATGTCTACTGCAGTTCTCCTGATTCAGTCTTATCATTGTGTAGTAGGATTTTTTTGAGAGGAGAGGAGAGGGGTGTAGAAAACTTATCAGTTTGTTTCATGTCATTTTAGAGTGAAAGGATCCCTACCCAAAAAATAATACCTAAAGAGTATTATAACATTTGGATCTCAGTTAGGTGATAAAATCCAGAACTTTGAGCTAATTCTGAATTGGGATGAAACTTTAAGGGTCTTAGGAAGGACTGAATGTATTTTTTAGAGGAAGAGGGCCAGAAAACAAATAATAAATGAGTACAGGGAGTACTATTGTAGATTAGAGATCACCAAGCATTCTTCGGAACTTCTCCCATCAGGATGAGGGGCCCGTCTCCCCCTCTTTTGACCACAGGAGGGATCTCTGACTACTTTGACCAACAGAGTAAGGTGGTAGTGAGACTGAGCTAGACTGTTGTCTCAGTCCTGAACACACTGACGGCATACATTTCCTATCCTTTGGAAGATTTGCTTTTTGATTCCAGCTGCCATGCTGTGAGAAGCTGAAGCCACATGGAACAGCACATGCAGCCCCCCAACAGACAGCCCTGAGTTCCCAAATAGTGGTCAAAATTGATTGCCAGCTCTCATAGTGAGCTATCTTGGCTATTCAGCCCAGCTGAGCATCAGCTTTTATCTCCAGTAACTAATTGACTGTAACCATGAGAGCCCCCAAATAAGAGCCTTCCATCTGCTCCTAGTGAAATCACAGTGTTATGAGAAAAAAATGATAAATTCTAGTGTTAAGTTAGTAAGTTTGTGGAGTTATATTATATGACACTAGACAAATTCCTGTCTTACTCTTTTGCTGTCCAACAATTTCCATAGTCTCACCAAAGCTGTGTCTTTTTGCTAGAAGTAGTTGTGTAGCCATGGACTATAATTTGCAGACCCTGGATTCAGGAGTGTCCATGAGATTATAACCAACTGAATGTGAGCAGAAATGAATTCCTCTACCTAACCACCATGTCTCTGCTCCAGATTTATTCTGCTTACAATAGCTCATTATTATTATTGTTATATGTGCAGAAAAACATTTTTTTTTTTAGGGTCATTTGAAATCTCACCTCCTTCTACATGATCCATTCTCTTACACATGCAGACTCATCACGCTTTTTCTGCCATTGGGATCAGTACCTCTTCTTCTGTTATCCCATCACACTTGAATATCATTATTTTTATTTACCTCCATATAAGGAAGTAGATAAATCTCCCCATTCATTATTGTTTTAGTCTGTTTGGGCCTCTGTAACAAAATGCCACAGACTGAATGGCTTATAATCAGCGTGAATTTCTTTCTCACGTTACTGGAGTCTGGAAGTCCAAGATCAGAGTGCCACTGTGTTGGGTGAGGGCCCTGACTCGCCTCGTATCATCCCATTGTGAAAGGGGCAGGAGCTCTGTGGGACTGCTTTCACAGGGCTCTGATCCCATTCATGAGGGCACTTCCTCAAGTTGCCACCGATTAATACCATTTCCTTCATGGGTCAGGATTTCAACATGAATTTTGAGGAAACACAAACATTCTGACCATAGAAAATATGTTAACATCTAGATTTCAAGGAAATAAATTTCTAGTATGCAACCCAATGCCAGATACATAGAAAATAGTTTAAACATGTTGAATAGAAGTAAATACATTAATTAGCTAAAGTCTTCATTTACATTCCTTAGAATCTATTAAGATAGATTGTAAAAGCCAAATTTTAGATACTATGTTTTATATCTTTTTTTGCCCAAATAAGTAAAACCTTTTAAGGAAAACTTTGGAGTTTCCTTCTATAAAATGAGGTCTGATGCAAATTTATACATTATTGCTTTGGGTAGATACAACTGAAAGGATGAAGAAAAATATTGAGAAATTTACTTGAAAATAAATTCACTTCAAATAGCCCCCTCCAAAAAAATTTCACCAAAGTTGCAAAACATTTAAAATTGTACCAAGCAAGTTAATAATATGTTATGTTTGAAGTCAGATTACTATTTCAGTCATATTGCTATCTGGTTTAGGATTATTTTAAAATTAACTGTATCAAAGAGTATTTTCATATTACTGTCATAACTTCTGGCTGAATAAACTTCACTTCTTCAGAGCTCATTAGATCTTTTCTTTCATGTACTTTAGAATATTGGCACAAATTTAGATAGAAAACAAAGAAAGAAAACTCCGAACTTGAAGCAAATTATTTATTTTTTATTTATCCTGGAGTAATATTCACAGTTCAGCCTGTACTAGCATGTGTACTTGAAGTTTTTGTAAAAGAAAACACACACAAATTTGAAATGTGGTTTCTTCCTTAAAGTCTTGCATAAATAGCATATGTATGAAGAAAACTAAATGTTGTTGGGATAGTAACTTCAAGTGAGAGACAAAGTTTGTCTAGTCTCCTCAATACCTTACAATATTTTACTATTTCACTGTACCTTGGGATATGGACACAAATTATCTTTCTTTTGCAGGAAAATAGACTGCTGGAGTCTCATATCTTTCTATTTGAATGATAATCCTGTTACTATTTCAAGTCAACACTTAGGGTGAAGGAAGATGCGGTCAGCGCTGTGAGCCTGAAGCTGTATGTCTCAAGTTCACACAGTCTCAAGAAACTGTTCTCCAATTTTTTCTTTCTGAAGTTTGAGTTTCTTTACATTTCCACATTTTTATATTTAAGAAAAATAATTTTACAATCTGATCTATAGAGGATAAAATATTGCTCTTTTGAATACTAACAGAGCAATTAAAAAAACAGATAATATTAAAAGTATGTGGCATTCTTAAAGATGAAATGTGTGTGAACATAAACCTAATTATGCTCCCACCTTGATGTGTAAGATGCTTAACTACAAGAAGTGATTAAATAGTAATGTGTTGAGGTGTAAAATTGATACTTTTACTTCTAATTTTCTGACATTATTGGTAGATCTAACTAATTCTGCTTCGAAATTCTACTGTCCTTATGAAAGCCTGGGTTGTCACCTGTGTGAATACAGAGCTGAAGAACCTGAGCTCCCTTCCCTGTACTTTATCCCATGGAGCACATTTTCCTTTCTTTTCCTTTTCCTCACCAAGTCTTAATATGTTCTTAATGTTTAATTTTATTCTCAATTTTTATATGTATTTTATGTACACATATACATTCATTTCTTTGGGAGTAAAGCAATAATGTTTTTCTTATGGGTCATAAGATATGCACATATTCAAATGAAATAGATGAAGCCAGATAATTTCCCTGGTGGTTGTACCAGTTTCACCATTCCTACATAATTTCACCATCTTTTTCCTATATAAATTGTTCAGGCAGAATTTCAGTGGTATGTCTATTTAAATTCCATGCACATTATTTACTAGATTTTTCAGTCTTTTGCTCACCGATTTGTAGGTTATATGAGATTTTTTTTGTTGTGTATTACAATTATTTATATCTTTATTTTCTTCATTCTATCTTTTGATATACAGAATCCCTTATCTTTAATAAAGTCCATTTTATCAATCATTTCTCAAATGTTAGTGCATTTTGTATTTGGTTTAAGAACTCTTTCCCTACTCAAAATTCATACAAATATTCTCTCAATTGCTTTTAGTAGGAGCTAATTCTTATGCCATCTGCATTTATATATACAATCCATCAGAAAAGATTTTGAACTCTGTGAAAGATGTGACCAAGTTTTTATTTTTCCTATCTGTATTCATCATTCTGGGAGTATTAATGAAAAGATAATTCTTCTGATTGTTTTTCAGTACCACTTTTGTTAAAAATTAAGTATCTACATATGAATGAGTTCACTTATGGAACCTTTATTCTGCCCCATTGATGTGTTAATCTGTTAATCATGACTCAGCATCACACCAACGCTGTGCTATCATGATTCATGTGGCTTTATAAGAAGGTGTGATAGTCATCTCTTAAAAATAGCTCTAATTCTGACCTTTTGAATTCTTATATGCAATTTAGAATGAATTTGAGAATTCATGTAAGAACTCACAGAGATTTGGGGGGCATAGCATAGAATGTATTTCTGAAGAGTTGATATTTTTTAAAAAGTGAGTCTTCATATCCCATAATATGGCTTTTCTATTTATTTTTATTTTTTTAATACATATCTTTCAACAGTATTTCATCAGTTTTATGTAGATTTCATGTACGTCTTTCATTATATTCATTCTTATTTTGTTTAGGATGCCCCTATAGAAAGTACCATCTTTAAATTTTTATTTTCAACTATTAATTGTTAGGATATGGAAATAAACCTGTGTCTTTGTATATTAATCTGTTACCCAGAAAAAATACTAAACGTATTTATTTACATTATTTTATTTGTAGACCTTTAGATTTCTATGTGCCTAATTATATTATCTATAAATAATGGCAATTTTATTTCTTCTTTAGCCAGTCCTTAACCCTTTAATTTTTAGCCTTATATTTTGGCACTTGCTAGGAATTCTGTCATGAGTTTGAATAACAGAGTTTATAGTGTATCTTTACCTCATTTCCATTCTGTAATATAAGAAAAATATAAGAAAAATTTCAATATATTACCTTTAAGTATGACTTTGGATGTAGTTTTTCTTTAGCATATTAGGAAAGTTCCCTTTTATTTCTGGTTTACCAAAAGTTTTATTTATTTATCTATTTATTCAGTAATGAATGGATGTTAAAATGGATCAAATTTTTCCCTAACATTTGCTGAGAAAGTCCCATGATTTTTCTCCTTTATTAATGCAGTGATTTGCCCACACCTTTGTACATTAAATCAGTTCTACATTCCTAGATATACCTAACTTTGGACAATAAATTTCCTTATATTTGGCTGGGAAAGTTGTTATGAATTATCTAGTGTAGAAGTAAGAAATGAAATGTTTACATCATAAGTTTTGTTTATTTTATGTCTATATTTGATACTGCCCTTTTGAGAAATTTATTATGGATGAAAAACATTAAATTCTACATCTATTGTGAATGTTTACTAATGTATATAACTGTCAATTTGTACACCTGAAACCAATATAACGTATATCAACTATATTTCAATAAAAATTCTAATGTTATACCCCAGTAAAAGAGAGAATCAATACATAGTTGAAAATAATTATAAAAGCAAGGATCAAATGTTCCATAATTTTAAGATAGAATTTGAAATGTTGTGCTGAAGTCTTGCATATTTTAAAATTTAGTGGTTGCCTAACTTTCTTTTGATAACAGCAGCTTGGGGCATGCCCTGAACCCAAGGTCTTTAACTTCAAAGTTCTATGATCATTCTGTCAATCGCTATTTCCTTGGTTTCAAGGCACTTGTTTAGATCCCAAGTACAGTATTTGAAAATGAAGGCAATCTTCTTTATATAATATTAAAAGAAAGCTTTTTTATATTTCAATTCCTTCCCCTTTCAGATTACAAAGTTTCAGACAAGTATTAAAATTCATGTTTTTGAACAATAATTTCACAAATATGCACATTCCCTTTCCTGGTATGCACTGACAGGGTGACAATACACCTACTATACTGTACTTATATATGTTATAGCAAGAGGAAAAACAAAAATGAAAGAAATCTGGTACATACCAGTGATTCAGTAGCTTCAATATAATCTATGATGCCAAAGGTGCATTTCTCCCTAAAATTTTAAATAATGCTAAAAATATTTTTATTCCATTGCAGATTGATAAAAAGAAGAGATTCTCAGAAAATTCAAACTTCAGCTGGATCTAATAATACCTAACATCAGGTCACAATCCTTAAATAGTAGTAATATGGTTTCTTTTCTGACCACGGGTTTCATTACAATTGCTATTTTATGTTCCATTCATATATTTGCATTTACAATAATGAAAGGATTCCTTTAGATTATACCTTTATAAGGATAGCAGGTAGAATAAGAGTGACAAAATATACTTTCTGGAATGATAATTAAATTAATTTTCTACAAATAATTAAACACAATTACTATATATCCTCTAAAGGGATTGGCAAATTCCTAAGACATTTATGGTTAAAAGCGTATTTATTTTCTATCCATATTTACTCTTAATTCTCTTCTTTTCTCATTCAAAATATGTCATATTCTTTTGAAACGTCTACTTAGGGTAGTCTTGACTCATTTAGATCAGAAATAGCTATTTGTTTTGCTAATATTTCAATACTAATGCATTTCATTACACCTTTCTACTCAAAGTGCTAGACGTGTTTTGATTATTATCTAGAAATATTATTCCTTATTATTCTTGGTGGTGCCATCTCTTTTGTCTCCAAGTATTTTCTGAGTCTTTTAGAGTGCTGGAAACAAGTCTAATACAATATCTCTTCGTATTGGAAGAGCAATTTCCAGAATAAACTAGACCCTAAAAGAAGAACTGTTGCTCCTCCAGTAGTGCTCTTAAATTCCCTTTCTGTTGATGAAGATAATGAATTCTAAACAATGACAAAGGATGGTTTAAGAGGCAAGAGGATCATACATGCAATGAACTTAAGACTGGAATTACAGATCATGTACGGGATACTGATTGATAACAAGAGAAAAGGATATTGTCATGACATTTTACAGGGTTTTCTTTTAATGTGATTTGAGTAGAAAGCTAGTACATTCATATCTAGATCATTTTCATGATCTTCTCTGGTTTCAAAGAAAAAGAATAATATGCATACAGTTGTTGCTCTGGAAACATCTCAACTTTTATATCTTGCTAGAACTTTGTATAATACTGGAACAGTGCCCAGAACCTCAAGCAAAAAAGCAAAATCAGACCAAACACAACTACCAAAAACCAAACAACAAAAAACCCAAATTTAATTTTGAAGATAATTGCTAGATATTGATATTATTTAAGGGTTTTAACAGTAGATTGATAAATTATCGAGGATGCTTTTGCCTGAAAAAAAATTCAAGCTGTATAAAATTTTAAACTATAAAATGAACACAGGATGAGTATTTGTCTTCTAAGCAAATTGTTGGGGTTTAGTACTTTCAATCCTAAGTGGATGAATCTTTAACAGTTGGAAGCTTTGGTTGAAAATTCTTAGGTTTTATCCAAGTTTAAAATCTATGCATTCTTTATTTATATACTGAGAAATAATACAGTTTGAAACAGTTATTCCCCGCAGTATAATGTCGACTCAGCAGGCCTTGATTACTTACTCAGTAGGATGCCTTTGAATTGGTTAAATCAAATAACTGTCATGTTGGACGATTCATGGAGGACTAATGAAGTGGATAGCAACTGGAAAAAAGCCAAAACAGACTTTTGAAAAGGGAAAACGATGACCACGAAAATTATATATCATTCAGTTTAGGTATAAACATCCATCTATCTCTATTATGCTATAATAGTTTATTATTCAAATGCATACTTTAAAGGAAGAATCTCAACTGATAAGCAATTGGTTTAGATTCTAACAAACACTGAAGAAAAAAAAGACAAACATTTTAGTCTTGTACAAGCCATCTGTGTCTGATTAAACTGAAAAATTGGAACTAAGAGACTTATAAGAATAAGCTTCTGTTAAGTTTTTCCATTTGAAATGAGGAATCAACAGTATTGCAAAGTGCATTTTACAGTTAATTGCTTGCTACTGACAATAAACATCAATTAACAGTAAAATTTCAAAAGAACTTGACCATTATAAAATTTTTGCATGCACATAACATTAAGGGACACAAATTTATAAGAAATATTTATGCTGTGCAAAAGGGAGAATAATTTCTTTATAACAGGGGAAGCCATTTCTGGATTAAATTAGTGAATGCAGTAATTCAATTTAGTCTTTCAAAGACAGATTAATGGCTTTGGTCCAACTGACTTCTCTGTATTTCATTAATTATTTTTTATTTTTTATTTTTTAAATTTCATTGGCACTGAGTGAAATTTTCCAAATGATCTATGGGTTTTGCGTTATTGTTGTTAGGCTTTTGATTATTTATTTTCCCTTAATTAAAAAGACAATGATATTTCAAATTCCTTCCAGTTAAAATTTCTAGACTCAAAATTTCAGTGAAGGGGAAAAAGTTAAAAATGCTTAATGTTTTAAGCTCAGAGTTATTTGGGTTTGAAAAGTAAAAAAACAATAATAATCTAGAATTTTTGTCAACTCTTTTTATAATATTTTTCAAATTTTTCACTTTTAAACATTTTCATTATCACTGGCTCAATGCCATTTCACTAAACACTTGGACAATTGCTATAAATTCTTAATAGGCTCTTCATTCCTCCTGTGTCCTTCTTTTCCAATACAAATTACATACTCCTAGGAGAATAAACATTTAAAAAGGTTTTAATGGCTATTATCTAGCAGATTAAGACAATAACTTTTAGTCTCATGTTAAAACTATTCTTCAGATTAGTCTCAGTTTATATTGCTGAATTTATTTAAAATTTTTTTCTGAACAAACTATCCATTTTTAGGCTTTATCTGACCCCCCATATGTTACACAGTTTTAAGCCTCTTTATACCTGTGGCCAATTTTTCCCAAAGCACTGTAGCAAATAATACTCTTGCCAGCAGTGGAGGTGTTTCCATACAACATTGCCAAAAATGCTTAATTTTTTGTGTTTTCAATAATGCCATATTCTAATTATTCATGTATTCATGCTATCATCTTCAGAAACTGCTTAGCTGCAATACTGTTAATAATAAAATTAAATAATTATGAATAGATGTAAAAGTTATTAATATAATTAGAAAATAGAGTTTGCTTTTTCATAACCACTATGCTAAGTAGTATCTGTGGAAAAATGTACTGAATATGCTCAATAACTGCTTTATTATTCAAATGAGATAAGTGAGGTCTAGGAATGTAAGTAATAATTCCAAATTCACAAACTAGGGAGTGATGGAGTTGCACCTCAAATCTGCTTTTCATAGCACTTGACACAGTTGAGAATATAAAATGGACTATATAATTGAAATAGCCTAATTCTTGGCATGCATGAAATGTCCACAAAAGAGTAACATAAACAAGACAGATTTTGAAACACTTCTGAGAAGCATAGTGCATGAATTTTCATATTTGTTACCTCCAAAGCAAAAGATTTGGGATGTGTAAGTATTCAATAAACATTGGCTTAATTGAATTACTTTTCTGTTGTACATGCATATAGATACATATATATAATATATAATATATATTATGTATATATAATACATAGTTTTTTCTTTTATACTATGTCATTTTTCTCCCCCAGACTGAAAAACAGGACATTTGTTTAATTAAAGACATGATTATATCCACCATTGTCTGGATTTATCCTATGAAGTTGGATCCATTATCTTTAACTTGCTCCTTATTTTTAAAATGTATTTATTGAACATCTATTACATACCAGACATTATTTGAGATGCTTAGGAGACAGCAGTTAATAAAACAGAAAGTCTTTGCATGATGGAATCTAGATTCTAACATGAGACAGATAATAAGATATACTGTATAAAGTAATGGTGGTCATAGATGTTAAGAAGAAAAGCCGAAAAGGGAGAAAGCAGAGTGTATGTGTGTGTGGAGGTGTAAGGGTGGGGAATTTTAGACTGGTTTTCAGGGAAGACTTGATGGAGATGCTCTGAGGAAGGACCTTGAAGAATGTCAGGTGGATTTCTTTGGATAGAATATTTCAATCAGAGGAGAAAGAAATACCAAAAAATTAAGTTAGTGTGTGCCTAGAATATTCAAGAAACAGTAACAAGCCTGAGCAGTGAAAGCGAGAGGAAGAAGAGGCCAGGTGTAAATGATGAGCAGCTCCTGTGGGGAGTTGATGTAGGGTTCTGAAGGAAGGACTGATGCAGTCTGGTGTGTCTGAACAGGCTCTCTCTCTCTCTCTCTCTGTCCAATCTACTAACAACATATTTAAGGGGGAACGATGGAAAAAGAGATTCATTATGATGTTATTTTATAATGTAGGCAGAAGCATAATGGCAGACAGACTCAGAAGGTAGTGGGAGAGTTGACAGAGGGAATATTTTAAGGAGAGATTGATGTAATTCACCAATGAGGTTGGAAAAACAGAGCAAAGATGATTTCAGGTATTTGAACTAAATAACTGAGAAAATGGAATCCTCATTTTCAGAGTAGTGAAAGATCACTTAGGGAGTAAATGATGGGGAGGGGTGTCAGTGGGAGACATATGAGGAGTTCAGTTGGGGCATTTAAATTTAAAGCAGAAAAGTCGTCTACAATCCAGTCACTTCCCACAACCTCCTGCAGTAACCTGTTAGCTCAGGCCAACGTCGCCTCTCCATGGATTAGTGCAATCATTCCCTGATTCACGTTGAGCTTTCATTCTTGCCTCCTACAGTGAATCCTGTCAGCTTCTGGTGGCAATCAGTGTGAAAGTCATAGCTGAGTGGGTGTTACTCCTACTTCTCAAAACCCTCCCATGGCCTCTAAATTCAGCACAAAAGCAGATTTTACCATGGTCTCTTTTGCTTGGCCAATAACCACCTCTCTGACCTCACGTCCACCATCCTGTGCTGCAGAGATTCCGAACCCTGCCTGCTGTTCTTCTAACCACCCAACCACACCCCCGAAGCCTTGGGGTCTGCTTGGAATGTTCTTCACCAAGTACCTGGACCTCGACTCCCTTCCTTAGTCTTTTGTCAGGTCTCTGCTCACACAGTACTTTATTCAAGACAACTTCCTGATCATTTTTTTTCTAAAATACCAAGTTCCTCCACCTTTAATTATCCTAATACTTTATTTCTTTAATCTCAGTTATTTAAAACATTTACTAACATACTTTTAACATTTTATTTAATATATACTTTTATATTGCTTATTTGGCACCAGGCACATTTCTAAGATCTTTATAAATATTTATTCATTTTCTCTTCACAACACCTTGTTGAGGTAGGTAACGTTCTCCCTATTTTACAGAGGAGGTCACAGAGGTAAAGAATTCAAGTAATTTTCCCCAGGACGCATCTAGAAAGTGGTAGAGCCAGTGCTATTATATCTGTTTACTTATTTATCATATCTCCACTATGTTATTACGTTCGTTTACTCATTCATCATTTCTTGTCCCCTCCTAAAATGTAAGCTGCTTGAGAAGAGAAATCTTGTTTTCTTGATCGCTGTATCATCAGGGCCTAGAAGAGAGTCCCATACATAGAATGGAAATGGAGAAACTTTATTGCAGAACATATGAGTAATAATCATGTTACTTAGAAACATGAAAATTGTTCAGAGACATCTATTGCTTCCAGTGACGTTCCCAGTGCCTCCAGGACCTCATGTAGAAACCAATGACCTGCACAAATGCAAACCCTTGTTGTAAAGCAATGCTGTGTAATGTTTAACAGCTGAGACTTTGAAACATTTACAACAAGTCTGCCAATGATCCAACCCTAGTTCTGATACCTACTAGCTCTGTGACTTTAGGCACGTTCCTAATCTCTCTGTACTTTAAAAAAAAAATTGTAATTGAAAATAATAATAATAATTTACCTAATGAGCCATTGAGAGGAACAATCGGTTTATGCCCATAACTTGGAAGGGTGCCTGGCAAATAATGAGCATTCAGTGAGTGTTGCCGATAAGATTATTTTTATTATTCGGTTGTTTTTTTTTAAAGAATATAATTGCACTTGCTCAGGAGAGGATTTTCTTAACTAAAAAAACAATCGTAATTTTATCCTCCTCAAATTTTCATGTCATAATTGAACATTCCTTCACTGAACTGTTCCTCATCACTCACCTCACATTGATTATCACTACGTGATGTAAATAAAATGAGTGTGAATAAAGAAACACTTTATTTTTCATATATTTGGTTATCTACATATCCAAAAATAACCATTGAAATTGAGCTTTATTGGTTGTGTTACCTTGAAGACAATTTCTATTGTGTGTGAGGAAAAACAAAATATTTAGGATTGACATAAAACACCTTAACTTTCTTTGTAGTTATATGCTCATATACATAGCTATATATGTGTGACTGCCTGTGTGTGTGTGTGTGTGTGTGTGTGTGTGTGTGTGGCTAAATCTTACTATATTTATTCTATTTGTTGTTTTCTTCAAATATCCTTTATAAGCTATCCATATTGGTATAAATAGATGTGGTTTGAATTTATATAGACTTTCTATATTGTAAAAAACTTGAGTCTATCACTGATCTCAAACAGGACAGTATGAACTTCTGCATATGCATATTATTGGCACAGAACTAGGGCACAAGTATATATTTGCATATATCCAACTTAAAGATACAATTGGAATTTGGAGTCAGGAGGGGGGAGTAAATTTAAATGTGTGCATTGGTGGGGGAAAAGAGGGAACATAAGATCAGAGATAACGAAGGGGTCGTTTAATGAAGGGATTTTTGTGCTATGATAATAAATCTGAACTTCGTTATGAGGCTATTGTAGGCAAATTTGACTTCATAAATTGAGGAACTTGATCTCAAGTAATGTCAATTATTACCTATAAATAGAAGAAATGCTGCCATTAAGGAGAAAAGATGTCTGGGTTGGATAAAATAAAAAAATCCAACCATATGTAAAGTTTTTATGTCAAACACATAAAATAAAATACAGAGAAAGGCTAAAAAAGAAAAATACTTACTTATGAACTCACTAAAAAGACAACAGGTGTAGCTTATATTAATACGAATCAAGTAGAGTTATAAGTAAAACTCATTACTAGAAATGAAATGATACTTCACATTGAACAAAGAATCAATGAAACCTATAAAAATTATAAATTTGTATGCCCCTAAAATATGATTTCGAAACATGTAAAGTAAAATATTACATAACTAAAGAAAAATGGATAATTTCAAAATAGCAAGAGATTTTTAAATGCTTCCGTTAGTAACAGATTGAGCAAGTACAAAAATGTAAGTATCGAGTATAGCGTATTTGAACAACATGATTGCAAACTTGAACTAATAGATATATAATTCCCCAAACTGCAATATGCACATTATTTTAAGCATACATAAAACATAAACAAAACAATGACCGCATGCCAGGTTTACAGCTTGTTTCAGAAAATCTCAAAATTAGAATCATACAGAAGATTTAATCTAATATAATAAAGCAAGAAATCCATAGAAAAAGGTAACAACCAAATGCCACATGTTCTTAAATTAAATAACGCACTCCTAAATTACTTAAAAGTCAGAGAAGTAAGTATCGTTAATATTGGATATTTTTCATAAATAAATAATAAATAGTACATAAAATGCTACAAATCAACTCTTGTGATTTTTGAAGAGAATTATTACTGAAGGTGCATGTATTAGGAAAGAAGAAACATTAAAATCAATCAGAAATTTAGAAACAAACAGCAATTTACATCCATAAATGTCAAAGAAAGAAGGTAATGAAAATAAGAACTGGAGTTAGTGAAATAGAAACCAATCATATACTAAAGTAATCAACAGAGGCAAAGTTGTTTAATGAAAATACTTTAAAATGTTAAACCCCTTAGACTCTGCTAACAGAGTAAAAGAGAAGGCCCAAATAACAAACATCATAAATGAATGGAAGAGAGCACTACAAATATTCAGACAATAAAATATTTCATCATGATTATGATGTCATTGATATATGCATCATATATGATGTATAACATATATTACTGATCATCTCATGCAAGTTAATATGCAAATTTAGATGAAACTGGACAATTCTAAAAACAAAACTCACCAATATTGGCAAAATAAAAAAGGAAGATAAGAACATTTCCATTGAAAGGAAGCATTATTAAAATTTTTTCACAAACAAAACCCCGTTCTTAGATTATGTCATCAGCAGTTGATACTAAAATCTTCAAAAATACTCCATTTTTCCACAAACTCTTCCAGAAACAGTAAAAGAGAGATCAGTGAGTCATTTTTATGAGGCCAAGCTTTGATACCAAACACTGAAATATATTATTTAAAAATAACATCTACACAGTAATCTGTTCATTAATGGGATACACTATATTAAATGAGATCCAGTAAATCTTTTAAAAGGATATTATTGATTTGCTATTTGGTATTTATTTAAGAAATACAAATTTACTTCAATATTTGAAAAAACAATTTATGAGATTCATCACATTAACAACAGAAAAAATCGTGTGATCAACAGAAGATACAGAAAAGGCATTTGATAAACTCAATGACTATTTGTGATAAAGAAAAAAATACAGAAACTTCCTTTTTATGATAAAGGATTTCATGGCATGTTATCAGCATCATACTTAACAAGTTGATTTAAAATGATATTTAGCAAAGCATTAAGAGTAATCAAGAAAATATTCCTTTAAAATGTTAGAAGGATGAAGTTATAGTAATTGAGACATTGTACTATAAGAATAAATAACTAACAATATATAAGGGACAGGACTTAAAATAAATTTGGTACTGCACTACAGTGGGAAACGATGGTGTTTTCAATGTATGGTGCTGGGACAAATGAAAATCTGGATGGAAGAAACTTGGCCACTACCTCACACCACACACAAAAATCAATTTGACGTAAATCATACATCAAATAGTGATTTTAAAAAATATAATTTCCCAAATATTCTACATAAAAATCCCTTCATGTTCTTAAGTAGGGAAGAATATTTAAAACAGGGCACAAAAAACAATCACCAAAAAGGAATGGACGGATAAATTGGAATCAAATTGTTTAAACTTTGTTTATTAAAAGAGAGTAGAAAGAGAATAAAAAGTTACGGAGAGGGAAAAGTCTTTCATTATACGTATGAACAAAGGTTTCTATGCTTCATATTTAAAGAACTCCTCCAAATAAGAAAAAGACAAACAATCACATAGAAAATGAGCAAGATATTTTGATAGACCCTGGGTTTATGAGGTTAGGGGATGAGGAGAAATTCTGGGTTCTGGCCATGTTCTGTTTCTTCAGTGGAGTGGTGGTTCCATCCATCTTAGCTTTGTGATATTGTACATGAAGCTGTACAATTTTGTTTTGAAAAATTATCTGTACTTATTATTTTACATCATACATCCATGCAAAATGTTTTAAATGCAGGATTATTGGGCCTCCATGAGAAAAGAATTGTTGAGAAGGATCTTCAAAAAGGAAGGAGGCTGCGGCAACTAAGAGCAAATTTCAGTAAAGCCCAAGCGAAGGCAGAAGAGTGGAAGTAGACAGAAAAAGGAAGGATGCCATTGTAGAGATGTCGAGGAGGAAGTCATAAACAAGCCTGATGACTGATGGAAGATGGGAAGGTGAGGCAGAGGAGACAATTTCTTTAGAATGATTTGTAGGTTTTGACAGTACAGCTGGAAAATGATTATTAATTTCTGGAAATACTAATAAGTGGATGATATTCATATCCCATATGAATACAGACAGAGGGGTAGAGAGGTAGAGATACAGATAGAAATTTAGTAATCCTGTATTTTATTTGCAAGTGGTTGAAATTGAACTTAAGGCTGAAGTCATGCGAATTGAATTCCTAAACCAGAAATGCCATATGGACTAGACTCAAGTAAACCAGAGGAACGGTTCCAGTATGACAGAAAGACATTCCAGTTCAGCCTGCAACATGGGTCTTATCAATAATCAAGTTCCTTTACAGTACAAGTAAAAAGAGAGCACAAAAAGAGTAAAAATGATTCTTCTTGGAAGCAATCATGTTTAATTAGCTCTTTATAAATGGTGTAATAATTGGCAGCATTCACACTGCTGACAGCTTTGCTTTCTCACTTTTCTTTTACTCCCTTCTTTTTCCCCTAGTTTCTTTTAGAGGAAGATCAAAGCCTTTATAGCTGAATGAATGCTAATGGTGCATACATTTATTTGAAAAGATTTAGCCCTTGAAAATCTGCACATACCATTTTTTTATTCCCAAAATGTCTGTCTGTAAGTGTATTTGATACTATTGGAGGAATTATCTCTCCTTTTTTTTTCTGTCCTTTTAAAGAGAAAACAAGTCTACTTCAACATTTTGGAAATGATTAAAATGAGAGTTACATAACCTTTTTTAACCCTCAACAAAATAGATACATTAACCACAGACTTGCCACAGAGTTAATGAGTCTCTTCCTCATGCATATGTACTTCCCTCCACATTGTACGTGGGATGGCGAGAGGCCTGAGCCCACCACACAAGCTTGGGAAAATGGTTAAACCCTCTTATTGGTGTATATGTGACTCTGACAGGTGGGAGGCTTACTGCTACAGTTTGGTAAAAAAGAATGGAATATTTTCAGTTGAACAAAAGCATTTCTCAGATTCTTACAAGCTCAAAATGCCTTTCCACTTTTCTTGAAATAATAAGAATTACCCATGGCAACTTTACAAAACTGACCCAGAGCGCTTTCAGAAATTGGAAGCCTGCAAATACTAGTGCCGAAAGGGTGGTTTCAGAGGAATCAATGTTCTGAAATACTGGCTGAAATGTATGGTTTGATTTTGGGGTTTGACTCTCTGGATATACATTACAATGGGCTATTGGTTGTTGTGGAGTATTATGTTTAGCTAAATTTCCGGGGGTGCTATGTGTACCTGGACACTTAGCCTGAGACACAGGGTCTTAAGTTGCTAGTTGTTGCTCTTGCTACTTTTGTTAAAAAAGCAGAAAAGTGTGACAGAAAGGAGAAAGTAAAAGATTTAAAAATACCTACAGAGCTTAGGGACTTAGGGAAGCTGTATTAATTTTCCTGTTAACATCTCACATTTTCTCATAACTTCACGGAGTAAAGACAGGCTGTGCTGTATTGAATGACACTTCACTAAATTAGAAGGCACACAAACAAAGGTTAGCATGGTTGACCTGAACACTCGAGTAGTTCAAAAACTGGAAGAAACTGCCTTAAAATATCTGGTCCCCATCCTATCTAAGAAGATATACCTCACAACATACCAGTTTACACAATAGGATATTGAAAAGAAAAGTATTTCAACTAAGGCCCCAAAGCATTAGGTACCACTTTCTCCTAAATTCAAAAATGAAGTTCAGGAACACCATGCCAAAGAAGAAGGCAAACAACTTTATGGTGCTTGGCTCTTAACACCATCACCTCTTTAGACTAAAAGAGAAGATGAAATGGAAAAGGTAGGTATGATGAGCATTTGGAGGATTCCTTTAGAGTAAGATTATTGTGCATCTGAGACACCCACCCACCACAAACACACATGCAAAGCTGGCGGAGAGCAGGGTATTTTCTGTGGAAAGGAGTACAGAATGTTGACAGTTTTACAGTACAGAATGCATTAACCTAATACAAGTATATTATGACTTAAGATGAGCCACCAAAGGATGTTTTATTTTCTGAGAGCGTCCAAAAAAAATCTCTCACCTGTGTTCAAAAAAGTAGGCAAGAATTTTCTCCATAGAGAATGGCTCCGAAGGGGCAGTCACTAAAGAAGAGAATACAATCTCAGATCACACCCAGTGAGTCTCACTTAGTTAATGTACAGATTATTGTAATGTACTCCAAAGACAAAAATTTACTTTACAATGAAACTTGCAGAATCCTCCATGTTTAAATCTCCTATCTACCCATTTTCTGGCAAAACTAAATGTAATTCGGGAATTTAAACAAGAGTATCTCGTCTTCAGTGCTATTCTTATTGAACAATGTTTGTTATTTAATATGTGAATATCTCTATGGGTCTCTATGGTAACAAAGAAATGTTTTGGCAGTAATTGGAGTGGTTCAGATGATTGAAAGGGCGATAAGAATTATTATTATTTTTAAAAATTCCAGGCACCCTGCCAATATTTTAGAAACCTGTCCCTCTCCAAGCTTATGATTTTATTTAACTGTACATTTTTTAAAAGAAAGAACTCCCTCAGTGAAGATGATTATTTTGTAATGAGGGCAGCTCTGAAGAATTTTGTAATATGTTGGAAAATAATTAATGTTAAGGTATTTATTCTTTGTTAAACTTAGATTGAGAGCTGATTAATAAAAATCATAAAATGTATAATAATTCTTATTAAGTACTTACAATATGCCATGCTTTGAGCTTAACATGTCACCTGGACCATCTCATTGAACCCCACTGCAACCACACATAGTAGGTCCCCTTTCCATTAATCCTCTGTACTTAATTGAGGAAATTAGAATGTGAAAAGTTAGGTAATTCCTCAAGGTCATACAGAATTAAAATTGTATTTAATCTTAGGCTAGACACTATGTTCTTAATCATTTTAGACATTTCTCTCTCAATTTTCTATGTTCTAACCTAATATGGCTGGAGTATCCAGGAACTCTAATAAAATGTGTGTTTGTTTGTGAGTTTTTGCCTGTGTAGTGTATGTGTGTGTGTGTGTGTGTGTGTGTGTGTGCATCTGTGTGTTACGATAAATCCTACCGTATTCTTCATATCTAATCTAATCTTTGCTGTCAAGACTCTGTAGGATCACTTTTTAGTTTACCCAAAGCAAAACTAGCCATCTCAAACACCTCTCTCTTCTACCTGAAATTTATTATTCTTATATAAAAGGGTAATTATTACAGAGGTAACCCATATAGTACGATCAAGTCCCAGGTCGAGCTCTCTAGGAAAACTGAGAGTCTTCGGGGTTCCTTCCCCTTCCTGACATTGTGACGCACGTCTTGCCTGTCCTGCTTCTGGTTCCTGGTACTGCTGAATGGGTGCCAAGCATACGTCTGGGTGACCGAGGCCAGCTTGGATCTTTGTTCTGAGACCACAGGCTCTAGGTTGGTGCAAGCACACCTTCTGTTGGCTAATCCAATGATCTAATCTCCAACGGGAGTCTTCCATGCCTTTCAGGTCTACCACTACCCTGGGCAGCACCTTTGTATGAATTAGAAAAAGGTCATCCTTCCTCTGGGAGAAAAAGCCCCGCGTCCGTGAGGAGCCTGCAAGGGGAGCACGGGTCGGATTTCCTCAGCAAGTGCGTGTCACTGGGCAGTAAGTACTTGGCACGATCCTATGCAGTGGCTGCACACATTCCAGAGCAGCTACAGGAAACAGGAACTTCATGCCTCAGATGCTTTCTATTTCTGGTTAACAACAATATTCGACAGAAATACTTCCTAGTTAGGGGATCCCTAAGTGGAAAATGTGAAACCAGGCTGGTTGATGGAAATATTTTGGGGGAAAAAAAATAGAATTTGCTTCCTTCTATTCCTCCTGCCCATTTCTTGCAAGGGCCTTCTCCTTTTAGATCTTTTATTAAATGGGGTTCTCAGCTTCGGCTGGGTATGAGAGTCACATGGAGAACTTTGAAAACGACTGGTCCTCAGGCTCAGTGGCAGACCAGTTAGGTCAGAGGCTCTAAGAGAGGGGCCAGGCATGTATGTATATTTTTTAAGTGCTTCAGGTGATTCTAAAGAGTAAAGTTGAAAATCACCGTGGATGTGAATAAGTCATTGAGCTACAAGGGAGTGTAAGGATGAACCTGTGCAGTCCGAGCCTCCTCTTCCACCAATGAGTTTGTGTGACTTAAATTATTTACCACATAGGAGGCCCATTTCATTATTTCAAAATTCTTAACTACAGAATTCAATGCAAGTCAATCAATTATCTTTCGTCAACAAGATTATCAAAATGGTGAAATCCACAATGCTGCTAATCAATTAAACAATGTAGTATAGACAATACAACATCCTTTTTGAAAAGCGCTGACTGAGTAGCAGCAAATTTATGTTACCCGAGTGTCAAAGAGCAGCTTTGCACAGCCTGAACGTTAATGAAGAAATTATCGTGCCTAGCTTGGCCTTGTTTTAAGCCTTTAACTGTAATAATTATCAAAAAGGAAAAAGAAAGTTTAGCAGCACATCCATAGTTCCCTTTGAGAAATAGCTGTTTGAATAATTCATAAGTGATCCATCTGCAGAAGCTATAACAGCACAAATAACAGTGCCATCACCGGGCCTCAGTACTATCATCATGTATCAGCAAACCACAGTTAAGAGAACAAATATTTTTGGCTGCGGAGAGGTAGACTCTCTGAACACAAATTAATCTCCTTAATGGATTTTCCTTCTACCTTTATGAAAAATGCATTATGGGCTCCTAAGTCACACTCAACACATTGTTAGGGTTTTATATGATGTGGGGTTGGCACAAAGATGATTTTTCTTTCACACTGTGGGTAAAAAAAACAATGAGCTGGGTGGTTTGGAGCCAGACTATTTAATCACTACGTAAACGCTGCTTAGCAAGAGAAGCTGCATTATTCTTAAACTCTCTCATTCTGCAAGAGCCCCTTAAAATTTTTTGAGAGGTAAAGAGAAATTGTATTAATGGGCTTACCATTTGTGAAATGTTAAAAGTATCAAGAAACTTGCTCCAGTTGACCTCTTTATTAACTGTCCTGATTTTCTTAAGGGCCAAATGGAGGAAAATTATCTTGAGGCAACTGTAATTGCTTCTGTTCATGCCCAGCCTTTCACAATTATAATTATTTCTAAGTAATATTTCTTATGCATGTATTTACTGACATAGATATAATATGTAGATGGACATTTTTTTAGGACTGGATGATCACGTTAAGCAGGTCACGTACCCAAAGTACTTTATTGCCTCAGGCCCACCAAGATGGGCAAAGGAACTTTGTTACCATGCTCCTTAGAGTGTTTAATCAGATGCACAGCCAGCCTTAAGTTTGCTAAGAATTTTTAGAGGGTAGATGTGTGGCAGTCCAGAAACTTAAGACCCCCTTTGCCTTTTTTTAGTGTTTTGTTTCAGTGTATAAAACTATTTTAAAAAACCACTGAGTTTTTATTTTCTTTGAAGAAGAGGTCAACAACTGGCCATCACATGGTTCAAATGAATCAACACAAATCAGAGCAGAAACCGTTTCCTACAAATGAACTTAACTTTCCTGGGAAAAATAACCTGGTGGAAGAATCACAAGGTGAGAGAATTGTCACAGTTGTGCAGAGCATTCTTCTTTGAAATGACAGCAGCCACACCATGTTTGCAGCATGAGACCTTGGTAACTATTGCTACTGTCTGGATGTGCTGTTTCTGAAGATCTGGTTTTGAAAATCATTGATCACAATGTCAAGGAGTCATAGGATCCATGAATTTTAGGCAAAGTGCTCTCAAATGTATCACAAAAGAAATCACCTGACCCAGATATTTTGGGCTGTGATTCTATAGTATGGTTATATTTCTCCACAAAACCAAGTCAAGAAGAGTTAGGAGGTCATTACACAATTTTATGAGCATTCAACTAAGTAATGGAGTTGGAGCAACAGTATTCAAATGAAAGAGATCATATAAATCATGGTGGAGAACTACTGCCGTAACTATTGTGTCTTAGAGTAAATTGGTATTAGTTACATGATACCTGAACTGTTTTTTTTTCAACTGTGTGCAGCAACCCATGCATTTTCTGAGAGTTTATCACTGAACTCTAAACTCATGTAAAATGTAATGTGGAGTATGGATTTAATTTCCCAAATTTCACAGTTAATAACTTTTCTAGTAGAGAGGCTGAGTCAATGCTCCTTTTTACAGTGAACTAAGTTAATAAAATAACACATTTTATCTCACAAACACCAGGCTAATTGTTACTTATTTCATTTTTCAAAAAAATATATAACAATATAGAAAACAAGTAAACTTTTACTTTTACTCTTCCTCCACTCCAATCCATTATTCTCAGAACAGGGGACCTAAATTAGGTCATGTAAATTTCTTGCTTAAAAAAAAATAATCAAGGGTGTTAATAATAAATCCAAACTTTTTACAGGAGCCTAAATAACTTAGAATATCCACTTGTCAACCTCTGCTTGTGCCACTGTTTACCCCTGAGCCTCAATCACTGGCTGAATGCTGCCCTCCCCCTCCCCCCCACCCCCCACCCCCCACCCCCACCCCCGGGATGTCCACACCCTAATCCCAGGCTCCTGTGATCACATTCTCTTACATGCAAAGGAGCTTCACAAATGTAATAAGTTAAACATCTTGAGGTAGATTGTCCTAGATGATCCAGTTGGGCCCAACGCACATCCTTACAAGAGGGAAGCCGAGGGTCACAGTTAAAGAAAGGAGATGGAAGGGTGGGTCAGAGAAGGGAGACGCTCTGAGGCTGGCTTTGAAGGTGGAGGAAGGGGCCACCGCTGAGGATTCAAGAGGCCTCCAGAAGGTGGAAAAGCAAGGAAATGAATTCCCCCCTAGATCTTCTAGTGGGAATGCAGGTATGCTGGCACCTTGATTGTAGCCTAGTGACACTACTGACTTCCAAAAATGTATAATAAATTTACCGTATTTTAATCTCCTACATTTGTGGCAATCGGTACAGCAGCAGCAGGAAATGAATAGAGCCACATCACGGTCTTTCATTCTCTAACACACACACTACTCTTCTCTGGCTGAGATTTGCAGTTTCTTTAGACTCTGAGATCAATGAAGGAAGAGTTTTATTTCTTCTTCATCCTTGAATCACTGACTAGATATCTGTTGAGCAAATGAATGATTGGATTAGAACATCTGAAGTCAAACGTGTTGAGAATCAATTAGAAAACTGTAAGCAGGAAATGACTAAGTCCCCAGGGTCTAAGATCCCCTGAAGCCTTCTCAGCTGTTACTGTCCTCACTCTGTCTCCATACATATTGCTCTTTATTGAAGGGATATAGAAGGGAAGTGATGAAAGCAATGGGATAAGAATCATTCATCTTTCTTCTCAAGTGCTAATTAAGTCCCTGATTACTACAAATACAAAGAACCCACCCATACCACTAACCATACCAACTGCTGAACTTCCAGAGGACTGGAGTGCTCAGAATTATATCATATACATTTTGAATGAGGGGAACTATTACAAAGAGGAATTGCTTCATGCTTTTCAGAAATGCTATAAATTCATCTCATGTAGTTTTAAGACCAACTGACCAACTTGTGCCAAGGGTCGTCTCTTATACCTACTCCTACAATCTTATATCTGATAAAATAACATCCTGTTGTTCAGTTAGCTACAGCAGGCAACATATTGGCTTCCCTTATTATTTTTTTATATCATATTACTTGTAGAAACATTGCTAGCATTTAAGATTACTATCAAAAGGTGATGCAGTTGAGTTTCTTATTTTACAAACCATATTCTGATATATCCAAGTGTAAGGCCCTATACGAAAATACATTTGCTGTTCTTTTCAATGCAATGTAGTAAGAAGAACCAAGCTTTTGGATCTTGAATGTTTCTTATTAAACACCTCAACATATACTTTTCACTTGTAAACTATGATGTTAAGGATTCATTTGGTTATTTAAAAAATTTTAACATCCAAAATATATACAGAACTCACACAACTCAATGCCAAAAATCAGATAACACAAAAAATGGTCAGAGAACCTGAGGAGATATTTTTCCAAAGAAGAAATTCAGATGGCCAACAGGCACATGAAAAGATGCCCCACATCGCTATCATCAGGGAAATGCAAATCAAAACCACAATGAGGTATCACCTGACACCAGTCAGAATGGCCACTATTCAAAAGACAAGAAATAACAAGTGTTGGTGAGGATGTGGAGAAACAGGGACCCTCTTATGTGGGATTAATAAATAAAGAAAACAAATCAGAATCCTTGTTCTGTGAAGCTTACTCAGAGTCTCCTTGATGACATGACTGTTCTGAAAAGGGGAAAAACAAGAGCAGAAGGCAAACATGCTCCAGTGTGTGCAGAAGGCTGGGCACACAATAGGTCCTATGACTCCCCTTGTGTTTTCCTCAAATAGGTAAATACTTCTTGGGAACGTCACATCTCAGTGGGCTGGAGACTGCATGAGTGCTAAACACAGATTCAAGAGTTGAGTGTTGATTTCCCACTTGAACCCCTACATGTGTTCTATGGGTGTTAAGATTTACTTGCTCAATAAATATGAGGACTGCCTTCTCGGCATTACTCTTGTGCTGTAACGCCTCAAGTCCCTGGCTGGTCCTTTCAGATCTTCAGCATTCCATCGCGTTCCCCCAAATCTGCGGGTCAGAAGTAAGGAGGGACCGACACTCCTACACTGTTTGTGGGAATGTAAATTGATGCAGCCACTTTGGAAAGCAACAGGGAAAACCCCTTAAAAAATGAAAAATAGAAATACCATATGACCCAGTAATTCCACTCCTAGGAATTTACCCAAAGAAAACAAAATCTCTAATTCAAAAAAGATATATACACCCCTGTGTTTACTGTTCCACTATTTACAATAGCCAATACATGGAAGCAACCAAAATATCCAGCAATAGATCAATATTATTCCGCCATAAAAAAGTAAGAAATCTAGCCATTTGTGAGGACATTATGGACCTAGAATGTATTATGCTAAGTCAAATAAGCCAGGTGGAGAAAGACAAATAAAATAAGATGTCACTTACATGTGGAATCTAAAAACAAAACAAAATGAACAAAACAGCAATAGAGTCATGGATACTGAGAAGTGACTGGTGAATACTGTGGGGGAGAGGTTGGGGTAGGTAGGTAAAGGGGATAAAGAGGCATAAAATCTCAATCATAATATAAATTAGGCATGGGGATGAAAGTGCAGCAAAGAGAATATAGTCAGTAGCTCTTCAACATCTTTCTATGTTGACAGTAACTACACTGTTGTTGGGGTGAGAATTTAATGATACATATAATTGTCAAATCATTATGTTGTGTACTTGAACCCCTACATGTGTTCTATAGTTGTTAAGATTTACTTGCTCATGAAATATGAGTGCCTTCTCGGCATTACTCTTGTGCTGCAATGCCTCGAGTCCCAGTTGTACTATATACCAACTATACTACAATAAAAAAAATAAAAAATAAAATTAAAATGTGAACTATGCTTTTTGTGAAAAAGCAATTTTAATATTTAAATATATTTTCAAACAGTGTATGAACAGTGAAGCCACATTATTTGATGCATAGTAGTTATGCCAAGTTTAAAAGCACAGAGTTTTTTCTTTCACATGATGTATGAAAAATATTTCCTCTTTTGAAAGAAAGGTCTTTGTATTAACTTATATTTTTACAAAAAATACTGTTTGTTTTTGTCTAGCTTTAAGCTCTTTTATATTTGTTAAAGTAATGTTATACTATTTCTTAATTATAAACTAAAAGTTAGGAATTATTTTCTTCAGGATTATTTATGGAAACTGTCATGAAATCATTATAAAACTCCAGAACCTTGCTTTACTTGATCTTGTCTTAGAAATATATTTTACTGAAATTCCCCACCTAAAATCAAGATATGACAACCTTTTTAGATAATTGTATTAAGAGATTTATGTAAAGGACTAAGAAGCAACAACTAAAAAACAATCAATAAACAACAGAAAATTCAATCCAGGCTTTTCTACCTAAGGAGGGTAATTATTGGACAGTGAACAATTGTTTTTTTGAAGAACTTAATGAAAGTTGCAGGAACAGAGAACGATTTTACTATTAGAGAAAAAATACTCATCACTGAAAAGCTGTAATGGAAAAACTTCTGCTGAGCATTCAAGATTAGCAATGGTTTTCCCTGGAATACAAAACATTTAATGGATTTTCAGTTCTGTTCTGAACTTTTTTCTATGCTCCTTCAGAGTTGTACAAAATGTCGGGTTCTCTTCAGCTTTATTTTCTTTTCCCTTGGCCTTTGTAAATTGCTTGAAGAAGAAAAGATTACATCTCTGTACCAAAAGTCCAGTTTAGTTGAAGATACTAGAATTCAAAACTGAAAAGATTAGACCAAAGGTACAACTGTGCCTTTAAAATTGTCTAGTTTGCTACCAAGATATACAACTCCAGCTGACTCAAATTATATCTGTGCCCTGGAAATAAAGCAGTCAGAAGATGAATTTGCCACTAACTGAAGGGGAAAGAAAGATCAAGTGGCTCTGTTAAGTTGCGTATTTTGCCCCAAGTACTCCTTTTTTAAAAAAGTACACAGATAAAAGTTCACCAAAATATTTTGAAGTCACTCTTTCAGAGGCTTTTTCCTGAGCTAAACTTAGTTTTGATGCATTAATGTCCCTGACCTTCTAAACAACAAAATAATTAGCAAATTTAAATTCTATGTTAATGAAACCACAGTATCTACTATAAGAATTTTCTGGAGTATGGCTGCTTGTTCCAACCTTTGGTGAGTCACTGGGGAAATTTATATCTCAGAAAAAGAAAATTTTGTAACTTTGAATCTGTTATTGATTAGAAAACGGAGCAATAAGAGAGTTAGGAGAAAACAGAAATTTCCACAGGGGACTGTAAGTCACTCTGTTTGTCTGATTAACTGTTAACTTCAGACAACCGTTTGTTTTGTTTGCTCCAGCCTGAGTTTACTTACTAAATTTAGAAATAGCTTCAAGCATTATTACTGCATATACAACACAGACAGATAATTACCCTCTGTTGAATATTTTAATATGTTCCTCTGCAATGTAAGTTTTAATGATAAAGGATAAATTAAACTTATATTACAGGAAGAAGGAGAATCTACAAACTGGCACTTCTTAATTGTTACCAAAGGAGAAGTAACAACAGAGTGTGGATTCAGTGGGAATATTAATAATTCAATCAACAGATGGCTAACTGCACCTCTGCAAACAGCAGACAAATTAGTTCTTAGTTGCTCTCATCTATTGGGAGATAAAAGTAGAATTATGACTTTCTGTCTTAATATATTTACATTACTATATGTCAAGATAGTTTAGTGAAATAATCTGATATGTTATAAAAGAGACTAAAAGGAGTTGTTCCATGATTTCTGTACCACATGATATCCTCATTATAATTTAGTTCAGAGAACATCTTACATTATTAAAGTTGAAGTTCATAGCTATTCAGGTCTTTGTTTCATGAGCTTATCTGTATCAGTCAGCTTTCAATAGGCTATACTACAGTAGCAAATCACCCCCGTATTTCAATGCCTTGCAACAAAAAAGGATTCTTTTTATTCACATTAATATTTATTGCAGCTCTGCTCCATATGCTCACCATTCCATAACCAGGTAGAATGGGCAGCTTCTATATTCTATAAACTATTCTCATGGCAGTGATAAAGAAATGATGGTGGATCTAGAGGTTGCACTTAAAACACATGCTTAGAAGGGTCACATATTACACATGCACATTTAATTGGCAAAAGGAATTACATGGCCATGCCTGAAATCAGTAAGATGAGAAATAAAATTTTCCTACAGAGTTAGTCCCTGCAAGAAGATGCAGCAAAACTTTTGATGATAATCCAATCAGTCCAATGATTATTTTTCAACAATCAATTTATAAAACTTTGCTCAGGCCTGAAACTAAATTCATAAGACACACAGAAAGACTGAGTAGATGTGACAGAAAAATGAGGAAATATTACAACTGGTTATAAAATATGTTGCGATATATTTATATTCCTAGACTGGCTGAAAGTCAGAAGAACCTGATATTATCACTCAAAACTTCCATTGAAGGATAGAAATTTTTATTAAGTCCTTCCACTTGGTGTAAGATTCATATGACTATGTCAAGTAATGAGAACTGATTCACTTCATATCCTGAATTTCTGATCACTAACATGGATAAATGTATGGATAAATACACAAATGTGTTTATGTATCCTACATCAATGAGGTGGCAAGTACTGCAACTAGGGCCAGTGATATGGCTGCTCTGTTATACAACATAAAGAGATAGTAATAAGAAATTTTTATATTAAACCCAAAATTTAATCAGAGGATTGGCCCCTTTAGAGTCATTGGCAATATTTTAAGAATCACTCACAGTTCACTAAATACCAAAGCAATGTCACAGCAGAAAGATATTGCTCCAAATATGAAGTCATCCACAGAGCATACCGATTTATCACCCAAAGCAATCAAGATGAGCTCCAAGCCAAAGAAATGTAGTTGGCAACTGGCTGTTGCTGAAGTCAGAACATGACCCCAGAAGCTCACTCCCCAAGCCTGAGAGATATGTTTTCTGAGTCTTCAAACTTGTAAGAAGAGTGATTTTTATTAGTGTTTTAATCATATCATATACAACAGTTATTTTAGTACCCCAGTAAATCTTGGTGTCCGTATTATAGTACTATACTATACTCCATCTGCTTTATATCTTGTCTGAGGATAATAGACCCTAATCACCTATATTCCCTAGTCAAAAACAGAAAAAAAAATACAGTGACCTCACTTCGAAATACCTTCTCCCACTTGTACTTAGGGACCACATATTAAACATCTTGAAAGGTAGAATTATATTATACATTTTTCTACCTTAGCCTCTTTTCTCAACAAAAAATTCAAAATTGAAAATACAATTATTTTGTTTGAAGCAATTTCTAATTAGGTGTCTTAAATTATTCTCCTTTCCACTGAGAAATAATTTATTGAGATTTTAGAAAGATATGGAAGAAAGGATCCATCTGTGCAAGAATGGAGGGCTGAAAATAAAGTGCCCAGACAATCCTGAATATATCTGCATTTTGCTTTACGATCTACATATGTGTTTTCATATAGTCTATTTAATGAAATTTCTCAATCATGGGAATATTGAAGATGCTGTCATTTGGAAGATTTCACTAACTTGGTATAGTAGTGGCAGTGCAATTTTAAAAAAATGATGTGAGATGGGAGTAGTAAACTTCAAGCTGAGGGTTTGTTCCAAAACCCCAACGGTTCAGACATGTTGGGTGTGAAGCAGTTCAATAGGCTGTGTCCCGGGCCGGCTCCAGGCCGCCTACACTGGCACACCACTGTTACACACCCCCAAGGGAGAAGCTTAGGCAGGAGACGCTCAGGCCTTCTTCATTAATGTGTTTTGTGTATTGGGCCTCAAATAGCACTTGAACCAAGTGTTTTCCTCTTCCTTCCCTATCAGTGGGTTTTTCAGTTGTAGGTGTGACAATTGGGAAACCTCAATTGACTAAACTATGCTCAGGAGGAAATAAGAACAAAATACATCAACACAGTTAGTGCATATGGAATCAAATAAGGGAAAGAGCAGTAAGAATTCCAGTATGTTTTAATACCATCATAACAATTCATAGAAGATAAATTCTGCTTTGTATTTAGAAACCCCGGCTCCAACCCATGTCAGATATGCTCCCACCCATTTTAAATTTGCAAACATTGGACACAAGGAAATCCAAGATTCGATAAATAAGTAAGTTTTGATAAAAAACCCAGTTTGCTAACTAAGTATATTTTGTAATAAATTCTTTTGTTTCTAGGCCACAGTAATTTTCACTGTAATACCCTCTGTTCTTTGACAGAAAGGAGACTACACACAATGTGATTCACAGAAAATGTAAAAAATGATTGTGAACAATAGCAGTCAGCTAATGCTAATTTAGCATTTGATTCATTAATTGTGGATTATGTGGCTATCAAGGTGTCACCCATATGGGCTTCATACTATAATTTAGCATTACTTAAGAGAGAACTAAGTCAAAATATGCACTTTTGAACAAAGACTGAAAAATATTTAATCCTTATTAATTTTTCTTTTTGTGACAATGAAAATATAAAATGTTTCTTCTCTTCCTTCAGCATATTTCTAGTCTTTAGAGCTTTCTTGTAAAATTGGGTATTGTAAGTGGAAAACCATTTGGAAAATTAAAGTGAACTTTTCTAAGACATTACTATTTGCATAATTATCATAAAGAACTTCAGGGAGACTTTTCTATCTTGAGAATGACACTATCTTATTTTTATGAAATAATAACATAATAATATAGTATTCTTAGAGCAGCATTTAAAAAAATTAAAATTCTTAGATTTTAAAGGTTAAATTAAAAGCTACATTTTGAGCAATGACTGTGTCCACAAAATATAACTTAAAGAAAATGTGAAGCATTTATTTATGAGTAGTTGATTATTTTATAATTTTTATTATCTAGAAAATGGCTTATAAACCATCCAGGGCTTTGTATTTCAAAGAAGATTCATTTGTAGGTTTTTCATTTGTTTTACTTAAGCATTATATTATTTCTTTTTCGAGTTTTATTGACATATAATTGACATATAACATTGTATTAGTTTAAGGTATACAACTTAATGATTTGATATACATATATATAGTGAAATGGTGACAACAGTTTTATCACTTCACATAGTTACACATTTTTCTTGTGTTCAGAGCTTTACAGATCTATTTTCTTAGTAACTTTCACATATACGCAGTCCTGTGACCCACAGTCACCCTGCTGTACATACGTCCACATGGCACAATTATCTTATAGCTGGAGGTTTGCATCCTTTACCCCCTTTATCCATTTCCATGCAACTGCTAACACTCTTCTCTGGCACCTGCCAATCTGTTTTCTGTTTCTATGAATTCATCTGTTAAACATCCACCTATAAATAAGATCATACAGTATTTGTCTTTCTCTGTCTCACTTACTTCACTTGAAATTTTTTAAGTATTCTCTTACTTCACAATCAAAATTGATGTATAATAATATTACGTATATATGGTTCCCACCACAAGAGCAATGATTCTCCCAGATACTATATGATGATTTATAACTCTGGTGCTTGAGAAAGATACTAATTTGGCTGCTCTAGAAATTATTATATTAACTGAACCTGCTTGCCATTTATGCATGAGGGCAACTTTTCTGGCTGCAAACTGCAAAGGAAAACAATCTCATTTCAATATAAGAAAAACCCTTTGCTTAGTAAGGTGAAAGAATGCATCGTCAATGGCTTTCTGAAAAGAATACACCATCGACAAGAAATATTTCAAAATTTAAACTCATTACTTCAAGACAAATGCTGACTTAGCAATATATCACAGTCACTCATATTGTATTCCAAACACAAACTCTTAAGCTTGTCCTCCTAGAACCTTATATATAAACTGCCTTGCAAGTGCACAATGATATTAGAAAGGCCTTTCAAATTCGTTTGCCTGTTCTGTGGAGCAAAGAGCTTATTCTTTTATACCGGGAATATTAAAGGTCAGTTGGGCATCTTTTCTACTCACTTGACTAGAGGCCAGATCAGACACTATACTCTGACAATAGAATCACCTGCCTCGGGATTAAAATCATTGTAGGTGCTGTAAGTTTAGAGAAAAATAATTAGCTTTATCCTTCTCACTTGTGATGGAGGGCTGATTATATGTGATGATTTTATGTTCTAAGAACTTTACATAAATCAATCCATTTCATCTTCACCCCATCTTATGAGTAGGCATTACTCTCGCCCTTGTAATACACACAGAGGAACAGCAAAGGGGAAGTACTGGCAGAAACACATTGGTTCAGTATCAGCATCTTAAGTTACAGAGAAACAGGCAAAAACGCCAGATGTACAAGCCAAGTGGCGAGAACCATGGCAAGCATGCTGCGAACGGGGACAAAAGGCGAGGCACAGCGACCAGGAGGGAACCTTCAGTAACGTGGGAGTTATTGGTGTTCTTCTTGGTAAAGTTGACTATGAACTTCAAGTTGACTCTGGGGTTAAATTCCTGCTCTACTCTGCAGCAATTATATAGCTTTGCAGGAAGCCTTAACTCTCAGGTGCAACTCAGAGAATAAAATTATGGTAGTTGTGAGATTTAATGTAATCAATTAATAAAATTAAATAGAATAATGTATACAAGATTCTTAGCATGGTCTGATGATCTCTGCACATTGTTCTTTTAGTTTTGTGGTGTCATAATTTCTCTGTAGCTTTTTAAATATTGATTCCTAATTTCTAATAATATTCACTGTCACCAGATTCATATTCCAGCATCATCATTTTTAGCATGACAAATCATAGTCCAATGTCCCTCCAATGATGGTAGCAATCATCACAGATGCCACTCTGGCATTTCACCCTTCCCACATTTCATCGTGGGAATACACTGGAAGAAAATATACTGGGAGAAAAAACTCCAAATGGGGTTAATAAGTCTATTTAGAGAGAAGTGTTAATTGTACCAGTCATTAACTGTAGCTTTAAGCAAGTCTCTGAGTCTGTATTTTACTCTCTGTAAAATGTGATAAGCATTTTTCTCTGATCAACCCCACAGGTGTGATATAACATTCAAATTAGATGATTCATTTGAAAACTCTTCAAAAAATGAACACATATATACAAGTATTAAGTAGCAAAGAAACATCTTAAGGTAAACTGTGTGGGAATGTTAATTTGTGTATTTTTTGAACAACTACACTCTTACATCGTTGTAATTACTATGAAGAGATTTAGTTCAACTACTGAACAAGCTAAATTACAAAAGCAAATTAACAATTAAATACAATTTCACATGTAGATTTTCATTTCATGCATCTTAGGCATTTTGTAATAGGAATCAAGCATTGGATAACAATTCCTTATTCAGACTGTAAGGTCTGCTAGTGCAATAGCTCACATAAATGAAGTGCTCAGTGAAGATTCAGTGAATTTGTAGAAGAAAGATGTTTGTAAAGAGGGCTTTTATGCTCATTCTTCAAAAGAGATATACATAAATAAGTCTGATTCATGAATTGAGTGCTCGGTCCTTTTCCTGTAAGCCTAATGCCATAAGATCTCTATTATCACAACCTTGAGGGTATCTTCGAAGATTTTAAAAAAAGGTTACTTCGAGCAACTCAAGTTGCAGCTGAAATTAAATGGTCTATTTTGTTAAGAACATTTTAAAAAGCTTAGAATCAGGGTCAAATGCATCCCCACAGGCCCAGCTTGATTTGAACTCTGCCTTTCTTCACTTCCCATTTGAGCCATTCCCCAGCCCGCCACAGTCGGGCAGACACCCAGGCCCCTTTCAGTTCCTGGAACCCAGCGTCTCCTACCCGGGAGGGCCGCTCCTCATGGTGAGAGGCTCCTTCGCAGCTCCTTACCTGACAGACTTCTCTAAATCTCGGCCTCAACTTTGTTCTGCAGAAAGGCTCTCCCCACACACCCTTTCAGAACTAGGAGAACACCTAGTATAACAACGACAAATTCATTCTCTTTAAATCCTTGTTTTGAGACAATTAGAGTATTTCTTCAAGTCCCAACACTATCAAATTGTTAGAAATACTTAAGAAGTTTCATTGTGAAAAAGGTCATGATTTGCTTTGTTTAGGTGGGTGTGAATCTCTGTATTTGATTGATATCAGAGAGTTGTACTCACAGGATATAATGTCTAAACTGTTAGATTTACTGCTTTCATTTCCTTTATTAACTAATCTTATCTGTGTACTGAATATTTAGAACAATTTTAATATTAGGGGACTATTAAAAGAGATCATCTTAGCTTAGTGGAAACTGAAATTAATATTTTTGTCCTTGTCTCTGAAATTGCTCCAAAATTCTCAATTATCCCAAAAGTTAAGACTTTACTAAGACATGCTAAGCCAGTGTTTTAAACACTTCAATTTGTTTTTCAATGTTTAATATTATAGGCAAAATATTTTATTACTCCAGGTTGCTCTGTATTATCTGTGTTGTTTTTGTTACTGAGTATTATTAATTAAACTTTTACAGTATTTTCCTTTGTTATCAGCCTTTGCTACTTATTAAACAAAATATAGCTAATGTTGGTGGAACCATAAAATAAGCTAAGCTCTCTAATTAATAACAAATACGTAGCAATGAGTTGTTATTCTAAAATGGAGTCATAGTAGAAGTCAGCATATAAAGATGTATTTCATTTGTTTTGTGACATTACTGATGATAATACATTTGTACTCTGACAATATTAGATTCTATTTTCTGATTATCTCATATGATCATTGAGTCTATAAAAAATAATTTTTGAGGTATTAATAATGCAGCACCTTTTAGGAAATATGTAATTTGCTTAAATGAAATTCTTAAAATGTACTATGAAATTATATTGAATACTAGAGGAAATTTACAAAAAAAACAGGAGACATAAAGGTATTTTATTCAGTTCCTCCAGAATAATTAGAAAAACACATGGTTGGAAAAACAAAAATGTCAAAAAAATTAAATCAAACAAACCCTGAATCATTGGGCCACTTTTTTTCTCCACAGTTTTGAATGTCTCCTTCCCACTGAACATAGCCACAAAGGGATTCTATAACAATTTGAACGGGACCCAGAGAAATTAAAACAGAAAATTAAAAGAGCATTGGAATTACAAGGCAAATGAAACTTTGAGATGACTAGACTACTTGTCAGAGGAAACTATTCAGTAATTTTACCCAAATTATACTTCAACCCTATTTACTGCAAACTCAGCAAAACATGATGGATCTGAATGACCTCACATACTTTTTTTTACTGGGAATGACACTAAATTTCATGATACAGTAAAATCCTGAAACCAAATGAGCTAGTTTCCCAGTAAGTAGTGTATGACAAATCGGAGCTGCAGCTTTTCTGCAGGAATGTTCACTGTCTTACCTGTTTACGCAATAGGGGATCTGCTGACAAATATCAGTAAATTGCCTAAAATGTTCTTTAAAACCCACTGAACCTATTATTTTGTTACCTTTGAAAAAGCAGTAGATTACCATAGTCTGGGAAGTTATCGATTATATTGATGGCCCAGGAAACTTCCTGTGGTGCACACACAGATACAAATAGAATTTTTTTGGAAAAATTGAAATAATTCTTTGAAAACAGAGCTGTGCAAGTTCTGAAGTATTTTGGAAAAGGAAGAATCTAGTCGCTAAAAATCATAAGCTTCTTGAAGGCAAAAGTCGTAATTTATTCACCTAGTTCTTTCCAGTGCCCGGCACAGCGCTGAGCAGATGAAAAAAAAGAAATACATTATCAAGACTCACTTACAGACTAATTTATAGGGACTAGTTATGCTTTTAATTTGATATCCTCTAATATTTAAGTGCCCATTAAATGTAGAGTGGCCAGGAATTGTGCTTTAATTTGGATAACAAACTGACTAGTAGTTATGGATAACTGACTTTGCCATTTTAAAATCTGTTGAGCATATCTGGGGCTCATTCTGTTCTTGATCTAAAACTGAAGAAATTAAGAGAGTTTCAAATGTAATGGTAATTTTTCTGTTTTATAATACTGATGACCCAAACCATCCCCTTTCAGTGAACACTAGTCTATGCGCACTGTCTATAAAACTTAAAAGAAAATTCCGATTTTCGATTCATTCCAGATCCGTGCATCGGTGTGTGTAGCACGTGTTATCCTGAGCTTTTTGCCTGGGTCAGAAGAAATATTTTAAAGACATGAATAGTTTCTTGTTAAATAGTAGATGACGATCAATTCCAGTTTCTTGATGACAGGTTTGCCAAAGCAGAAGAAGGCAGTCCTCTTCATTTTCTATTTATTCAGAACATTTCTCAAATGTATCAGTTTCCCATAAAGATTCTATCTCATCATCTGACTCTAACAAGCATTGCCCCACATTCAGTACATGATGTCTTTCTCTTCCTTCAGATTTGTAGCTCTATAAGAATTAACACATTTTTGGAGTAGGTTATGCTGTGTTTATTGTGTTAGTCATGTTATTTTCCTAAAGAGACATTTTGGTAGGTGTCTTATTTTTTTACTTCCAAGTCCGGTATCAATAACTGTTTTCGGCAGCGTTCTGGCCGAAGGCTGTGGAAATAGAGCAAGAAAAGGATGACTTGAGTGAGCAGACTGCTCTGGCAAACAGAACCTTCTTTTGATCAATGTCTGTACCACATTCAATATGGTTTTGATCTGAAATAGGGAACTCAGTGACATTGCCAGGGAACTTCGTACATCGTTGGTTATTTTACTTGGGCTAGAATGGTACACAGATTAAGATCCCAACTTTCTGCCAGAATACCATGATGACTGTACGTTTTCCTTTGCAACTTGATTCGGAAGTTTGGCAAATTGATTCATAAACTAGTAAAATTGGAAGTATCCAAATGGGTCACCTGGAAATTATCTGCCTTTATGCAGTGCGTTTTTAAACATTCTGTGGTTCTTTCCATTTTAGTTACATATCTTCAAGTAAGGAGACTCTCTCTCGTACATGTTTTCAGTATATCTGCCCCGAATACACCACACATAATATGAGAATTTGATCAGCATATGCTTTTAATAAGTGCAAAGAGCCCTTAGATAACCTATGATGTCAATTACACATTTGTTAGAACTATGTGAATCCTGACATGATGGTGGATCTGACATCTGCGCATTGTACAGTGCATAAAAGGACTTCCTATAAGAGTTTTCATGGTAAATGACAAAAGTATGTCTTTATACCTTAATCCTAGTTCACCACATTTGACTTGGATTTGAAAAAGGTTTATTGGTGATGGAGGTTTCCTACACTCAATACAAAGACTCATTAAAATGTATTTGGACAAGCCTTAGGTTCCTTGAGTTCAGGCATAAATTTATCATTGTGTGTTAGAGACATCTTGTTTGCCATCACTCCCCCAGCCAATATAAACCTATCTCAATTCTATTTGAAAAGTTTTCCTTGCAAGTGATCCACTTCATTAAAAAAACAGAAGTCAAATTTTAAAACAAAAATTTCTACAACCAGTTCTAATCAGTGGCTATCTAATACCTTGGACATATAAATGCCTCAGCAATAAGGATGTAGACTACCTTACTATCATACATCTTAACATGCTTCTTATTAAGATGCCACAGAGGAAAGCATGAATTAATCAATGTGAGCCCCGGACATTCATCTCAGTGATACGTCTCTCCTTTTGTCTTCTGATCTTAGACATCAGGGCAGAGTGAGTGCATATCCACATTCTCAGGATTTACTTTGCATTTGGAGATGTTCTTATTTTACAAGATAATATACATAAATGAAGACTGCTTCAACAATAATTCTGTTTCTGGGCCTGTTCTGAATCATCATTCTTATATACATTCATCCTTAGGATTTTTGTGGTGCCGTCTTTGCTGCTGTGCTGACAGTGATCAGGCCCCACTGGCTCTCTGGCTGTCCCTCTAACAGGGCATGTTGTCCTCCTCTGGGCTTCCCTATGCCACTGCCTCTGTCTACAACAGCATCATTTGTGTGTGCCCATGGCTTGCTCCTGCCTCATGTAGCTCTTTGCTCAAATGTCGGGTCCCCAGAATGGTTTTTTTTGACCAACTCGTCTAAAATAGCATATGCACTCCCAAATCAGTATTTAGTCTTTACCCTGCTTTAGTTGGCTTGCTAGCCCTTGTCTCCACTAAGATGTTACACTATAATGATTACTGCATATATTTATTATCTATCTCCTCTACTAGAATGTAAGTTCCATCGAGGAAGGTGCTTTGTTTTGTTCAATGTTTTATCACACGATCTAAAGAGTATTTGGCGTATAAAGAGCACTAATTATGCTTGTGATTAAATGGATTTACCCAGTATACTGAACTTCTTTGTATTACAATGTATTGTTCTGTTGAAGGAGTGTGTTGTACTTTATGGTTGTTAGTCCAGGATATGTTTGTTTGCAATGATTATCAGAGATGCATAGGTGATATTAGGATTAAATCATTGATATTTGCTTGTATGCACCAACAGTGTATGCACCAAAATGTATTTGAACCTAATGCCTTTTCCATCACTAACAATAAGTAAAAATATTGAACTCATGTGTAACACTGGCCTATAACTCTTGGATTGATAAACCATTAAAACTATTGGCTGGCTTATTAGTAGTGCTCATGCAAATTATTAATAGTGTGTCATTTCACTCAAAATCTCATCAATGAATTGCTAGATTAACCACTGACTTTAATATTTATTTCACACTGAAAGCTCTAATAAATGCACACTAAAGTATATTTCAGTTCAGGGTTTATTTTTCTTAGGGGAAGGTAAATTCAGTCATCTTGAAACATGAGTCATTTTAAAATTGAATCTATGACATAAAATAAAATGGGGAAAGAAAGTGCATTGCTGAATTATTGATTCAAAACTGAAAAATCCTTTTCATTTTTTGTAGATTAATTTTGCTATAACATTGAAATCAAGTGAATAAAAATGCATTTTCATGAAAAAGTGATGTGTTCTTAGACGGAATATCTGGAAATAATAAGGTCACATGGTGACATTTTTTTCTTTACAAATAAACTATTTGTAAAAGTTATAACTTTCAGTATGTTCGGCCAGTTATAATATTTCCCATCAACCTTGGTGTTGGAAAACAGCACAATAGCAACAGGTAGGTGAGAAGTGATGCTGCAGGGCCTTCCGGTGCTCCATTTTCTTAATCATTTACATTTATCTTAACAAGTTATTAAAAATATCAGCTATTTAGAAATTCCAGAAATGACCTTGAAGGCACATAAGTTCTTAATGTGCTTCTTAAGAACCCGACCATCAGAGTCCTGTGCCACGCTGCGGCTCTCGGCCGACAGATCCGGCATGTGAGTGACCGACCGCATGCTACTTCTCCTGACACCATGCTCACGAAGGGATTTTCAGTGTGCACATGAAAGCATGTTTTTTCCCCAACACAGATGCAGGAAGAGCCCCAAAGAATGCCAGAATCCAGGCAATCCAATAAACCCTTTTAGGGGCTTGATTGAAATTCGAGGTCATGGTTTCATGTGCTCATGCGCTCATGCAGGTCACTGCTAACCATTCTCTCTGGAGATTGTTGCCTTGTCAGTTTGCCTCCATTCCCCTCCCCACAAGTGTATGCTACGCCACTTTCACTATTCCATAAATCAAGTATTAATCTCCATTTTTAGGGAGACTTTCACTCCCTACATTTCTGATTTGTTTTGGTCTACGTATTTGTTCTTGCTTCAGTGGAAAAAATTTCCAAGAAGAACCAAAGACTAGAAATTTTCCTCTAAAAATCTGATCTTATGCCCAAAAGGGGATTGATTAATCAAGGGAATAGTAATTCTCTATCTTAGAAAGAATTCTTAGAAAAGTCTTGGCATCACGTTCCTTTCCCTTAACCTTAGCTATAATCATGTTTATCATTTTTATTTTTAATGTCTGTTCTCAATTATAGAGTTTATATCCTTAAGGACATTGAGATACTTCAGAGTTCTAGAGGGAAAAAATGTACTCTGTTTTGAGTTATGAAAAACAATCAGCTTGTTCCCATGTTTGATGCATAAGTTGATAATTCTAAAATTCATAGGGAAATACTATATAACATGCTGACTCATCACAGGTGATTGGAAAAAAAAGAAATTGTGTTAAGTCTGTTTCACTTGGTCTCTAAACCAAATTATAGGAATGTTGTAATTTAGATTAAGCCCACATTTTATTTCCTATTCTGAAACAAAACAATAATGTCAACATTATTAAATGACAAAATAATTTGGGTATATATCTCAATGTGTTATTAATTTAGGAATATTTTATTTACCAAAAAGATTTTACACAGCTCACATACTAAAGACTTTTACATATTGTTAAAATCCCTATTCATTATATTAGTCAGTGTTAGGGGATAGTATACTCAGCAAGTATTAGGTATGGGACAGATATTTAATTACAAAAATTTCTGAGATCATGAGGTAATTTGCAGAAGTCCTGTTATTTCATATGTAACTGCTTGTACACAAATGGATACTGTTCTGGGCTAGTCCCTTCTGAATTGTTTCACTCTTGGGTGACTGAGTGCTTGAAAATGGAGGTTTGTCTTGGCTAAGATAGCATGTAATAATAGTTCAGAATTTATGTAGTAGAGTGATCAATAAATTAAAGGCAGGTATGTGTAGCAGAGCATTCACTGTCATTCTTCCCACCCACAGCTAGACTTAGAAAATTTGGGGTTGGGTCCTTGGAGAAAATGAGAACCAGAAATTCTTCCATAATTAGCTTTAATTCATTGCTGTCCCTGTAACTACCAGCCTACTTCAAAGCGGGCCTCCAATGAACATAATCTACTGGGAACTTCCCAACATTTATTACCGGAATGCTTCAACAGGTTCATAAGAAAGATAGTCCCCGAAGTCCCCAAAGACCCAACTAGTCTACACTCATTATGCTCTAGGGAAGTTCAAGAACTCCAACAGGTAGGAATGTACTAAAGCACCCTTAAAATATCTGTTCTGGCAATTATCCATACTCACGTTTTTTAAAAGAAAACGATGTTGCCCATTCGTAGTTCTACTTGCCATCCTGTGTTGCCAAGCAGACTATTCTCAAATGGGCATGAAAAGAGCATAGGAAGATAAACATTTAATATTACACTATGAATGCAAAATATTTTAAATAAATATTTTAATTCTATTGTTGGCATTTACAAGTAGAAAGCATACAGTATGTTACAAATATCAAAATGTGAAAAATATGAATGTTACATAAGTAACAAATGTAAAAAAAGTATTTTCTTACCTTCCCTGAAAGTAAGAAAACTATTCACCATAGGAAAATATCAGTATCAAAAACACAGTTTAGGTGTAAAAAAAAGTTTTCACACAGTATTTAAAAAATGATCTACAAAATGATAGAAAGTAAGAAGTGCTGAAGTTTGACTTTATATAAATTATAAAAGCTGGGTACTTGGGGTAAATACTAAATGGTGGAAAATAAGTCCAATCATAGGCTTTCTTTAGGTCAATTCTTTAAAATTTTAAAAGCATAGAACATTTTTCAATAAATAACTTTTAAAAGTATCTCTGAGAAGAGCTGCTGAGAACATCATTCAAGAGAAGAAGGTGGCAGTGTTCTGAGGACAACACACAATCATCTCATTCCTCATGGAAACGTGATGAAAGTCAGACCACAGTTGTTCACCAAAAAAGAAAAAGATTCAGAAATTTTAACAATTTTGTAAGAAAGTTCTAAAGTGCCGAACAAAATGACTTAATTTTAGTACCCACTGTCATGTAAAACTGACTCAGATTTTCAGGCATTTCTGAGCAACATCGAATATGGAATCTATATTTCAGAAAAGTGTTAATACTTAGTCTTTCATTCAAGGGTAGGAAGGCTCTTTTCTACACTTTACAAGGATGAGTTAAACCTCAAGGATCTTGCAATGCAAAACATAACAATAATACTACAATGGAAACAATACACACACCCCACTGGGAAAGCACTAGGTCGTTTCTGCAATGGCAATGGTATTAATTTTAAAATCACAAATCAAACATTGGTAAATAAGGAAAAATTTTCCAAACGCTGCATGCCACATAACTAGTTACAAAACACAATGCATGCAGGAAAATAAATTCAACCAAGTGTATTTAAATTAAAGAGTTGTTTTGAGTCTGTTTCAGCAGCATTGTGGCTATTATTTTTAAAAGTTTCCCTCCACCACCAGTCCATACTGGCCTGTTTTGCAAATGTGACCCACCCTGGTCGGCAACCATACAACGGTCTGAGTGTTTCTCGTTTCCATTTTTTAATAATGCCAGTACATAAAGTTCACACATACTGTTCTGCTTCCCCATCTTTGGGGACTGGCTTAGTCGTCCCACTTTTGCCTTCTTCATTTGCTGCTGCTTTTTCTGGAAGAGATGCCAAGTCTTTAAAAACATCTACATAATGGCCAAAGCCAGGGCCCCAGTTCAAAAGGTTGTCCCAGTTGAAATTCCCTGCCTGCTGCCCAAGCGTCAAGGGCAGTGTGTTGTCAGCAACCCCTGCGGCTGCTGCCTGTGTGCCCACGGGTCCTCCCTCGGCCCTGCGGCCGTGGTATCGCCTAGGCTTCAGTCTGGCTCCATAATTATCTTCATCATCTGCATCGGATTCATTGACTTGAGATAATTTGGGCATCCTGGAAGTATAGACCATTGGCTTCTCCCTGTCATATTCCATTTCTGAGCAAGTGAAAGACTCATGTGAGTCACTATCAGAGGAAGATTCTGGAGCTGGAATGCCATCCGCTGGGTTCCTTGTTCTGGACAATGGCCTCCTGCAGTCCTCTTCCGAAGAAGACCTTCCGTGATCTGCACTGCAGATACTCGGGTTTCTAGGGCGAGGGGTGTTGAGCCGCTCCACCTCTTCAATTGAGAGTCCTACTGGGGGAGAGGATTCCAGAGGAATCTGCCCAATCGGTTGCTTTAAGCGACTCCCTGGTCTAGAACCATGCGATGCCATGGCCTGAGGACTCTTGCTTCTCCTTCCCAGCCTTGTGGCATAGTTGAAAATGCCAGGTTGGCAGGCATCACCATGCATTTCCAAGGTATTTCCATCTCTTATAGGAAGATGCAATTCCCTGGCCGGGCTGTTCCTATAGAAAGTAGAGGACTTGGAGAAAGGGGCTGGACTGTGTCGAGACAGAGGGTTGGGAGTTGGGCAAGCTGAGTGGCTTAGGGAACTGGTTCTTAAACCTTGACTGTACGAAGGCTGGTACGTCAAGCTGCTCGCTCCTAAGGGCATGGGGGACTGCCTTGCAAAACCCAGCGGACTATGCCTCTGGATAGAAAACTTGGGCGTGTGGCTGCGGAACTGCTTGTAGTGCTGGACGATGTCCGCATCCGAAGGGGCAATGCTGCTGGCATTGTCGATGTCATAGTGCTCTATCTCCTGCTCCGGGGAAGCCAGGGGAGCGCTGGGGACGGTTTCTGAGTTGTGAGGAATATCAGTCTCATCGTAGATGAGGTATGGGTTTTCCCTTTCGATGATGTCTGGCTTGGGGTTGCCTTCAGGCTGTTTCCTCACAGTCATGTCATCCCCGTAAGGGGGGATGTTGTCTGGATCGTCAAAAGCAACGTTCTCACTTCCCTTTTTCTTCTTCTCCTTTGGTTTCTTCTCCTCTTTGGGATTTCTGGCCTTCTTCCCCCTGCACTGGTTACACAGAATCAAGCTCAGGACCAGGAGGGCCAGCCCAGTTGCGCAGCTGCCCACGATGGCAGGGACCGCCCACAGAGGCAGGGTGATCTCCTCAGGGCCCTGATGCAGAACACAGACATGTCCCCCAGGACTGCCAGCTCTGCACACCCTCCCCTGAGGACAGAGGACACCGAGACAGGCCACCGCCGTCTCACAGGTCCTCCCCGTGTGCGACTCGGGGCAGCTGCAGGTGAAGCCAGAGTGCAGGCCTGGCTCACAACTGCCACCGTTCTGACATGGGTGGGAGGCACAGTCTCCAGGAGGAACACACTTGTAGGCATACCACTGATTAATGCACAGTAAGTCACCCCAGCACGGATTGCTGGCACAAATGTTCGGGCCACGACAACCAATCTTCACCGAGGCATCCGTCTTAGAGATGGAGGCCAAGCTATGCTTCCCGCTGAAAGGAAGACTTTCTGCACCGTACATCATAGAAGCAATGCAGCCATCAAAACCTGCAGGGGGGAGAAGAAGCAGTAAGGCATTTCAGAGAAAACAAAGGCTGAAAGCACTGCACTAGTGGGGTCTGAGAACGAGAAGCTTCACAGCCACATCATGAGAGCTTAGAAAACCCGGTCTCCGAGCTATGATCCACCTCAAAGGCAAGAAATCTGTGCATCTGAGAACGCAACTCGGCAAGATGTGTAGGATTTCTATAAGAATATGGAGACGATTGCCTGGATCTTGTTTGTGCTGATGATTTATGAGTGAGTCAGGCTAGATTTTCTTTTTCTCCCGTGTTTAATTTATTTCATCACCTATTTGTTTTATTTTTATGGCTGTATACAGAAAATTGCATACATAGAAATAAAATTACTTAAAAATACTTATAAAGAACAGAAAATAGGCCAATAGCTTCCATCATTAGATCATGCATCCTCAGTGGAGGGGATATTGCTCTCAAGTAGTTGAACACAGGTTCTTAGGGGACAAAAGAAAAGCCTTAGTGATAACAATGGTTTGTGGGCATCCAAAGGGCAAACACAGAGTATACTATGGCATTAACATTTCATGATGTGAGGGTGGCGGGTTAGGAGAAAAGATCTAAAACAGCTCCTCAAAGGATCATTTTTTCTATGTTGAGGAACATTTAGTTAGTCTTGAGTGTGCTGATATTGCTAAGGCTCCCACCCAGAACCCAAGAGTCTATTTTGACACTAACAAAAGAACATGATTTACACTGGCTTGTTTGCTTACAACATCCAAATGAATTATTATCCATTTCTAGAGTAAGCTAAATAATTAAGAATGACTTATGACCTGGACTTTAACTTTTAAGCCTTAATTTCATTATTCTCCCACATTTTTCAGTTTTCTTACTGGGAGCCTCACTCTGCCCTAGTGACGTTTCCATCCCTGATACACTTTCTCCCTGAGCCGCTGTGCTACCACCTTCTGCTTTTCCTTCTATGGCTAAGTATCCTGTTTCACTGTCCTCTAAATGACCATTGATTCTTAGAGTTACTCAGGTAAGGCCCTCGGCTTTCTTTTCACTCTGCACCTCACATTAGGTGACCACATCCATGCCCAGTACTTCAATTACCTGCTTGACTGATAACTCCTAATATTTATTTCCAGTTAAACTCAACTCCCGATTCTGGTCCCTATACTCAGAGGTTTTTTTCAAAGGTCCTCCAAATGCAAACTGTCCCAAACCAAAATCTTGGTATTTCCCATAGACATGTTTCTTTTTGCACTGCTCTGCAGTTTCCTACATTTCCCTTTGTTGAAAGTCAGAACCCTTCTTGGATTTTACCAAAATTATCAACAGTTTGTTTGATTTCAATGCCCCCAATACCTCTGCCCTCTCCACTTCTAGCTCTTCTGCTACCACAATTAGTCAAAGCTCGCACAATACCTTGCACTGCCCTATCCTCCCAGCTAATTTATTTATGTAATAAGTCCACTACTGTCGTCCCCCAAAGCATTCTCCATGCTGTATTCTGAAAGATCTTTAATATGACTGCACATCTAGCCTTGACACTCCAAGGACTAATTTTTTTTTAAGTAACTTCCCACTGTTCTGAGAATAAGACAATTGTCCAACGTCATCCTTTACCTGTGATGTCAGCCTGCAGTGTGCTGGGCTCTGTGATCTTGACCTCGTCTACTTCCTTTTGTTTGTTTGTTTTTTTAGTGTCTGTCAATATAATGTTTCATACTCTCTCATCTTCTTCTTCATACTTCAGATTTAAGTACAAATGTCAGTTTCCCAGGGAAGTTTCCCTTTCTCCTGTTTTGACAATTTCTTACAAATCTATTTTCTTCCTTTATGTTAATTATAGTAGTTAAAAATAATACGTTTACTTGTAAAATGATCTGATTGATGTTTGTCTTCCTTCCTGGACCATGTGTTCTATAAGGAGAGTGGCTATTTATTTAGTTCACCATTGTACTCCTAGTGCCAAGGACAGGGCTCTGTAAAAATCTGTCACGTGAACGAACAAATGAATGAGTAAATGAAAGAATGTATGAACAAATGCTTGGTGGACCAGGAAAGGATCAATGCCCATGGTCTGAATTATGAGCTGGGTAGAACAAATGCAAATGGCTAAAGTATGTGATAGCCAATAATTTATTATAAACCTAAAGATAATTATGATCATCTTAGACTGTTCATAATGGATTTTATCAGAAATACAATTTTACCTTTAGAGAAACAATTTTACCTTTTCTTTGTGACTCTAATCAACACAAGCATTTACCTGTTTGAGTATCCCAGTGAGCCTGATTGGGTGGAATTCCTCCAAGAGATATACTGAGCACATCAAGGCCCCCAAAATCCTGGACAGGGTGAATGATATCTCTGTTGTATATTCTGTCGATGGACAATATTGCGGCTGTTCCATTTTTTCCAATTAGAAAAGTATGCCAGTGGCCATCTGCGACATACACTTCAGGAATATTTCTCTCCACTTTCCCAGCAATTCCTGCATCTGATGTAAAATGTACTTTGCCATTCTTAATCTGTAGAACATGTTAAAAATAATATGCAATTAAACTATGATATGCTTGAATAAAAATAAAATAAAAATGAAATGAAACCTTCAAATATTGATCAATGTAAAGTAGACAATGGCTCAAGAGCCTGGCTATATTAGAGCACACTTACCTATACTGCCTCTACAATTTTTGGTAACATGTACCTTCACATTTAATAGTTTCAATAGTTTTCATGGTGTTATTATATATATGCCTAATTTTTCAAGATGCATAGGATTATTTTCCAGAACACATTTGAGAGAATGTCATGAAAACCCATTTTAAAATAAGTAAATTACACCTTCTTGTGATTACTTATATTTTAATGGCAAATAGCAAGTGTAAAAAAAAAATTGGTCAGTTTAGTAAATGTCCTATAATGATCAAGCATGGTAAAACTACTTGCAAAAAGAAAAATCAATGCTTTGCTAAAAATGAAGTGTGTTTGGAAAAATAAAGACAAAAGTAAATTGTTTTACCTGTTATATGTTGCACACGGGAATTTCAGAAAAAATCATGCCTATTATTTAAATCATTTACTGAGATGAAAGCTTGGTGAATAAAGGGTGAGTCCTTTATAATGAGGTGTCTGGGCAAGTCTTCACTTTGGCTGTCCTTACAATTTATCTAAGGGATATTTGGTTTATTTTACTTTGCCCAGTAGAACATTAGGTAATAGGATGCTATGCTCCTACGTCAATTTTCAGCTACCAAGTTTCCAGTGTTCTGAGTAGGCGCTTTAGAAAATGAAATAATTTATGAGGCAGGATGAACATTTGGTTCAGGGAGCATAATCCCTTCTCACTGCCAGACAGAGCTGGTGCCTCAGCCCGGGGATGAAATGGCACTGCGTCTCAAATGACAGGAATGAAAGGACGGATCAGTTTGTTTTGTCACTCAGAGAGAATACTGTTTTGACATGCAACAAACACATCTGATAGAACTAAAATATCAGTGTCATTTTACTTTGTGGAAAATATGCCAAGCGCATTTACATACATTATTCATATTTGTAATATTTTATTAAAGTAGCCTCTCTGGACAATAATGTATTTCAGCGCCAAACTGAGATAGGAAAAAATAAGGAAGATGACAATAACATTTCATCAAAGGACAGTGTCTCATGAAATACACAGTAAAAACACCTCCTCTTTGGTTATAGTCAGAGTCCTTTCTCTCGCAGCTCAGTGTTTCTCTCCCACTTGATGACACACATTGTCCTTTCCTTTGACCGACTTCTGAGGAGAAAATCTTTAGATCATGCCATGGAGTTGGGTGAATAAGAACGGCAGGTCCCATTACGACATTCTTAAGGTCTTACTCTCCCCAGTAGGAGTCTACCTGACTCTTAGATCCTTCCTAACTTTCAAAATATCATGCCGATTAATTTTTTGGTTTTATTTATTCAAGGATTTCTTTATTTGTTATTTATTCATTTATTTAATCTATTGAGTTCTGAATCCCTCAGGCCAACTCTGTGCGATATACTTAGCCTCACTTGACAGCAAAAACAAACAAAGCATACACCAAAACAAGAGGACTGATGTGGAATAGAAATAAAGTTCATCAACTGACATGATTACAGAGCTCCAAACACGGAGGTACATGGTATTTCGCGAAAGAGAGATTTGTGAAACACTTTAAATATAATATCAACACAGTTATACACATTTCTCTTTTGCCTTTTCTCTGAAATTTTCTCTAATTTCTTTTTTATATGAGCAGACCCTATCTATTCTACATAGCTCCCTTTCTCCTCATATCGCTAATGCTACTCAATCTTGACACTCTCTCCTTGAATTCTGTGGAATCCATTTACTCAACTCTCTTTAATTTTCACAAAATATCTTCTAACTGCCTTTACATGTGTGTGTGTGCATGTGTGAGAGAGACAGTGAGAGGGAGATGGGCTCATTCAGAATATGCAAAAAGAATATATAGACAGATACAGACACACACACACATATAAAAGAAAGAAACTGTCAGAAAGTGGGCTAAAAAAAATAAAGAAGAAAACCAGGGGCCTAAGTCACTGATAAGCTAACCGATAAGTAACAGTCCATGCTAACTAACTTCCTAGCCTGCATAAGCAGATCGTATTCCTGTCGTCAAATAACTTGCCTGCTTACAATAGCCACTCTCTTCCTGTCTATTTAATTCTCCTTATTAGCTATTTTTCTAAACTCTACTTACTTTACTTGCCAAGACCCTCAGTCTCTGAAAAGTTGTTTTTCAAAATTTTCATACAAAAGAAATGTGCATTTTGGTCTGCATTAGCCATTATTTTTATTCATTAGCATTTACTTTCCCCTCAGTAAAAAATCTCTAAGTGCTTGCTACCAGTGTAACGTAACATAATCTGAAGAAGCTGCAAGTTGCTGCCCTGTTGGAAATGCAAGATTTCATGGTGACAAAAATGGATCCTGACATTCAGTTTCTTTCTTACGGAAGAAAAAATTCTATCTCTGATTGTCTTCAACCACATTGCGTTTTATATGTCTTGGCTTAAGGAGATGCTGTACAGAAATATTTCGTATGTCATTTAAATGGCACGAGGACTTGGAAGCAGCTTAAGAGATAATGCACCAACCTCAAAGTCAAAGCCTCTGAATGCTTATAGAAAATGTCTCTTGTGGACTGTGAAGGTTTATTTTTTTCTTTACTTCTTTACTTTCTTTGCATGAAATATACTTTTCAGTTAAAATTATTAGCACCAAATAATAATACAGCACAAGGTCTTATGTGCTTTGTTTTGTAATGGCTTTATTAGTTCTGAAGCTGGGCTCTTCATTTCAGTATTGCAGGGAGAGTTATAACCTGAAGATGTTCTCTTGCACTGGATTAGGGTGTAATTTCTCAGCCTTAGCACTATCAACATTTCAGGCTAGCTAGTTCTTTATTGCGAGGTGCTGTGCTGTGCAGGGAAAGATGCTTAGAGGCAAACCTGACCTCTCTACCCACCAGATACCAGTTAGCACTGTGGCTATAAAGAATGTCTCTAGACATTGCCAAATGTCCCGGGTGGGAGGGGGGATAAAATCATCCCCAGTTGGAAATAACACGACTGTAGGAGTTATGAGAATTTAAAAAATATTGGCTTTTGTACTACTTATTAAAGATATTTACATGCAACATAGCCAGAGTTGGCTTGGATGGAGAGAAATTTAAAGTGTATAAAGATGCTAAAGTTTAGAGGTAAACACCTGTTTTTATTTTTCGTATTACATGTGAATTAAACCCAGTAATTTTCTACTAGGTTGTGGTTTTCTTCATTAGCTAAGCTTTTAGGGATTTTCAAAATATGATCTATAAGGGAAAATAATTCATGAAATAATTTTATTTTCTTAAGAATTTACTAAAATTCATACAAAATTATGAGTAGAATTATAATTATAACATAGAATATAATATTAATAAGAACCAGTGAATGTAACTAAAGAAACTGATGGTTTTAAAGGTGAAGTTTTATTTGGGGGAAAGAAAGCAGAATAATAGTTTTAGAAATCAACAAAGTTATGAGCAGTGGGAAATACATTATCTAATGAAATTAGTCATCAGTTTAGCATCTCATTTATAGGTGATAAAAAAACAAATTATGCAAAATTTGTTTAAAAACTATGTTCAAAATAATGTTAAAAAACTATTTATTTAGCACTTATTTGGAAAAGATTGCTGTAATTTAACCTAAATAATTCCGAAGACACTTAATTTCACAGGATTTACCTAGATAAGCTAATTTAATATATGCTCCAGAATAAAACCAGTAATTTTTAAATCCTCATTCTGGTCCTGCCACTTTAGTATATACATATTAGTATTTGGAATAATTCTTGGAGAAAAAATACACTTTCTTTTCAAAGACACATTACCTTTTTGTTTTATTTTCTTTAAAAGTAGGAAAAGAAGCAATATAAATCTTTATGTGACAAAACAGATTGCAACAAATTCTTTCTATGCTGGCCTCGCTAGCAGTGGTCTCCACTCTGAACCAAGACAAAAGTGTTTAGAAACCAAACTATTGAGATCTTTGTTACTCTGGCCAATGTCCGGGGAATAGTTAAGATAGATGATATTGGAGCAGTGCCCAGCACTCATCGGAACTCCAATGGTTGTAAAGAAAAGGACAGAAACTATGGGAGAAGTGATTTAAACCATGACACAGCAGACGGTCTAATCAAATGAAGTCACCCTTGGCTTTTATCTTACCTTCACGGTAGTGTAATTGCTGCTTTCTTGGATATGGATTAAAATGCCATTCTCACTTCTTGTCCTGAATTTTACTTCCAGACTGGTCACACCAAAAGGCTCCAGCACGGCACCCCGTGCGCTCTGTCTTAACAAATATTCCCGCTTCTCATTCGGACTCATGAGGTAGTCCAAGCGCCCTTTGCCTTCTAGTGCTAGGGCAGTGTCAGGGGTATTAGCTAAACACCGACACAGAAAGGGAAAAATAAATGCATCCATTTGGCACTTCTTAAAGAGTTTTTAGAGGTGACAAAAAAAATGATAAAAAAGGGCAATAAAATGCTGCTTTTGGAAATAATGTGCTGCTTCCCAAACCTCCTCTTGGAAAAGTAATTTCCACTTGTGACTTGTCGTGTGAGTTGATTTCAAATGTTTAAAACCAGTTCAAAACCAGGAAATTCACAACATTGTATGTCAGTCATAAATCACTTGGAAAAATTATTCATTAAAGTATTTTATACATGATCTAAATCATGAATACCTGAAGGGAGAGCTACCTGTTAAAAATATGGAGTTGAAAATGTGTTTACAATAAATTTCACTCTATTTCCAAAATTTATAAATGAGTATATATTTTCATAGTTAAAATGATTTGCGGTCTTTAGTCAGTAGCATGTTAGAAGTTTGGACGAAGAAGTGTACAACCAATTATTTATGTTTGTAACTCACATCATTATCTTAATAATCATGTAGAATTTATCATCATGAATCATTATGCATAAATATAATTTATCATGATCTGATAAAATGTTCAAACTTCTATAGTATAGAAGTTTGTTACAAATAATGTAGCTAAAGAAAGGATATAAAGCGAGTTCAAAAAGGTTTCAGCATTGACTGGCACACTTGACAAAGTAAATTTTATAGTATATGAATCATATTTCAATTTAGAAAAAGAACCTCAGGCATTTCTCAGGCCAATGACTCATTTCGTATCACAGATATAATTGTTTCTAGTTAGTATTTGTTTCTTTGCAAAACATCATGCAACAATGCACTATTTTTGTGTTTTGATTTTATCCTAGATAATTAAACACATACTTTCTCCTACTAAGATCTTTTTGATTATAGTATACCTTTAATGTAATCATGAATTTCTATTCATTCTCATATTATAGTAGAATAAAGTTACCTCTTAAAAAGTGGTTAGATAACTGCAATGATTGAAGTAATAACCACTTATTTGAAAAATAAAACAATTTTATAAAAGAGACCTACTAGGGCTAGTTAGTAGGATGTTCGGTTTGAAATTAGAGAATGCCATATTGTAATGATGGCTTGAAAAATCATTAGTCTTATTAAGAATAGATTAGGGGCTAAAGATAAATAAGAAAAGAATTCAAAAGTAATACTCAAAACCAGTTCCAACAATTGCAAATTAAAATGCAAGAATTACCTTTTATTATAATAAATTATATTGACATTTTATGATGTTTTTAACTTCTGAGTTCAGTGATTTAGTATTTATACTTTAATATCAAATAAAAAATATTCACCAGATAATAAGCAAAAACCTGAATATAGCTCCTGGCCTTATAAATTGACTAGCATTTCCTATAGGCAAAACAAAAATAACAAAATTTTATACTCATAAAACAGAAGCTGATGAATTATTTACTAAATAACTCTAAAAGGATGTCACTCTTCTTCAGATTAAAAAAAATTGAAAACATCACTATATTTTATCAATTACTGCCCTTTTAATATTTTCAATATTTAGAATGAAAATGCAATTATTTGAATTCAATTACATATTAAGTGCCTATTTTTATACTTTTCGTGGTTATTATAATTGCTAATGGAAAATGAAACAGCTTGCGTACATTTCTCACAGTATTTCCCAGTCAGTCCTTCTCTGCAGTGGCATTGCTGCCATGACCAGTAGTCTGTACACGTGCCACCGTGCTGGCAGGGGTTACGAGTACAGGCACCTTCTAGCCTAGGACATCTACAAGAAAATCATAACAGAGACTCATAAAGCACAAAATAAAATTAGATATAAACCTTTATTAACCTAGATATACAATTAAATATACATTGACTTGCTTATTTCATGTTCCTCACTCCATTGAAACTCAAGTTACAACCACAGTTGGAACATCTAATCAAACTAGAAGCTGTCCTGTAACATATGGCCTGCCTCATTCATAAAGGAGAAGATTAATCAAAATAACATCTTATGCAATAAATAAAAAAAGGATAATAATTTCTTTGAATTCATTCCTATTTGAGCAAGACATCTTTGGTTAATGTGACTTAGAGGCCACATATTTATTTGATTAAGCAGTGCAGGAAGGACCCATTTTTGTAAACAACTAAACAAGCTGAGTGCAAAGTGTATCTGGTAGAGGATCATTCCAGGCAGAGGAAATACAGCAAGTGAGAAAGTCCTGAAATGAAGGTGTGCCTGGTATGTCTGAGGAACATCCCTGGGTCCAATATGGTTGGAGCAGAGTAAACAAGAAAGAGAGTAGGTAGATACAGTGAGAAAGCTAAGGGGGAAGCCAGATCATGAATGCCTTGTAAGTCAGGGTAAGAACTGATTTCGGTTTAAAAAATGTCATTCTGGTTGCTGTGGATTGCATGCAAATATCGGAAAGAGGAGTCAAAGGTAAACAAAAGTTTTGGCTGAGCAGATGGATGGATGAAATTATCAGTACCTGAGATGGATATAAGTAGAATATAAACATTTAAGAATCTCATCAGCTTTAGACAGTACATACAACAACCAAGGATCCTAAAAAATTATCTAAAGAATGCATACAGATACAAAAGAGAAGCGTTAAGGAGGTGAAAAGAAAATTAGCACAGCAATCCTGGAATGTACTATGTGCTGGTTGACAAACTAACACAGTATTTTTAGGAGGAGGGAATGATGAACTGTTCCTAATGTTGGTTAACTTCAAATAAGAGGAGATTTGACCATTAATTTTAGCAACACAGAAATAAATCATTGATTACTTCAACAAATGTAGAATGATTTTTCCAAGAAGACAGAATTAGATGTCAGCAAGAGAGGAAAATAGGACTAATAATTTCTAATAAAAAAAAACTAAAATGGAAGAAATAATAGCATGCATTGAAATGAAAAAGAAACTGTTGAGAAAGCTGGAAGGCTGTTTTTAGAAAGTTTTGAGGGATGGGATCTTACATAAAAAGGGTTGGTTTTTGGGTGAGTAGGAAGAGTTCATTCATAATAGAGAATATAAGGTAAAGGATGCACAGCATATTTGACGAAATGAACTTTTAGGAAGTTTTTTTTGATCGCTTCCATTTTCTGAGCAAGTTAGGAAGCAAATTCATTGCTGCAAAAGATGATGCAGGGGATGCTTGAGGTCGCTGGAAAGAGGAGGCATTATGGGAAAATGATTAAAATATATCACCGGGCTATAGTATGGCTGCACTAGAGGTTAGAGACTATGAATGCCTCCAGAGCAAAGATCTGCCTTACTCACTTATTTGCATCCGGTACCAGGTATTAGCTCCCGATTTAGTGCTACTCACTAGCTGAACAGGTATTTTAGACTCTGAGTAACTCATTTACTTCCTCTGTAAAATGAAAATAATAGTATTTACCTCATAAAATGGTTGTAAATGTTAAATAGACTAATATAGTAAAATACAAAGAATAGTGTCTGGGACAGGCTTATGTATCAATAAATGTTAGTCCATGAAGACACTAGATAAATCCTAACGAAAAAATGAAAGTAAGTCCTCAAGTTTGGGAGACTTGAAATATTTGGTCTTTTGGATCTTACATTATTCCAACATATCCAGAGAAAATGACACTCATCATAACAAAATAAGATAAGTTTGGAATAAAACCACACTTAGTGAGTATATTAACATGAAATAAAGGTTTCCAGTGAAGTCCGTCTTAAATTTAGAATCTTTTGTCACAAAGAGTGATAAAAAATTATATTTAAAATTCTTATTTCAAATAATTCTATCTCAGTTTACAATTTTTCTTAGAAGTCATGAAAAATATGCTTAATATGAAGCATAATTTGACTGAAAATTAATATAAGAATATTTTTTAAGATGACATATATAGAGCAACAAACTCCTATAACCTTTTCCTGGAAAATAACATGGCAACACTTTTACTTAGATACCTTTGGACTTAAAAAATGTGCACAACATATTTTAAAGTGAAAAACAATTCAAGATCCTTTAAAAAAATTTATGTGGCCACAGAGAAATATAGAGAAGGATGAATGAACCCAAACTGTAACACTGGTGAGCAATGAGAACTCTGTATTTTTCTGTATTGTGTGATTAATTATAATGTGACAGTACCACTTTGTAATAAAACAATAATAATATATAAATAAAGGCAAATGCCCTATAGCATTAAAATATTTAAGTTACAAACATTAATAAGTACTCATAGTTCTGTCTTTGTAATTTTACTTCTAAAAATCTCAAGCAAGGAAATGTGTGCAAAGATTTTAAAAAATATATGTTAATCACAGGGTTATTAGCATATTAATAAAATGAGAAACAACAGAAGTGTACAACCATAGTTAAAATAAGGTGCACCCATTTTATAGAATAGTAGGCAATCAGAAACATGACAACCTCAGAGTGTTTGTCTCTGGGTAGTTAGTATATAGGATACTTTATATTTTTCTGAATTTTCCAAATTTTCAATATGAATAATTTTTTAAATGAAATGTTATCATCACAACTCTAAAATATTGCTGGGAACCTGAACAATAATCAAATAGAAAAAATGTTTTACAGTTTACAATTAATCAAATTATTACTTGTTAAAAATGTATCAAGTTTTGGAGAGTATGTACATTTGCACTGCAAAACTACCTAATTTCAAATAATTGCATGTTTACATTATTGCTAAAGCCTACGTATCACTAGGTGTCAGGTTCCTTTCTATATGATTTTCCTATTTAACTTGTATCATCTTCACAACAACTCTGTAAGGTAAGGTAAAGCATATACTTACACACATGCATACATATATTGTTCTTCTTAGACCCAGAAAATAAGAATTAACTTCCTAATTAAATATCATATTTATGTCAAACAAAATTTCACAGCTTTCAGTAAATATTTAAAATTCAAAACAACATAAAACACTTGGTATTTTGGGGGCTTTGAGCACAATAATGTCACTTTTTGGTGCTCAGTTATACATTTTTTGCTTTTTTCTTTAAAATAGTAAGAAATAAAATTGGCATACTGATCCAGGATGCCTTGTGCTGCCAAAGCCTGGCTGGGTTCCAGGGGCCTTCCGTTGACTGCAAACTCCATGATACACCCAACAAAGTCATGGCTCTCCACGTGTCCTCTCCTCTGGAGGACTGGTTCTAGCGATCTGATGCCTCCAACTGTGACTCGATTTGGCTGGACATCAAGAGTCCTACACAAGAAAGGAAAGATAAGTATGTTAGGATCAATATGATAGATTTCTGTAGAATGTTTAGTGAAAAATAGTGGATATAACTTTCTTCTGACGTGTTACAACATGGTAAATTTAAATGGAAAACATTACCTACTGTTGCCTATCCTCTAATCAGATACCCACAGGACTATTAGGTTTCCAAGGTATGAAGAACAATAAAGCTTATAGAAATGATATTTTCAGTTTGTCAGAGGGGATGTATTGACAGTGCTGAATTAGCAAGAAAGAGCATACTATCAGAAAGAAGATGAAATGCAGTAGAAGCAATGACAACTCTAATATTAACATCAGATTACACTTCTTTACTACTATAGAAATGATAAGAAATGCCAGGAAGTTGATTAATGCAGCAGATAATATGTAGTATCTGTAGTCTTCTATCACAAGTTTTATTAAAGTCACTTATGTTTTAAATAGGGTAATGCTCTGTTTCACTTGAGGTGCTATTGAAAAATATCTCTTGGTAGTCGTCCTGTAAAACTTTCAGAGCAGCAGGGAACTTATCCTAACAGTGCAGAACCCAGGTCCCATGCAACAATTTCAGGAAGCTTCTTAAAGAGTATAGGTATGTTTATCTTTCCATTCTTTAGCTTTACCCTCATCTCTACCCACTTCATTTCACATCTGTTTTACACATTTTACATACTAATTATTAACTTTCTATCTTTTACAGTATGAAAATCTTTCTGGAGAGGGTAAAATATCTAACTTTCATGTGATACTTCCCATAATAAAATTATTTTTAAATCTTTAATTTCCTTTTTAATGTCAAGTAATAATAAAGATCAAACATAATTTTACTTACCAGTCATCTGAAACTGCTACATTACTGACAGTGCAATATCCTGGTTCTTGGTTCTCCGAACAGGAATCCACAGTTAAGGAAGCTGCCTATGAAGCAAGAAAAGGCAATATTCCCCTTGGGTTCTACTGTCCCTATTGTCCTTTCAGCCAACACTGCCCAGGGTTTGTTTCTCTGTGGATATCACTTTGAAACTGTGATAATATTTTGATTTAGTATATTAAGATAAAATAGAGTTACAATGCAATGTTAATCTGTGGGCACATAGTTCTCTTATATGTCTAAAACTAATATTGTGAAATCATTACATCTAGGGAATGGGAGAGTACTTTGAAAAAATCTTCTGGAGCACCCGTGTTTTATAGATGAGAAAATAAAAATGCCATTAACGTCTCTTAGAATATCATAGGGGACATCTGGGAAAGATTCTGGGGTTTACAATCTTAAGAAATGTGTGTTATACTATCCAGCTCACTTAATAAATGGAGAGACATTAGATTTCCTATTTTTAAAAGTCTTATTCTAATAATATTTAGTCACAGTTACAAAAAGGCGTTGAAAATACAGTGTAAATACTACTACAACAATCTATGAAGACTCGTATTTGCATTAAAGAAAAAGTTTGAGATAAAGTAAAATAAATCAATTAGATGCTCTTTTCATTTACAAGAATCATTTATAAATAGCATATTACAGTAAATGTATGTATAATCAGAATGTGTTATTATATATTGCTATATAGTAGAAACCCCAATATTTTTAAAATCACAAGTCCAACAATATGATAGAAGTTGAAACTCTCTATAATGGGCAATGGCCACTGGGAGTGGCTATGGTCCAGTTTAAGATCAAGGTCATTGCATATGTCTGTTTTTCTGTGCTGCGCAATGCTATTATGATGTCCTTTTTTTGTTCTTCAAATTACAGTAAAACTTTATAGTTGGCAAAACTTTGTATGCTTTAGTTAGTGAAATTATAAGGATAATATTCAGAATGTGGTATTTCAGAACATGGCCAGTAAGTCATAGAAAGAGGCCTGACCGCCAATCCACAATCACAGGAGGACTAAGTATTTCTCTCAGTGCAGACAAAAGGGTTCTACCTAAATTTATTTGAAAGTTACAGAACAGGATTAGCCCAACTTTGTCCATTTGTATAACAAAAATTTAAATACTATGTCAGTACTCATTTATAAGAATGGTGATCATTTGAGGTTAATTTTAATGAAAGCAAAGCACCGGGAGGTTAAGCAAGTTGACTAATGTTACATTTGATTTATATGCAAAGGTATCAGGTTTTCTGTCTTCCAGAATCAGGTCACTTTCATTATGTATGAAAATAATTCATTTTCTTAATAGCCAGTTTTTATTATATTACATATGATTTTTAGGGATTATCTAGAAGAATTTATATTTATATGGGAGATTGGAGTAAGTATATATTTTAAATGAATGAAGTCACGTGTCAAAATATAATGAATAGGCTCAATTTATAGTTATTGTGCATCAAGCCTAAAATATTTTAAAATATTTCTATCTGTTAAATATAACTGATTATAAGCTCCATACAATAAATTCTCATGAGCCATGAAACTTAAATCTTGCCACCTTCTCAAGGAAATTATAATAAATACTAACATTTTAAGGAAACATTTGCAGTTCCAATTCTATATCAAGACTTTATGCCCTGTTTAGTTAACTCTTTCAATAGTTAATTTTTTCCAGTCATATATAAAATTGAGTCACATTTAATTTCAAAAGCAGTGTAGATATTCATGATACATTTTACTTTGATTTAAGCATGACTCCGTTTATTTCCAAGACAAAAGGATAACTCATCTCTCCCCATGTGTACCACGCAAATGTCCCTTCTTTCTAAAGATTCCTAAAGCTATCACGAACTAGAGAATATCACATGGGTATTTATGTATGCCTCAACTGGAAAATAAAACAACTTAGATAATGGTGTATTTTAATAAATCTTAATATTTGATATGTTTTTCTTATTATCTAAAAGCTTGATGATACAATCCAAAGAAAATACCGGAGGGAAACTTTTATTTGAATAGTAGCTTGTGAAATTTAATATTCAGAGATGGATGTGCTTTCTTTTACTGCTGAATTTTTCTACCAGTACTGATGTAAACTGAGATGTTTCTATCCTGTCTATGCAATGAATCAAAACTGAGAAGTTAATGATTCTGCCAGTTTCCAAAAAAAATCCTTGTGACCTGTAAAAAGTGACAGATTCAAAATCCAGTAGGAGGCCTATTTTGGATATTTTCTGAAATAGGGAGACATTTTTTTCTCTGACTGAAGTACTAATGACAAGGGTGTTTTTTTCCACATTTTCTATCATTTAACACATGATGACTCTGGCCACATATTACAAATGAACGGAAAGCATTTTTTCCTCTCTTTTGGCATACCTAATATTACGTCTTGATTCACTTTCCCTCTTCCTCCCAAGCCCTAGTTTGAAAGAATTAGATGTTTCAAAAGAAAAAAAAATTAAAAGTGTAAAGGGATCTTGGAGGTCAACAGGTGAAACTTTATGTTCTACTTGAGTTCACTGACAATATCTTAGCAACATATCTTACACATGCCTGGGGAACTGGGGAAAGGTGCCCATTAGGGCCACCTGTCATTATTGGGCAACCATTAGGGCCGAGTAAGCCCCAATCTACATAGAAATGCCAGACTCCACATGTTTGTTCTCATTCTGTCAGGATCCATATGCCCAGGTATATCAATAGTCAGGAATGTGGCTATTTTCTAAATCCGTATTCTCCTAGAGGTCTTTCTCTGAGCACACTCGTTTGCAATCACACTGGATTAAAACATTTTAAGCAGAAATGAGTATAGTACTCTTTTGCTAAATCTGAAGGAACATTTTTTTGTTATACCTCTTATTAGGATACACTGAGATCGGTGTAGCTTTCTAGGCACTATTCATAATTTAAACTACTGAGATTAAGTAAAATATTATATATATTTTTTTACTTTGAAAGGCTGTATGGAACAATGTAATTGGAAACTCAGGATGACTAACGTTTATTAAGCACCTATTTAATATCAAATATATTTAAATTTTAAATATGATTTAAATAATATATTGTAATAATTGTAATACTGAAGTGTGAAAAATGTATCCGTATTTATAGAAAAAAATTTTATTTCTTGCCCAATCCCTTTCCAATAAACAAAGCTATCTTGAACTATTATAAAGTCAGAGCTCCAATAAGTACTTTTCAATAGTTTTTTTTCTTTATAGATTATTTTTAGAATCTAAATGCTCTAAATTACAATTACTGTTACTAAATTTCACTCTTGTTTTGGTCTCATTTTCAGAATGTTTGGGTAATTTTACTAAATAAACATCTTCTAAATTAAACATATTTTTAAAAGTAGTAGTTACAGAATATTAACACCAAATTTAAAAGGAAATGGAAGACATGTACAATTAAAATGATTCATAAATTTGCTAATACTTTTGTTGCTTCCTCACCTATATCCAAATAGCATAGAGCTAATAACCTAGTAGAACCATGAATGCAATTTCATCCATGGTTGAAATATCTGGACAGGTAACCTTGGTCATGCTCATGCAATCATTTAGTCATCTTTAGAGCTAATCGGTATTCTTTCTTCTCATAATTGAAAATAGTTCTGTATTTAAAAAGTTGTTTAGATTTTCTTTAATAAATTGATAGAGAATTTTGTCCTTTCATAAGGATTACTTTTACATATATTTGTCAGAAAAAAATTAATATTTTAAGGTAGCTTCTAGTTTACATCTCTATGAAATTGGTAATTATAGAAGGTACAAAAGTTTTACTTTTAAAGTTAACTATAGAGCACAGAAAAAGCTAGCAAAAATATGATGAAAATATTTTCAATGTTGTTTCCACACACTTGTTTATATATAGAGTCCAACAATATAAAGTTTTTCCTAAATTTGGTGGCAGAAATATTTCTCTCATCAGACAAATATACAATTGATTTGATCTGTCTCAGAATTCTATAATTCACCATATTTTTCAAATTTTTTCTAGGTTGCCTTAGAGCTCAGTGATAAAACTATAGTCATTTAGAGCCCATGCTCTTTATTTTAAAAATTACTTCATAATATTTATTTTGTTCTTTGGCTAATTTTTCTTTTAATACATGATTTAATACCTTAACCAATTATATTCCTTTTGTAAGGTTAAAATATACATTTTAAACAGCAGTTATGATTTTAAAAGCTTGATGTTAAAATCCAAAAATATTTAAAAATGTTTTTCGCTAGCATCGCTTTTTCAAAAATCCTTGATTGTTGTTGAAAATAAGGGGACCCATGGCGAGATATTTGGGTATATAAATAGATGAATACATAAATAAGTCCCTCCATTCTATTACTCTTCAAAGCTTTCAAATATCAACAGGGAAAAGATAATGGTACATATCCCTTTATAAAGAAAAATACTTATTTAATGAACAGAAGTACTAAATAAATACCATTCTGGTTATAACATGGGAGGCATTTAATTAAATGGAAGATAATATGGAAATCTTGGACAT
>JAVSCE010007982.1:0-102654 GCA_032199065.1 Smutsia gigantea | reverse complement strand
CAGATTAGGGCCCAACCTTCTGACCTCAGTTAACCTTAAATGCCTCCCTACAAATACAGTCACATTGAGGGTTAGGTCTTAAACATATTGTTGTGGAACGGCAGAGCAAGACACAATATAATTGATAACCGAGATCTGTAGAGTTTTCTCTTCAAATCTTGTAATGAGCTAACTGTTCTTAATTCATAAAATTTCTATTATAAGCCTCATGTGGTTTATTAACATCAACATTGTCAAATGTAAGTAATTGTCCCTGCAGGTAATTCAGAAACATTTGGATAACTGAGTTTTAAAATTCAATGTAATTTTCAGTACAGAGAGGGTCTCCAGTTCTGCTAGCCTTGGAGTAGGATAACTGATCTCACACAAATGTTGTCATGGAACTTATAATTAGATCCCTCTGTGTACATACTGACAAAGCAGTTTTTCTGTTCTTGAAATGGTGTCTCTTAAGGCATGCAGAGATATTTTTTGATAACTATAATTTAGCTATGAATGTTCATAAGGACCTTATGACTTTACTAAAATTGAAATGTGCCAACACTTTGATGCAGAAGAATCTTATACTTTTCCAGGTCCTTTCATATCATCATATCATATTCAGGTATAGGTTTCAAGGCAGACTGATTAATGTTGGATAAAAAAGGAAGAGAAAGTGTGGGGGGTGTGTGTGTGTGTGTGAGAGAGAGAGAGAGAGAGAGAGAAAGAGGCAGATACTGAGATGAGACAGGAACAAAATACATTATTCATTCTATTCTGAAAAGGGCCTTTGAAATTTAAATGCAGATTTCATGTCCTTAGAAAGCTGTTCTGGTCTCGATCAAGATTGCTTGCATTGTACTGAGGAACCATTTAACTGCAAGTGAGATCCGTACATGCAAAATGTTATAGAAGACCTTCCTTCACTAGAAAATGAAGGTGATGAAGGTAATCATATTAAATGTATGTATATATGTAAGTAGTGTCTTGGGATTAATGAAATGTATTCTAATCTTTAACATTTATATAAGAATAATGCAATTTATTTACATTGCAAATCCTATTGGAGGTCTGCTGCATTTATGGAAAATCTACCACATCTCACATTTTCATATCATCAGAGACTAGCTGAAACTGCCCTTCAGTATATTTTACTTTAATGATAAATGCATTCTTTCTCAAGTTTATCTATAAGCTGATGTCCAAATTCACCCCTGAGGGCTGAATTTTCCCTTTGTCTGGGAAGCGGGGGTTCCAACACTCTAATGAACATTTTGTTTCTTAAAGATAAGGTCAAAATCCCATGTTACTTCAAGACAATGAGAAAATAAACTGTTCTTTGCATAATAATTTGAAGTTGGCCATCATTGTGGGTAGATGTGCAGCTCTGCAGATTATTGTTCCTTTAATGAAAGCCACTGTATGATCTTTCCTTTCTTGGGAAGCTTCAGATGAGTTCTGGACTAAAGGCAGGGAGAGTCATGATAGTAGTAATATACACTCATATGGTAATTCCTTGAGCCAGACAGTTTGCAAATTGCTTTGCACACTTCAGCTCAATTAATCCTTGTAGCAGCCTTAAGAGGCAAGCACTATTATTATCCCCACTCTACAGAGGAGTAAAACTAAAACACAAAAAGTAACTTGCCAAGGTTACGCAGCTAATAATTATCAGAATCTGGATTTAAATTCAGGCATCTTGGTGGGGGCTTACTGGGAAGAGATTAGCTGGATTTTGTATTACAGTGACCCACTAAGTGGTGGTGTGCTGGTGGAAGAAGGAGGATGGGGGTAAAAAAAAAAAGTAGCCAATTGAGAACCCAGTTGAAGGGATTTCCAGTCATAAATAGTCTCAGGTAAGGTTTTAAATAGGCCCATATTTTACTGAAATCCACCTAGTGGTTAGTGACACTTACTACTATTAGAGCAAATTTTATTCTTTTCTATATTGATCACATAGCCAGTGCTAAATTTTTTACATATGTTATCCCTGACAAAAGGGAACAGGCTTAGAAAAGCTGGGCAGAAATTCAGAACTCACTTGTTTCATTCCAGTGGGCATCTTTCTGGGTCTTAATGTATCCATTTCTTAGACAGTTCTCCCTGTAAACTCCCCTAAAATTATTTTATAATCCAGTGTTTTTTGATTTAAAAAAATGCTGCCATTTCTAAGGTCTCTTAATGCCAGGTGCTCTTTATGTCATCTCTCATGAGCATTACAGCAACCCTACAAATCATGTGTACCAGTGTCTCTATTTTACAGGTGAGGCAGCCGGAGCTGAAAGGGGTCACATAAACTACTCCAAGAATGCCATGAAGGGTACACCCGACAGTCAACCCCAAGTCCACAACACCCAGATGTCTTTCTTCCCTGATTGCCTCTTTGGCAAGAAGGGGAGGAGACTTTTCTGAATTATGAAAACCCTCTTTCCTTAACATTGGGCTGTGGGAAACCTATACCCACCTAGTCAGAAAGAGCACTCTCCCACCCCACCACACCCAGCTCAGCAGCCTGTCAAAAGCTCTTTCAGCATTTGAGTGGAAAGCTGCGAGAGATCCTGCCCAGGTCAATTCCCACACACCATTTTCACCATTCAGTGGAGAGCAGCTGCTAGAACCAGAAGGGGCTGGCAAGTTGTCCTTACAAACCGACCCCATAAAGCATTAGAGATGCCCAAGAAATCTTGGCCCGGTCCACGTGGACACAGAGCTTCCGAAAGAGAGCCAGTTTGCCCGGTTGGACAAGCAGGGATAAGATTCCAAGAGCTATTACCATATCCAAAATAATTTGGACTTCGATTTCCAAGAAAACTGCCACTGTATGAATCTTACGGGATATAATCATGATTGAAGGAATCCCCTTCCCGAAGAAAGTCCTGGGGTCAGCAGAAAGGTTTATTCAAGAACCCACATCTTACTGTATCTAAATTAATTCTCCTGATGTTTATGGATTCTCCTTAATGGCCCAAATATTTATGAGTCATACTGATTGTTGACTTTCACCTTCTTCTAGTAGATTTACACTGAGTAGCTATATTCTTTTTGGCAAATGATGCTTTCTGGAAACACAAAAAGGCTTTCTGAAGAAAAGACTGTGTAAGGTCTCATGAGGAAAAAAAAGGTACAACTACTTTCCAGTTCACAGATTTTAGAGATAGAAAAAGTAGTTTTTTTAAATTGCTCCTTAGCAAGATTTTCATGTTGGGGCTGGAATAAACTTAATCTTCAATGCCCCTCAGAAAAAATCAGAGCTGTAGCGTAATCTTCCTATAGGGTAATGTTTTTATAATCCAGAGAGCCATGGAAACATAAATCTATGCATATAATACCCATTTATTTGTAATTTATTACCCACTAAGCCTAATATCTGCATTAAGCAGAACTGCTTCCAGGAGAAAGACCCTTGAGACTAAGAGTCTTTTAAAAACAGCAACAAAAAATAATAATTTTAGGTTTTGGGGAAAAGTTTCAGAATGGCAGTGTTTTTCATGTATTTCTCCATGTCCACAATGTTCTTTCCCAACTCATCACCCATCAAGATCTAGATTAGATCTCCCTTCCTATAGTTTTTCCTAAAGACCTCCGAAAATGCAGAGCTCCTTCCAGGGTGTGTGTGTGTGTGTGTGTGTGTGTTTTACAAAACAGTTAACACACACTAACGTGTTCTCTTTACACTCTTTACAAATCACTTTATGTGTCAGGCACCCCATAAGTCTCTTGAGAGCAGAGAAAAGGGAAAATCACTGAACTGTGATTTTCAGTGAAGTTAGTTTTCTCTGTGGCTTTCCATGTGATTTTAAATAGATCTCTTCTCAGCTGTACCATTTGTTCTCATTTATAAAAAGATTATTTGGTCCCCAAGGCCACATACAACTTCAGCATGCAACGGTTTTATGATGAACTGTATCATACTGGTCATTTATCCTCAACTCTCTTTGGCCAATATACAAAGTATAAGTTCACAAGACTGTAACCACCCTAGTAGTGATACCATGTCAGACTTCTTTATTTCCAGTGCCCAAAGCTGTGTGACACACAGAAAGAGCTCAGAAGATATTCTACTGAATGAATGAATACATACTTTGTAAATGAATTGAGATTTATTAAGCACATAGAATATTCCAGTCACAAGTGTGCATTGCCTATGTAGTCTCCACAATAGAAGCACAGGAGACTGTTACTCCAATTTAATTAAGAAAGATGGAGGTTCAAGGAGACTCAGTGATTTGTTCAAGGTGCCACAGCTGGTGGCCAATTGACAGCCAATTCTGTCTAGCTCTTATGCACATACTTTCTACCACTATATCACAAGTCTCTAAGCCTGTCTAAGAAACAATGTGCACACCCATGCTGCTAGATTTCATGCAACTATAAGGACAGGGTTTATTTATGCTGATCTGATCAGGATGGCAACAGTACTCAGCCCTAATTTGAGGCACAAAGAATTAGGTCGGGTTTCCCACCAAACCCTCCCCAGGCAAATCGGCAAGCCAGAATAAAGTTGCAAAAGGAGCTGGGAAATAGCATGCATGATGAGATGATGGTTCTTTCGGTTTGTGATCAGGAAAGCCTGAGGCTCCTGCTATAGTTGCCAGGCCTGCAGATTAAGCTTTTCTTTCTTTCTTTTTCTTTCTTCAAAAGCAAGAATGCTGAGACCCTAAACTTGTTTTCTTTTAAATGCTATAAGCCTTTCAGGAAACAGCTTTCTCTGGGAACCTGCTTATTACAGAAAGCCCCTTGAAGAAGTGCCAAAGTGTAGTTGTCAGGGAGGGGGTAGGGGTGGGGAAAATGTTGGGTTGATTCAGCGGAGCCATTTGATGGTGAAAGTGCTTTTATCAAGGGAGCAGAGAATAGCCTGGTTCCTTCTCATCCATGCAGAGCACATAGACTCCTGGGAAAGGAACTCACATTGGGGTCAAATGTAGCTGGAAACAGATTCCTGAAACTGATGGGGATATTGAGCTTAATAATTACAATAATAGGTCCCATATACTGAGGGCTCTAGGCACTGGGATAAGAGCTCTCTGTTGCATTGAAACTCATAATTTGTGGATAGATACAATTATCTTTATAAAGAAAAAAATGAGTCTTGGGGAATAAAAAAGACTTGCAAATTATCACACAGGTAGGACATGGCCAGGGCATTATTTGAACCCCAGTTTGACAACAACATTCACGTTGTCTCTCAGTGTTTGAATAAAGAGAACTCTAGATTTGCGAGGCCAATTTAAAACAAAGTAGTATCCAACATGGGGAGAGTGGAGGAGCGTTTTTGTAAGTTAGGATTTCACATGTGACAACCAGGAGGTCACTCCCTTTTAACAGTTAAAGAACCTAGAGCCCCTGGGTACACAAATACTGCAATCCCCGTGTGTTAGAGTCTGTAGGATACCAACGAGGAAGGTGTCACTTATTCCTCAGTGTCAGCCATGTACGTAGGAATCAGGACCTGAAAATTTCATCGTTAGAACCATCTCTCGAAAAGCTCCTTGAAAAAGAAACTGACAGGGCATGGGGCCATTAGTGGAAAAGCTAAGAGCTCAGGCTTTTGAATTAGGCAATTCTAGCTATGCTCCCTGGCTGTGACGCGTATTAGTTCCCTGCCTCTGGGCAAGTGGCTTAGCCTTTTAGAATCTTGATTTCCTCATCTGGAGGGGGGTCTAAGAAGTATTTACCTTGTAGGGCTACTGTGAGGTTAGAGAACATTCTTGAAGATCAGCTGAGCAGAGTAATGGTGGCAGAGCCACTCCTGTGATTACTGGTGGGTTCCACAGTGGCTACTTATGACATTGATACCGTTCTTGGTATGACTGCTATTGCTGTAATGATCATTAATTTGTATTGTTATCTCTGTTCAGGAAAAGAAAGCATATAGGCATACTGGTATGGATTGATTTCTCAGCCTAAATGATGCCTTAATTTAGAGCCAAAACAATAATCAAAACAATGACATAGTTGCTACATGACAGACATGGTTCTAAGTTCTTTCACATTTCTTACATCATGTCATCCTCACAGCAATCCTATTTGGTAGTGAACAAAATGTTAGTCAGAAGGTGAGGAAACTGAGTCATGGAGAAGTTAAGTAATGTCTCCTAGTCACAGAGAAAGTGAGTTTGAGCTAGGATTCGAACTCAGGATCTGACAAGTTTCCCATTGGCACCTGAGAGTGGAAATTGTCTACATTATGTATGTGAAAACTAGGTTCTGCAGATGCCTAGAAGCTGGCACGCCTGGTGAGGAATAACCTGTGGGAGATGAGCTCTGTGGGCTTCATACTCATTTTAGAAGAGTGGCTCTTATTCATTTGATATGGAGAATTTTCACAAAAGATCTTTAAATAAAGGATTTTGTTGCTGATGAGAATTAAACAACTTGGTCTAGATAGAGTGTGCTTCATGGGATAGAAGTTCATAGGATTCTGGCATAGCTGGGGCCAACTGGGGACCCCAGAATGATGGGGAAGGACCATATTTAACACAATGTTAGCTTTCACATAATTTGTACAAGGTCTAGCCCTATCCATGTTGACACTAATAGGTGAATTGTCCTAACTGGTAAAGTGTGTAGGATAACTCAGTTATGACAGTCTCACTCCCTCAACTGGGCACTAAATAGCCCAAGAATTTCAGCACTCTCCTCACAAACAGCAGCCCTGCAGCTACGTTCCAGGAGGACTTCCATCTAATGCAGGGAAAGATAGTTTGGGGCTCCAAAGATCCTTGCTTGACAGGCCTTGCTACAGGTATAGCCATCTGATATGAGTTAGAATGAATCATCATTATAATCATAAATTTATATTATTCTCTTTTCACACACATAAGTTGGAAGTACTTTTCTATATCTCTGTGCTTCTTCAAATGCACCCTCCCCTGCCCCTCCAATACCCATTATTTAAAAGGAAAGGATAAGGGTGAATTCTAAGGCAGGAAATAGCTTTAAAGGAATGGAAGGATATTCCTACACGAGTAATCTCAAAAGTTCTCTGCTGTCTCATGTTATATCTTAAAAAGTCTAAATGACCACTGGGCACATCTGCCTGAGGTTCAGATTTTGAGAAATTCATTCTTTCTTCCTTTCATATTGAATAGTTTCCATGTAGCCTTTAAAGATTATTGATTTTTTTTCCTATTTGTTATCACATGATGGATTTTTTTAGTGGTTTCATTGTTGTTTTAATTTTTGCTTATTTTATCAGTATGGGTTTTGCCATGAGCAAAATACAATGAGAAGTCTCAAATGGCCAAATGACTAGGAAGCCCCAGAAAGATATCCTCATCAAGGATAGAGACCATGGCATTACAACTTATTACCCTTTTCCATGTAGTTTTGCCGGCAGTTATCCCATTGATGTCCCATGTATGAATGTAATGAAGACCAATTTCACTCCATGTGACATCGTCCCTAGAGCATCATTAGAATTCAGTTTCAGTGCTTCTTTAATGAGTAGAAAGATGAGAGCCCCTAGTATTACCTGCAGTACACCTTGATTCATTTACTCACAGAAGAAAGCATTTTATTTCCTCTCTTTTTGGACTCAGGGAACAAAGATCACTGCCAGAGTGATTCTCTGTGTTTGGGTTCCCAAGAGGAGGTGGGAGACTGGGGTCTTCTCAAAATTGTCATTGCCCTCCCCAATTACAGACTCACCCCTATTATAGGACAAAAGGTCTCAGGTCCTTACACGGATGAATCAGTATCCTCCCCAAGTCAACTCCTTCCTCTGTGTGTCTTTTCTCAATAAATGGCACCGTTCTGATCCTAAACTAGCCAAATCAGAAATCCATCGTGGGCAGAGCCTCTTCAATCTCCTCTCCTTTACCATCCCAAAAAAACTAATCATTCAGTCTGTTCTCTTTCCCTGGCTTGTCCTGTATTATCCATTGCCTAGGCAATCGCTGCAGCACCAGGGCTCTTTTCTTTGTCTACAGGCCTGTTTGCCAACCCATTCTCTAGGCTCAGTCATGAGATTTCCCAAGCGTTCATGTGACAACTCATTCCCCTTCATAAGCACTTCAGTGACTCTCCATTACCCAGCGCGGTGCTTTACAAACTTTTTAAACTAGAAACTTTTCTTCAAGTGAAAGTTATAATGATATGTAATGCAGCATAAAATAGAATGAAAAAGAGATAAAATGAGAACTTCTCTGGTTTAAGCTAAAGAAGAGAAGCAAAGTACTAAAGTGTCTTTTCAACAGACACACACACACACACACACACACACACATACACACAAAGCAGGCCTGGTCCAGAAACAGCTCCTAGAAATACTAGGAAATCAAAGGAATCCAGTTTAAAAATCACTGTCCTGTAGACAATATCTGAGCTTTCAAAGCTCTTAAGTAAGACAACACACAGGATGTAGCAGGTCTCTCTGGTACTGCCTTATCCTTGCAGCTTACGTGTGATTGGCACTCTCGCCATGGCAGGCCATGCCCACTCACCTGATACTAACCAGGCTCCTCTGAAAACAACCGTCAACTGATGAGGAAAGACAGTATTACTCAACATGTGTTGCAGGCACCCATCTTTCAGGTGAAGATTCCCCTGCTCCCTGACCATCTTATCCCCAGGACAATTTTCCAGGGACTATCCCAGTTTTAAAACTGAAAGTCCTGCATCCCAGGACCCCCCTCAGTTGTGGCCACACCAGGTTGGTTGGTCACCCTATGATTCCCTTTCAAATACTCTCACCCCAGTCTTTGTCTTGGGCTCTGCTTTTGGGAGGAACCCAAACTAATTTATATATAAGTCCTCTTGGAAAGCAAGTCCTGTTGTTATGACTGTCAGAACTAAAATCAGTTGAAATCTTAGGCACTTAAGAGCTGTGCCACCATAGACGAGTTACCTTGTTTCTCTATACCTCAATTTCCTTATCTGGAAAATGTGGATAATACATCTACCTTTTGTAGGTACAGCTATCCATTCATCCCTTTTCCACATTACTAACTGATCACATGGCTGCCAGAATAAGTACTACATTTCCCAGAATCCTCTGCAGCTAGGTGTGGCCATGTGACTAACTTCTGGACAAACAAGATGCAAGCAGAAATATTATAAAGTAGCTTCCAGAAAGCTTTCTTAGGACATCTCTAGTATACTCTCATGACCCTCTTTCTTCATCCTATTCTCCCTGCTGCTAACAAGAAAGCAGAAAGGATACCCACAGATAGAGTAGCCAGATTTGGGCAATGACACAGCCTGGGACAGGGAGATGGGGGAGCAACAAAAATAGAAGCCCAGGTACCTGAGACTCTCTTGGACTGGAGCCACCATTATATCCCTGAATGCCAGACTTGTACATGAGAGAAAAACAAATTTATATCTTGTTTATATCACTGTTATTTAGGAGTGAGGAACTACAAACATTATTACCAAATTTAATCCTAGTTGAAACACTAATTCTTTTCTATTTTTACAAGGATTAAAAGATACTTAATGTGTAAACCATTTAGTATGGTACATAGCACATAGCTGGCATTCATCAGTGACTGTTCTGTTATAATAGTGAGAGTGATGGGGTGGAGTAGGGAAGCATACGGGAAGCAGTTTCCATTGTCTTCCCTTCCCCGGTTCTGCCTGCAGCCAACCTTTCCAATCTAGTCTAATGTTCCTTCTCAGATAGACCAGACTACTCACATCTCACCATTCCCCAAATATATTACACACTCCTATTCTTCCAGGTATTTACAATTTTCTTCTCTCTGCCCAGACTATCCTTTCTGATCCATCCCACCTGGTGACTCTAATTCAGTTTTTGTGACTCTGCCAACCTCACTTCCCCAGCTCCCCAGGAAGGATTAAGTATTCACCTCTGTGCTCTCATATTACACTGCACATCACCTCCTCCCCACCTGCAGTGTCCACTACATTGGATACCCACTAGCCATGACCACTCCCCAACCTAGAATCATTTCCTTCCAACATAGCTTCCCTTACTTTCTGGAATCACTCCAACTTCTGTCTGTGTTCCCTGCTTCATCAGAATTCAAGTTCTGAGTATGATATGCATCTGATAATGGCATATCTAGTCCAAACTTAATTCATACCAGAAAGTGCAATGTGCCATGATTGTATTGTGGCATTTCCCCCACCTCCCCTCCCAAAAAATGTGATCTCCAAAACCTAGGGAGCAGTACCTCTGAGCACTTAATGACATGTTTCGAAAGGACCGCAATTCTGGAAATGCCACCTTGTTCAAAAGGCATGCTTTTGGAATGAGACCAACTGGATGAAAATAAGTGGCTTTGAATCTTTTCCTACTCACAATATTTCTGACACCAAATGCACAGCATATTTTCCAACACCACCTCTCTGACTCTCCAACACCAGCTGGGTGCCTACAATTCAATTCAATTCTGACATATCTTCCTGGAATTAGCATAAGATCCCATAACTTAAGAACACAATCCCACAGACTGCCCCCAATTCAGGTTCCAATCACAAGTCCCAGATTGTCACCCGTAATTCTGAATGACCAGCTATAAATTCAGGAGGTTCCCACAATCACCCCCCTCTTTAGGTTGGATAATTTGCTAGTATGTTTCACAAAACTCAGGAAAGCATTTTACTATTACTGGTTTATTACAAAGGATACAACTCAGGAACAGCCAAATGGAAGAGAAGCATAGGGCAAAACATGGGTATGTGAGAGGTGCAAGGAGCTCCCATACCCCTTCCAGGTGTGCCACCCTCCCAGTGGCTTGTGCTCACCAACTCAGAAGCTTTCCAAACCCCATCATTTGGAGGTTTTTACGGTGGTTCCATTACATGGGTATGATCAATTAAATCATTAACCATTGGTGATTAGCTTAATCTCCAGTTCCCTCTCTCCTCCCAGAGGTTGGGAATGTGACTAAGTTCCAACCTACTTATCATGTTTTGGTGTTTTTGGTCCCCATACTGAAGCTATCTAGAGACCCCTAGCTACCAGTCATTTTGTTAGCATACAAAAGGCACTCCAGAGATTCCAAGGGCTTTAAGAGCTATGTCCCAGGAACCAGGGATGAAAACCAAATATATATTTCTTATTTATTACAGTGGCTTACTTCTATGTCTTGGTCAACTAGTATAAATTACTTTAGAACAGTGAAGACTCTAGTCAAAGACAAACAGGTAGTAAAATGCAGAGCTAAATTTATAGCCAGTGCTTTCTGATGCCAATGATAAAACCACGTCACAAGTGTGCCTGCAGGGCAACTCACATCACCATCACATAGTAATAATAATGATAAGATGGACAACCAGAGCTAATATTTATTGAATATGCATTAGATGCCAGAAAAGATGCTAAACATTTCATAATGATCATTTCATTTTGTTCTCGCTTTATATACATATATATGACATGAATTCTTTCTTTCCCCATTTTATAGAGAAGAAAATAGATCGGGAATGTAAGAAAATAGATCGGGAATGTTTAGTGATTTGCCTAAAGTCACCAAATAAGTAGGAAAGCAGGAGCTTGAGCGCACATTTATCAGGCAGCAAAGCAAAAGCTCTCACCACTCTGCTAAAATGCATTTTCCTGGATGGAATGTCCAGCTCAAGTTTAACTTTCATTTTCAGCCTTCTCTGAAGAGAATTAACTGCCCCCTCGTCTGTGCCCCCACAGACAACAGTACTTGGTACACCCCTCCATTAGACCACTCCCCATGTTGTATTATAGTTATTAGCATAAATGTCTGTCTCCTCTACCTGCCTGAATGCCTGTTATTTATCTTTGTATTCCAGGGCCTGGTAGAATGGCTTGTGCAAAATAGTCATTCATTCAGTTTATTCATTATAATGGGCACGTAATAATACTTCTTGAATCGGAATGGGTCTTGATATCTCCACCTGTAAAATGGGGATTCCTCTCCTGCAAATAGAGACAATTCCCATTCTTTGATGCCAGGAAATACTCAAGATTTCATGAGCCAATACATGTGTGCAATTGGCAAGGAACTTCTTGGGAAAATGCTACCCTATTATTTCAAGGCACTATTGAAAAGGAACCCAAAAAAAAAAAATTCCTTCTGTCCTAACATGATCCAGCTGCAAGAGACAAGTTGTCATTACACCAGTGGAAAGTTATTGCCTCTAGACTCGAAACTAACAAACTGGCCTGAAGGCACAGGACACAGTCTTTGTTGTGTATTGCTATAAACTGTAAGCCACCCTGGGCAAATACATGCTCTCCTTGTGTGGGGGAAACTGCCATTGTGTCTCACTGCCAGGTATACAAGCAGCGTCTCGTGGGCAGATTGCCAGCCTGGCCATCTGTGTTATGCTTGGTTGCTAGGGCACGGACAGGGAGCTATGTAGTATCTTGCTTTCACCCTAGCCACAAAGGCCTGGAGTAGTGACAAAGGCTGCTCAAAGTGCTGGAGCTCCAAGGAAATGTACATATTTGGCTTAATTCATAGAACCTCTATTGAAAGCCAGCTCAGAAGACTGGAATTTTTGTCCAGGCTATACTGCTATGGGACCTGAGGTTAGACATGTACTTCTCTGTACACGTAGAGCCCTCACTTGTAAATAACAAGGGGACCCAAAACTCAACATTTCCCAAAGAGGGTCTCTGTACCTGTGGTAGTATGTGAAATGTTTACAGGAACAACGTGGACAAATTTGTGAACATTTTAGCAACTGTGAATTATTATAATGCATGCTAGAAAATAATTATTGTATCCAATACTTGACATCATGTAATTGATTAGAATGAATGTGTAAAGAAAATAGTTGAGTGTTTTGAAAAGAATCAACATTAGAAAATAGAATACTGGTTGAGGGCATATGTAGATATGACAGAAAATGTGACAGTGGGCACAAATGACTGGGGATTAGATGAGTTAGATGAGGTGGACCTGGCATCCTAGGGTTTACCTCTGCAATCCCATCAACAGTGGCCAGCTGGGAAAATCATCTGACCACTACTGACAAGAGTAAATTTATTGTGAAAATGCCTCCATTTCTACATGACAAGTCTATCAAAACAAACATTTTCTAATACTTACAGGATACTAGGCTGGGCATTATGGGTAAGAAGATGAAAAAGGGTCTTGGCACAGTCTGATCAGGGACACATCTGGGAAAATAAGTATCTTTAATTTCTTGTGTATTTATAATAGTGTGAAGTAACCCAGAAGTCAGAGAGATAAAAGAAACTTCCTGAGACAGAGGAATAGCCAAACAAGTCTCCACCAGGGAAGTGAGCACTGAAACCTCAGTAAACCATATCTGAGCATATACGAAGGAGAAGGCATTCCAGGCACAAGGAACAGCATGTCAAAGAGTGCTGACTGGCAAATCTAATAGGCAGATTCTGTTTTCTTACTCCTATTTTATGTGTAAACAAAGGCAGCCATGTAACTATTTCATATACTTTATAAGTGAGGGAGCTAAAATAGCAGTAGACTCATAGTCACCAAGAAGGGACTAGTGGTCACCAAAGGGGAGGGGTTGGGGAGGGTGGGGGGCAAGGAGAAGGAGATTAAGAGGCACAGTAATTCACAGTCACAATATAGGTTCATCACAGGGATGGCAGTACAGCACAGAGAGGACAGCTAATGACTCTATAATACCTTACTATGTTGATGGACAGTGACCACACTGGAGGGGGTGAGGACTTGATAATATGGGTGAATGTTGAACCACTGTGTTGTGTATGTGAGCCCATCGTAAGATTGTGTATCAGTGAGACTTCAACAAAACAACAGCCGCAAATGAGTGCAGACGCCATGTGTCAGAGTCACATGAATTCCAAGCCCATGTTCTTTCTACTGTATCACATCGTAGTTGCCATTCATATCTGAAACCTCACCGATGTATAGCCATTAATGGTATTTCCATCTTATTTATTCTTAATCCATCAAATGTGAAATACCCATCAACAGAAGAGGGAGTAATGAGATCTATTTAAAGGTCAGTGTCCTCAGTTGCAGGCAATTGCTGGACTTCACATAACTTTTCCTTTTAAAAATATTCTCTGTAGAATAATTCCTCAAGACATTTTGCATTAGTTACTTTAGGCAAAAGCAAGAAAGCTTCAGAAAAACTGTCCCATGTTCCCCTTCTAGTTTATATGCAGACACATTTCTCAGAAGCAAGAATAATGGAAAGATCCTATTCCTAGGGAAAATTCCACTGGAGACAAGGCAGCAAGGATGCTGAACTATGGCATTGATTAATAAGGCCCTGACATTTGGGGATTCACAGTACAGGAATGCTCCGTGAGAACTTCACTCTAGTGAGGACACTTAATCCAATCAAGTTAGAGAAACACAGAACTTCCACAATTCCTTCTACTCTTCCAAATTTTAATTTGAACCAAGACAAAATGCCACAAATTCTCTACATTTGACTTTTAAAACAAAAGGGATGATTTGAAAGGAATATGGCTAAGGTTTTGTTTTCCCTATTCACAAACCAGCAGCTATTCTAAGTCAAACCAGATATAGGCTGCTGACTTGAGGTAGGTGCATTTTACCTGTGGGAATGAGAAGGAAATTGCATGAAAGACAAATATTAAAAATGTTGGCCTACAGGAATGGAAAGCCAAGAAGGAAAATAGTAGTGGGGGGTCTTCCCATAAAAACAAACATCTTCAGCTTAAAGAGAACTCAACTTATTCTACTCAACCTAATGGCATGCTTATGGTGAAAATGGTAAACAAAGTATGAATTTGGGAGTCACGCAAAGAGGAATTTTAATTCTGTGCATTTACCAATTTGTGATATTGGAGCTATTCCCTGTCTCAGTTTTCTCTTCTGCAAAATGGGTTTCATAGTATGTACCATAAGGATTGCTGGGAGAATCATGGTATGTAAGAGTACCTGAAAACAAAAACAGACATAGTATGTGCTAAATAAATGGGGAGTCTCCATTCAGTTGACAGGGACATTTGGTTTCTGATGGAAGGTAGGGCTGCTGGATATTCTGGATCTCTCCATCAATGGTTTTGCTTTGGTTGTTTTGTTTAATGTATATCATTATATTTTCTATATCCTTAATGCTGATATATTTAAAAATCATTAATTTTTAATACATTTGTCCTGTATCTGTATATTTATCCTGTAACTTTATAAAATTGTCTTTTTTCTAAGATTATTTTTGCTAAGTATTTTTTTATATATAATTTATTTTATTATCATTAACCTACAATTGCATGTGCAATATTATGGCTATTGAACTACCCCTTCATCATAATTATTTTTGATTCTCCAAGTAGAACATCTCATTCTCTAAAAAGCATAATGATTTTATGTCTTTCCAATATTTATCTCTTTTCTTTTCTTTGTTTTCCATTGCAGCATTGTCCTTATAATTAATTTAAATAAGACATGCTAAATTTTCTTTGGAATGAGGCAAATACCATAGTAGATTGATTGGTGCTCTCAGTTTCCATGGTGATAGCTAAGGAAGAAAGATTTCTAGTACCCTTTCCCAATAGGTGCATCTGTTAATGGCATCAAATCAAACTGCACCAGATTTGTGCCACTGGGTAAGAGCTAATTCTAAGTAGAAAGAAGCCACCGAATGGAGATCTGCTAGTTTAGAGGAGGGTTGGATTTTGTCCCAGGAGATTTTGTTTCATAATCTCATTGAAGAAAATTGATATGTAGGTGTATCTGCCATGTTGGATTAGAGGTGTGAACAGCCTCAGGTCTTGCAATGGACAGCTTCCTGGCTGTACTTTCAGGTCCATGAAACACAGGACTGTCATTAAAATGAAGAAAATTCAGGTTTATGGATCAAACTCAGGATACCCTTCAGAGAACTAGAGTCCACCCGACAATCTGTTCTCATAAGAAGAGGCATGTCAGTAGAACAGATTCGTAACTTTTGAGTTCCCTATGCCCTGGGAACATTTAGCCTTCGATCTTTGTTTCCCATAACTTCTGCACATATTTATCTCCCTTTAGTCTAGCAAAGATATCTTTTTGGCACCAATGTGTGACCAACATATGCTTCACTAAATCAATAATGGCTCATACTTTTCATTCTAATATGAACACCCCCTATTGCCATTCTCGATCAGCATTTTAGTGTTTATGCCTTAGTACTGAGTATTTGTGTATAGCAAACTTTATTCTCATTGTGTCATCTACACACAATAAACTCATAGTTAAGGCAACACCTCACCCAGACTTCCTGTGAGCTTTTACTGTGTCCTACATCTTCCTTATTACAACCCTTATAATAATATAATCTCATTGAAAGTCTTACTTCTCATATCTTTAAATATTCTCAAAGCCAAAAACTAAACCTGATACATATTATTGTTATTTTCCTATATTAGCTGGGTTGATTTTAGCAGCAAGTAACAGAAAACCCAGTTCAAATTGGCTTAGTTGATAAACAAATGTACAAATTCACATAACTGAGGGAGAAAACATGGGGTAGGCTCTAGTTTTGATTTAATGATGCAGTTCTGGCTCAGGCTCCACTCTGTGTATCTTTTATCTTCAGGCATGTAGATAGTTGACCACGGCAATCATGAGCCTCATACCCATACACAGTAACTTATAGAAGAGAGACTGATTCTCCCCATGGATAAATTTGCCTCCCACATCATTTCCAGAATTGGGCCATGTACCCTTCCCTAAGTTAATTACTGGAAAATGGAATGGGACTACCCTGAAATCAATCAGATCTGTCCCTTGACCTAAAGGTGGGGTCACTTTTCCTTAAACACAAAGATACTGCTTAAATTGGGATTCAGCTGAGAATGTATTCAGGTAAAAGTAACTGCTAGACTTGCAATGGTTACATTAGTAAGGGTTTTCTTTTCCCATGTAAGGATTGCTAGGTGCATGCTAATATTAATTCATCCAACTGAAGTTATCAGGACTGGAAACAGTATGGCTTATAAACAGGAGGAACAATCTGTGCCTAAAAATAAATAATGATATTTACAGGTTTTAACCCTTTAAGCAAAATAGAAATCCATTCATCTATACTGATATAAGAAAATGTGGAAGAAGGAAAAGCTCCAGCTTATAGTAGAAGATGTGAAGTAGCAGCTCCCAAAATACTTGTTTATAATCATTAATTGGTGAGTGCAAACAGTGATTAACCTCACAGTAGAGAAAATTTATAGATACATTTAACCAAGTGATAAAAGTTATCACCAGTAATGAGACAAATTAGCAGTTGGTGCCTAATGATATAATGCCATGAGACTATTTGGCGGATATTACTGCTAAAAGCTCGTAAATCATGAGGAAACATCTTACAAACTCAAAATGAAGGATATTCTGCAAAGTAACTGGCCTGGCCTGTTCAAAAATGTGAAAGATAAAGACTGAGGAATTGTTTCAGACTGAAGGAAAATAAAAATCATGACTACTAGGTGAACATGTTCCCGGATTGGATCCAGAACATAAAAGGGACATTATTCAAACATCAGAGAAATTTGAACTAGGAAAGCAATATTGGGTCAATGCTAATTTCCTGATTTTAATGGTTGTATTGTCATTATATAGGAGAATATCCTGGTTTTTCAAAAATACAAACTGATGCAACTTATTTGTAAAAGGTTCGGAAATAATAGTATACATGAGTATGTGTGGTGTGTGTATGGGTAGTCTATGTAAGAGAAAGAATGGTAAGACAAATGTGGAAAAATGCTAATAACTCAGGAATCTGGGTTACAGAAATATGCGAGCTCTTTGTACTATTTTGCAACTTTTCTGAAGATTTTAAATTATTTCAAAATAAGGAAGTTAAAAAAGAGAGACAAAGAATAGGGATGTGAAGGTTGCCTGGCAACCAAGAGTGTTTATGATAACATACATCTCAGGCCTCACAAGCCAGATGCTACCAAAAACGCTGCACTTCTTTGTATTTAGAAATTATAGAGGCACTGTCCCCCAAGGTACTCAAGTACAGAAAACTCGTTTTTTTACTACACTCCTCCAAGTATCTCTGGGAATCTCCAGGACATGTTAAAAGGTTCTACAAATCGTTCCTGGTTGTTGCTTTTTTTGTGAACCAGTCATTTGTCTCCAGACTGCCATCTGCTCTTCCGCAGTTTATTCTTTTCTCCACTGAGATGATTTCACCCAAGTTACAGCTGCTACCCTTTGTGTTCTTGGTGTTGCCTCCTCACCTGCCTCTGAGGTCACTGAAATCACAGCTTGTCTGGGGCCAGCTGTCCTCCATGGAGCTGCAATGGTCCCTGAAGTCTAGAAGGCTCTTCCTTTAGCTGCTGCTTCCAAACATAGCAAGTACTTATTTTGAAAACTCAACCTCAGAGGCCATTCTCCCCACCAAGAATCTTCAGAGATCCCTGCAGCTCTGAGTGCAACCCCCAATTGACTTACAAGGGGGTGAGGGAGATAATTTATTTTTCCCAAGAACAATGGGTAGGTTCTTGCTTTATCTGTAGCTGGGGTTGACAAACTATGCCCCACAGGCCAAATATAGCCTGCTGCCCATTTTTATATGGCCTAAAGCCAAGAATCGTTTCTGTATTAAACGGTTGGAAAAAAAGTCAAAAGAATAATAATCTTTCATATCTCATGAGAATAATATAAAATTCAAATTTTAGGGTCCATAAACAATGTTTTATTCAAATACACCCATGCTCATTCATTTACATATGTTCTAGGCCTACTTTCATGCTATAATGGCAGCCTTGAGCAGTGGTGACAGAGACCACCTGGCCCTTTACAGAGAAAATTTGTCAATCCCTGACCTATGTGATTGAAAGGGCCTACCAACGTGTTTCCTCTTCAAACGAGCAAAAGACAATCTCTTCCTCCTAAAGCAAGTCCACATCTCTGCCCCAGGAAGGCATAAGTTACTTCTAACTACTTAAATGACAACTTTTACATCTTAAAAGTTATCTTAAGTTTCATTGCTGGACCTCTGATACATTCAACTCCAAGTAAACATGTATTGATCTCAACTGAGCCTTTAGAAGTTGGGATGCTGGGACCTGGTTGAGTCTCTAGTGCTTCTCAAATAATTAATCCAGGTTAGACTAGGGACTTAGTGAATGACACCTAAGCAGTGGAAGTCCCCTGAATGGTGGAAAGTGAAGAGCTGTAGGGGTGGAAGGAGAGAAGGGTATTGTGGGAAGTGAACAAAGTGGTAAAGTAATACCAACTTAAGACCTGAAGATTTCTAATTGAGCTCGAGTGGCTCTCCTGGACCTATGGAAGTGCAACTCATGGACCCACAGACTAAAGAAAAAAAATCTTAGGTCACCTTAATTCTATTGGGATCATTATTTACATAAAATAAATAAACTCCATAGTATTTGGGTTTCACTTTACAGTCAAAATTCATGCCCATATGATTTTTGAGTGAATTTTAGTGCTTACATTTAAGGAATAAAATTTATAATGTTTTCTTTAAAGTGGAAATAGGAATGAATACAGAGAGAAGAAACTTAAATCTGCTGATAGTCACCAAAGCCCTGGGGACCTCAGCTGTATAGCCACAGGGGATAAATGCTGCCAACAACCTGAGAGAGCTTGGAGATGGATTCTTCCCCAGTCAGTCCCACAGATGTAAACACAGCCCTTTGATTGCAGCTTTCTAGGACCCATTTATACCTCAGGCATAGATTCCTGATCTACAGAAACTAGGAGATGATATCTGTGTCTTATTTTTTAACTAATAAATTTATGGTTATTTGTTATACAACAGTGAAAACTAATACACTGGTCAACATGCCTATGTCCATTTCTCTCTTCTCTAAGATGGTAGTTTTCTGTTGCTATGACCACAGTTGTGCCTTCAAGAGCCAGCTGTGTAAGAAAGAGCCCTGAGCTCATTTACAGAGGCTTTTCTCAGCAGTCAGCTGCAGAGATGGCTGGAGCATCTGATATCTGAGTGGGGACCAAGAATGAAGCCTCCAGGTGTCCCTCCCCCAGGCCTTGCTCACTACCCAGCCCTGCACAAACTGAAGAAAGCAGTAGGGGCCTGACCTGTGGGTATGGGTGACAGTATGAAAGGAACATAAATGACCTTACATAGGTGTAAAATCTGAAAAAGAAATATATTGTTTGCAGGCAACATGCCACCAATATGGCAGAGAAGGACAAATATGGTGTTTGGTGTTTGAATATTTGGATATTTCAAGATACAGCTCTGCCATTTACCATAGGATTAAGACCCCATTACATGAGGTTTCTGAGTTTCTTCTTCCTACTTATAACATGCACATAATAATAATACCTGGAACTATTTTGCCACAAAATATTTATTAGACATTTTCAGTGTATGTGAAACATGATACTGGAAGCAAAGAATATAGAAATAAATGACATGTGGCACATGCCTTCAAGACTTGGAAAAGACTGTCATGTAAAAACATTAAACCACATGATGGAAGTTGGAATCTTTTGTTTCTCACCCTCTTAGTCAGTAGGGCCTAGGCCATCACACAGTGATATCCAGTGCGTGTCTGCTGAGTGATTATGTAGTGTGGAAAGTGCTGACCTTAAGAACTGGTGGTTTAATCATGCTTAGGGAAGAGGATAGCTTTTAAGTAGCAAAATCTTGTATGGGTTATTTTGTTATTAAAATGTACCACTGGCCAAGGCTAGGATAAAACAGCTAAACTGTTCTCCCCAGGAAATAAACCAGAATCTTGGAGATGGAGGTTTAAGATACTGGAAAGGAGAAAGAGGAATAATGATAAGACTGAAGGCTCTATCCTGAGAGTCTTGCACATGTGCACATACACACGCACACACACATTCTTAAGGTGGATTGTCAGTAAAATGTGGATCTGCTATCCATAATCCCCATATTTGAGTCTGGGGGAGATCAATTAAAAGGAGCTGCTTTCCAAGCACTGAGCAATGGCAAAGGGTGGGAGTGGCTGGTGGTGGTGCGGGGGGAGGAAATACATAGTGAAACTGGAGCAGAGGTGACCAAAAGCTCACTCTGAGGTGAGTGAGGTGGAGGTCACCACAGGGCACTTGGGGTCTTCCCATCTGTGGAATGGGCTTTGAGCCAATGTCTGTCTTAATCATCACAAGGAAGGTGATCCCTGCAAGCCAAAGAGCTAGGGGATGTGTTGGGGCTGACACTAAAGAAGTGAGCAAATGAATAGACACAGTGTCAGCAGCATGAGAGGAAAGTAGATGTGACTCAGAGGGAAAGGTAAGAACGTACAGTTATACCTTGTAGTCAGCAGTGAATTACTTTATGGAATAGAAAGAGAAGCTGACAAAGAGCATCATTTCTTCCCCCAAGGCACAGTCAGGCAGATACTTGGAGAAGGAAAGCCTTTAGGAAAATGATGGGGTCAGGTCTACATCACAATAGGCAGGAAGAACTCAGTGGGCTCTGCATCCAGGGCTCCCAGACCAGAAATGGCCTGGTGGAGTGAGGGCCAGGCAGAGGGGCTGCTTCTCCATCCACACAGACCTGCCATGTCTCCAGAGGTGTGTTCATTTCGCTCCCTTTCATTGTTTTTCAGTCTTTATCTGATGCCTGAGACCTGACCTTTCCCTAAAAAGGTCAGGGAAATTTTTCAAAGAAGAAAGGGGAAAAATAGAGAAAAACATAAAAAGAAAGAAGCAGGAAAAAATGAAAAGGAGAAAAGCAAGCAGACCATGCGTGTGAATATGAGCATGTTTGCAGACCCATCTTGGAAAGGAAGAGGTTGATGGTGCCAAATAGTTGAGCTTCTGCCAGTCTTTTATGACTCCTTCTTTATCATTTCCCCTCCGATGAGGCAGATCAAGACAAATCTGCGTTCCTTCCCGATGTCTGGGGCCGCCTTCTAGCCTTTGTCAGCTGCTGGTTTGCTGAGGCTCTTGCGTTTGAGAAAACCCGCCTGGCAGGTCCATGTCTGTTTGTAGCAGCACTTGTGTAGATGGGGTGTCATCTGGAAGCCATGGCAGCAGAAACACAACAAATATAAGCAAGTTACTGGCTTCCAGGGATGATCAGTGAAGTCCTCCTTAGCTCCCCGGCACTGTTTATGAAGGCCGTATATCCCTGGTCCCCTAATGCCAAATAGTGAGCAGCTGTTCCTGAAGAGCTTATGCATAAAAATAATTCAGGCTGAGCTTGACCATGGGACTATGAATGTTTTCTGCTGCCATTTGGTGGCACTATCCTCTCTAATACGTCCTTCCTTCCTCCCTTCCTTTGTTGAGCAACTGGTACATAATAGATCCTGGGATTAGAACTGAGAACATAATGGAGAAGAAGGATTTGGTTTCCATCCTCAAGGAGCTCAGAGCTGAGTTAATGCAACACTCACATGACCAGTTACCTTGAGTGTAGTAAGTAATACAACAGGAGCTGTGGGAAGGAGAAGACTGATTGCCTAAAAAAGTCAAGGGCCTCCAGAGAGGGCCTCCAGGAGGCAGTACAGTCTGAGCTGGGCTTTGAAATACCCGTTAACCAAATGGAGAAGTGGTGGACAGACCAAGGAGGATCAAGGAACCCCACAGGAGTTCAAGTAGAGGGCATACATGGTTGAGTGTGAGATGGGACTATAGAGCCAGACTGGAGCGAGAGCAAACAAGCAGAAGGATTTGAGACAGATGATCCAGTCTGCATTTCAGAAAGCTCTCATAGGCAGCAGCAGAGAAAAGATGGAGGGGAGGAGGGGAGGAGGGCTGAAAAGAGAAAGGCCATGCACGCAGACTTCTTTGAAGTCAAGAGAAGAAATACTCAGAATAGTATGCATGTTTAGTACAGAAGGCAATAATACCTCTTGATTAATGAGCACACAACATGGAGAGCATCAGCTCCCTTCACAGTGAAATTCTAGTCCATTTTCTCCCATACGAAGAGAATCCATAATGCTGGCTTCATTCGGTCCTTCATTATTGCTCACCTTAATTCAGTTCTCATTGACTGGTTATCAAATTTATACCAAGCACTGTTAGAGACACAAGGCTATCAAGATAAAATGGCTCATACATTGTACTTTCATGACCTAATAATCAACAGCTATTTGTGGTATTAAAAATACAATAATCATCAGTGTAGCACATTCACTAATTGCCCCCTTTTTATAATTTGTTTTTATTTGTAGTATCAGATTAAAGGAAAATAGAAGAAAATTAAGAAGTTTGCTGAATGCTTTGCAAATTAAGTTAGCAATGGAAATACACATGGTTTCTGTGAGTCCAGAGTAGCTGAGAGGAGGGTAATGAGAACCAGACTAAGGGCTCAGTGAGAAAGGCCATGTGCCCTGTCTCTGTCTGCTGGTGTCTTGTTGTCTGGTTTGGATGAAGTTCTGGACTGTGGACAGTTGATGACTTGGCCCAGCTTGCTGCCATGTAGAGCTTGGGGAGGTACAGGCTCTACCGTGGGCACTGGAACACCCAGGTAGATCCAAAACATAACCTTCCTTGATAAAAGTGGCCCCAGGGAATTTTGTTAAAATGTTGTGTATCTGAGTTGGCCATTCAAGCCCATAGGCTCTGAGCTTTAGAGAATGCTCCATTCTAAAGCTCTTCCCCTCTGTCTGATGAATACACCTTCATAGTCTAACACTGTTTGCATATGGCCTCCCCTGAATCCACGAAGAAAATGACAAAAGCATTTAGTACTTTCGCATGTATGTATGCAATATGGTGCGTATTATAGTTTAAAATGATATGCTAAATTACATAACAAGTTGATGTGTACTGTATATGTTATACTATTTAGTATATATTAGATATGATATGATGTGCTGTAATTTTCTTTCTTCCCTGACTGTGTTGGTCATGAGACTATGAGCTATTTCACTGCAGAGCAATGGCTTATTCATCAGTAGATCCTTAGAACTCGCCGCATCTGGCAACTAGGAGTTCAGGGTATGTTTTTGATAAAGGAAGGGGAAAAATGGAAAGGAAAGAGTGAAGGAAAGGAGAAAAGGGAGAAAGGAAGCAAAGCAAATAATTATCTTGCAAAGAAGCAAACTCTAGTCTTCTTTTTAAAATGTGTTCCACATCTCACTAACTCAGGTTGTCTCCCTCTAAGGGCTCTGGCACCTTTTCAATCAGTTGTCATGAAAAAAAGATAAAATGCAGGTTCCCTTTTTTCACTCCTCAGAAAAGCCTAGATTCCCTCGTTTTTCCATGCACACTCTAGAAGAGTGAGATAAGGAAAATAATAATTATACATAAAGACAAGTGTCATTATTCAAGTGTGTTCAGGGTAAAGGGTTATAGCAAGAGAGAGGTAGAAATAGGTAATTCTGCTGAGGAAGATAAGGACAGAAGGAATATATGCAATGGGTTTTCAAGGCTGAATAGGAAATATAGCCTGGGAAGGAAGAGTATTTCTGGAAAGATAAGCCTCAGACTGAATTCAAAATCCTCCTGGAATTTGGGTCCTGTTTTGCCAGTTGAATATTGGTGGGAAGAGCTTGAATATTTTCAGTTGTAAAGATGGAACAATTTCTTCCAAAATTGTGTCCTTGAGGATTGATGTTGATGGAAGGTTTGATTCATAAACTGAGAGTTCAAACTCCAACTTGCTAGTAGGCCAGAATTGGGGAACTGAATCAAGATTCCTTTAAGTCTGCAAGAGGGTAACCATTGGGTCAAATAGAATATCCCAGAGGGAATCCCCCATCCAACCTAGTCTGTTGGTACATATATCCTCTATAGATGCTGCTTCCTTTTCTGCATGTTGTCATGCAGAATTTACTAACAACCAAACCCAATGTGAAGCTAAGCTCTTAGAAGAAAGATCCAGAGTTCTGGGGAAGACTACAAACTCATTAAAAAATACCCATGTGTGCATCCTTTCTCTGCACTAATTCTGTATCTTTTACAAATTCTGCTCCTCATCTGTAAAGTAAGACTGTTCATCCATAACTCACAGACCTTTGAGTAGTCCATGAAATACTGTATGTAGAAAATTTTGCACAGTTCCTATGTAATGGGCTAAATGATGGTGCTACAAAACATATATCCATGACCTAATAACTAGAATGTGACCTTATTTGGGAAAAAGACTCTTTGCAGATGTAATTAAGTTGAGGATATTGAGATCCTGAGTTACCCAGGTAGGGACCTAAATCCATTGACAAGTGCTCATGAAAGACATGGAGAAAGAAAAGTGACCATAGAGGTAGAGATTGAAACAATCTGGTAATCAGCCAAGGAATGCCTGGAGCCACCAGAAGCTGGAAGAGACAGCCAACAGAACCCCTTCCAGGGCCCCTAGAGCAGCATGGCCCTGCTGACATGTTGCTTTCACACTTCCATCCTCCAGAACTATAGAGAATATATTCCTGTTGTTTTAAACCACCAAGTCTGTGGGCATTTGTGTGGCAGCAATAGGAACCTAACACGGTAACTAGAAACTAGAGTAAGTGTTAAAACTGTACGTGAGTTCCCATCTCCCTGTGCCTGAAAGGTTGTCACAAAAGCACAACCGATGCCTGGATTCCCTTCCTTTTACTTTTTCTTCAACTGGGCAGCAAGGGGGACGGGACTATGAGATGTCTGTTCCAGGAGCTTTTTCTGGGCCCCATTATGAGCTCTGATATGCCTTTAGCTAGGGAATTAATGGCAAGAATAAAGCCGAAATTTTGTGAAAAACCTACTCAAGAGGAAGAGGGAAAAACCAGCATCACCATGATTCCCTTCATTGAATTCTAGTATTAGGTTGGGTCTGGACATATGAGCATTTCTACTCTTTTTCCCATTCGACCTTTTGCCTGGGGCTGATCGAATGGGAACATCACTGGATTGGATGTTGTGAGCCCCAACTGTCCGTCTAGACTGTGCCTTCAATTCTCAGATGGGTCCCTGCTCAAAACACCTCCTTTTGGGGCTTCAGTTTTCTCTTCAGTAAAGTGAATATTTGGTGACATATATGCTTGATGGGAAAAATACAGAAGCAACAAGCCATTGTCAACTCCAAATTTCATTTGACCAGTGTCACTCTACCATCTCTCTGAACTTCAAACACAAAGATGGAAAACAATTCACTCAGTTATAAGGAAATTTCTTTTATATACATTTTACCACTCACCACTTTGGGTATGGCGCTGTGCCCATTATTCTAGCAGCCAAGGCCCTGTATAGTCTCCCAACTCATTTCTCACAAACATCATGCTTCAGCCTCACTGAATGATTTTCCACTTGACATTGTTTTCCTATGCATACATGGAATCCTTAGAGATACCCCGAAACAAACCACCAAGTAGCAGCAGAAATACTGATACAGGTCAGTCCTTGCTCTTGCCCAGACTCCTTGTAGATCCCAAGGAACCCAGTGCAATCTCAACTTCCAAGAATCATAATTTGAGGGAAATTTAGGGTCTTAGACACAAATTTTTCAACCAAGTGAATTGTGTATGGTGATGTCCCATTGCATAGTTCAAATCTGATAAATCTGCATAATAAAATGTTCAAGTAACATAAAAAATTAGAGGACATCTTCTCATGTTACCAATAGGGGAAACCAATGCCCAGAGAGAAAAGAGATGCCCAGATACACATGGTAAGTCAGTGACAGAGGAGGCACTGGACCTCAAAATATCCTGCAGTCTGTTTCAACAGTATGACTGTTCAGTACCCCAGTGATAGGGAGCTTCAGTGCAATAAGATGTGTGTGGAGGGGTTGGAGGAAGTTATAAAGTTGTAAAACCACACATGGTGTGTGTGGGGGGGTCACAGGGAAGACAGTGTGGCACAGAGAAGACAAGTAGTGACTCTATAGCATCTTACTGCAGTGTTGGACAGTGACTGCAATGGGGTGTGGGGGGATCTTAATAATATCGGTGACTGTAGTAACCACAGTGTTCTCCATGTGAAACCCTTCGAAAGAGTGTATATCAATGATACCTTAATTAAAAAAATTAAAAATGAAATAAGAGAAAAAAATTTAAAAAATAAAGTTGTAAAACCAACCCAGCCAGCCGGCAGCATTCCCTCCATACTTTGGGACTAAGGGTGAAGAGTAGAAGTATGAATTACTACTTCTTCTCAACCAGGGATAGGGGGCAGTTTTGTTCTCCAGGGAACATTTGATAATACCTGAAGACATTTTTGATTGTCACAAGGTGGAGGGAGGGGGATTGGGAGCTACTGGCATCTACTGGGTAGAGGCCAGGAATGCTATACATATCCTACACTGCACAGGACAGTTCTCCACAGCAAAGACTTTTCCAGTCCAAATGTCAATCTTTCCAAAGTTGAGAACCTTGTATAGTAGGATTTCTCTCCTATCAAGACAGCTTCTACTGGGATCAAAATCCTGGTAACTATCTCTGCCAGAAATTGAGAAACACTCAAGGATTTGGAGGTATCATTAATCTAGGCTTCCAGATACAGGGAGGCTCTTTGTAGTCATCTCTACAGAAGCTAAAGAAACTACTATTAATAATAACAATCTATGATCTGTTTTTAAGAAACCGTTCAGTGCTTTTTTTCCCTTTTTCCCTTCTTCTGGTACTATATCTGTGATGGTTAATTTTATGAGTCAACTTGTTTGGGCCACGGGGTGCCCAGATTATTTGGTCAAACATTATTCTGGGTGTCTCAGGGAGGGTATTTTGGGAATGAGATTAACATTTAAATCAGCAGACTGAGTAAACCAGATTGCCCTCTGTCATGTGGATGGGCCTCATCCAATCAGTTGAAGACCTGAATAGGACAAAAGCCTGACCTTCCCCTAAGTAAGGGATAATTCTTCCTGACTGACTTTCTTTGAACTGATGTATCTGTTTTTTTCCTGTCTTCACACTTGACTTGAAACATTGGCTTTTGCTTGGTCTTGAACCTACTGGCCTTTGGACTAGAACTACAATATCAGCTCTCCTTGTTCTTAGGACTTCAGACTTAGACTGGAATTACCATTGGCTTCTCTGGGTCTCCAGCTTATTAATTCACTGTGAAGATCTTGGGACTTGTCAGCTCCCATTATAGGCCATTTCCTTATAATAAATCTCTTGGTAGATAGAGATGTAAATGTAGTTAGAAATAGAGATAGATATCTATATCTCTTATTGGCTCTGTTTCTCTAAAAAAAAAACCTAATACAATATCCATCTATCCCATTTTAAGTGAAAGGGTTGTGACCAAGACTAAACAATCTTAGTATCCATTCCCTTGTACCTCGTGATTGGCCCAAGGTTAGACAGGAGATTAAATCAGAGTTAACCGAAATCCTGCAGTGAAGTGAATTTATAAAAAAGTTCCTGGAAGATTTTCTCTCTTCACTGGCTTGAAATACAGAAACAACATTCGGCTGGGCTCCTAGTGTCATTTTCTTCATTATATGAAAAAGGCTTATGTGGAGAGGGAGAGAGTACAGTCATCAGAAATGACATACAAGTGTAGACTGTGTGTTTGAGACATAATGAGCATCATTTGGGTTCCCAGTGCCCTTGGTTTTAAAGTTCTTCCTTTGGGACTGTCAGCTACCCTGGAATTCAGTTGTAAGAGCCAATAAATCCCCTTTTTTGGCATGTGCTGATTTGAGTCGGGTTTTTGTCACTTGTAGTGGAAAGAGTTCCAACCAATAAACTCACATTTATGGAGCACTTGAGAGTTAGCTAAGTGTTTTCACATTTGTGATCTTACTTGGACCTCACAAAAACCTACACTATATATAGAGAGAAGGCATAGGGAGCATTATCTCATTGACATGCTTGAAACTGAAACCCAAAATGGCTGAGCTTAGGTGGCCATCCTGACCACCCCCAAGGCGTGGAATGCTGTGGGACCTCTCCCTAGGAAGGAAAGGGTAGGTTCTTAGAGTCAGAAGAGCATGGTAATAGATGGTATAATAAAAATAGAATAATAGTTAACACATGCAGAGTGTTTACCATATGCCAAGCTCTACTCTCAGTGTTTTGCATATATTAACTCATAAATCTCACAACAAACTCATGACAACTGTACAATTATTTTCTCTGTTTTACAGGTAAGGCAATCAAGGTATTTGAACATACTGCAGGGTCCTGTAGATAATGTGATAGAACCTAGTATTCAAATCCAGAGTTGTCCAGCCCAACCACTATACCCTACTGAGAGGTTATGAAATATAACCCAAATCCTCCCCACACAGGGGTTGGAAGGCATGGAACGAGGGTCTAAATCCTGATCTAACTGACTTATACAAATTGGCACCCCAAACTCCCTCTCTTGCTGGGTAAGTGGCCTGCAAAACCAGGATTTAAGCCCAGATTTTCATATTCCAAGGTAAATGTTCTTGTCTTCTCATATACTGATTTAATTCATATTTAGTGCACACTTACGATAGGTCAAGCCCTTTAGAAGTATTTTCAGAATGAGGAATGGGGATGATGCACAATGCAGCTGATAGAATTACAAATCTATTCTTATCCTTGCAGAAGATGGGATTCACATTCACAGCTCTGGAGATTGGGGAGCTCGGGAAGGAGAGCCATCTGCATTTTATTAGGGAAGGACAAGAAGGCTCCTTTCATCAACCTCAAAAGCCAAGTTTAAAAATATGCTAGTTCACAGTTCATAGCAAAAATTGGACCCATCACACCAAAATCCCTTTTGTTCCAGGGGCACATGTGGTCAGGATGGTGAGACTTGTATATTTCATGGCTTATAGAAGTAAATGTGGGCTGAGGGTTTTTCTTCTGTCCCTCTTTCTATCTTGCCACTGGAAAAAAATCTTTGGGTTCAAAAGAAAACAAAAGCCAAGAAATGGCCTCTAGGGAGATGAAAAGATTATGTATCCTTACTCTGACAGAAAAATACACAATATTTAAGGGTGAAATGAATTTCAGAAACCATTGGAACTATGACATAGGAGAAATAAATATGAAATAAAGAGTATTGCAAAAGTTTTCACAGATTTCAAAATCCTTTCTGGATCACCCTTATTTTCCAAAACTTTTGAATTTTTTGATATGTATTCAGTGCCTCTGAATTCTGCCACTGTGTAACCAAGACTGAGCAGAAAGAATATCACACATGAATACATATTAAACCCAAGGGCCATTTCTGGCAGGGTGAGGAATTTTCCATGCTAATGATGAACAGAAGCAGAAGCTTTTCTCAGAGAGGAGCATTTGTCAACTTGAAGGACAGATGTTTGTTTGTTTGTTTGTTTCCTTGTACTTAATGTAAAGATGGTGCTATGCAAAGAATTTGGTAAGAGCAACACCTTGAGTTCCTTGGGCAAATTAATCCAACTAGGTACGATTTTTCCCATTCTTAAATGAGATGAGGCAGTTCAGGCTCAGGGGATTAAATCATTTACCCATGGTCAAATGGGTAGTAATTGGTACAGCTGAGAGGATGAGTTTTCTGCATCCTTAAGGCACCTCAAGTCCGTCGTTTCTAAAGCTAAACGTATGATCTCTCCCCAAGGTGGCATCCCCTCCAGTGTTGTGTTGGTCAGCAGTATCTACTTGTCCAGGGCTAGACATCTGGGAGTTCTCATTACCATTTCAACCAGTCACCAACCCCCTCAGACCCTATTTCCATTCTCTCCCAGCATCCCCTAGTAGTCCCATCCTCCCACGCCCACCTAAAATACTGCTGACACCTCCCATTTGGTCTGTTTCCTATCATCTTGTTCTCTCCTTCATGCAGCCACCTTAACAGAGTAAAAAGTGAAGTCTACAGTGGCAGTTTCCTGCTCAGAGCCTCTCAACATTCCCACACCAGCTATAAGATAAAGAGCAAGCTTCTGGGCTGAGCACACAAGGCCCAGATCCTTCTGGTCCCACCTCACCTTCTCGACTCCGAGTATCACAAACTCCTCATGCACTACAGTGCTTCTCCTCTGTGTGTGTGAGCTCAGGGTGTCTCTCCGCCCCACGGCCCTGGCTCAGCAATTTTCCCACACAGCTGACTCCTTCGCATCCTTTGAGATTCAGCTTGGTCGTCCCTTTTTATGCTTGTGTATATTTTCCAGAAAGCTTTCCCTGAAGCCTTGAAGCCTTATGAGCCCCACCTTGAGGTTCTGAAACTTGCCCCTGCTTCTCATTATGTTTACCATGTTGATTACTCTGATCTCTTTATGCATCTGTCCAGGCTGTTCGCTCCTTAAAGGTAGCAATGGTCAGGCTCTAGACCAAGTGCTTCTAACAGAATAAATCCATGATGAGACCCCCAGTCACCTCCCGTACATGGAATTGCAATTGTTCCACTAGTGAAATCTTTTCTGTGTTTGAAGCAAACAGTGGCATTTCATGTTCTATGTGAATGGAAAAAAGAGAAATAAACCAACAGGGACACCTCAGCCTCTAGCTCTAACTTGAAGTACATCTTTCTAAAGTCATTTAGGGAGTAATAAAGAATTAGACCCTGGATCCTGCATTTTTCTGAATCCCTTTGTCATTCCTTATGGAAAAACATTTGTATTTCAAATGTCAAACCCATATTATGAGCCTCTTTATTTTTCGTTCTTTCTGGTTTTGACTTTTTATTGCCCAAAAAATAAAATGCAAATTTCCTTAGCTGGGCACTCCAGGATCTGCCCAGTGTGACTCAAGGCTCCCTTTCCAGTCACATATTGCCATTCTTTCCCTAGGATACCCTAGATGGTCCCAGGCCCATGCTTTTGCTCTTAACCCTCTCCTCTTTATCTCCCCTCATACACATACACAATACAGATGTGTACAGGGTAAGACTGAGGGAGGAAAGTCCATCTGCAGACAGTCAACAGTCAGAATGCATGTGAGGATATCACTTCTGTCTTCCTGCAGGAACAGAGAAATAATTCTCCTCCACAAAGCATTGCTCAGATTTTTCTCTTAAATCCTTTCTTAATAGAAAAGCCATGATATGGCTCAGGCCAGATGTATAATGTTTTGTCCTCCTTTCCCCATATGTGTTTGAGAACACCACCACTCTCACCTGGGAAAAAAGAACTGAGAGTTAGCCTCTTCTCCTATGCGCCACATGCAGTGCACAGCTTGTGTCATTTGATATTCCTAACAACTCAGAAGTGACAGTAGTCCTCTTTTAAAGTAGAGGAAACTAAGGGTCAGAGGAATTCCGTAAAGTTTTTCAAGTTAAATTAGAGCCAGGATTTAAATATGATTGCCTGAATCCAAAAACTTGCCTCTCCTCCCTACATAGGATGAATGAGGTTGTAGATGAAAAAAATTTTGTAGTTGTATGAAGCCGCTAAGCCAGCGGTCCAGGGACTTCCCATCAGTATCAGAATTAAGAGATGAGCAAAAGAAGGAGAAAATGAAGAAGAAAAGGAATTGAGTCTGGAGTTGGGATGTCCAATGTTAAGGCATTCTCTTCCCTAGGAAGGGGGTGGCAGCATGTGGGGTGGTGACATGTGGAGCAATACAAGCTGGAGGAACAGGGTGTGGCCGCACACAGCAAGGGTTTGGCAGGGTAGCCTGAAGAGCAGCAGGCTTCGTAGTAGACGGTTTTGTTTCCAAGTGTCTGAGCCACAGGGGCATCTGGCCCAGAAGACGTTCTTGGAACCAAGGACTCTAGAAGGAGGCAAAAATAAAGAAAAGCGAAAATAAATCATGGGCTCCATGGGTCAGGGCTCGCAGTAATGCTTAGACTCTGGAGCCACTTTTCTTATTGGCACCAGAATTTTCCACAGAGGTTCCAACCCAAGCTGCAATTTCTTACTCCAGAGTTTTGGGGAATTGTGCTAGAAATGGGTTAAAAAATAGGGGGACTGTATTTTGCCATATTACCACAGAGTCCAGCTCTACTCAGTCTCTCTTTACCAGAAGCGTGTATGTCAGTTATTTACTCCGTGTCTCTCAGCCTCCACGCTCCCCTCTCGCATCTGTTCTCTGGGATGCTGGAGCTGGGAACCTGTAAACTACGTTTTCCCAGAGTCCTCACTGGTTCGCTTCCTATTAGAATCCCTTGACAAGGGACTGGAAGGTGGCAGGATGAAGAGGCTCTCCCTCTTTCCAGATCCTGTCAGACACCTTCCAGAAGCAAGACAGATGTGGTTCCAGCCCCCAGCTTCATTCAGCATGGCCAGTCCCCACCGTGGAATGACTCATCAGAGGTCCCAGCTTCAGGGGCTGCCGGGGCTCAGATCAAACACTCAGTTCACATTCTCAGAGTCCGGGCACTGGCCACAGTGCATCCCCACTGCAGTCTGAGGACCAGCCTTGGGGCACCTCCTCAGATGTCTAAGCCCTGGCTACAGGGCCCCCTCATCCAGAGGCTGAAGCACCAACGGCAAGACATCCACCCCCAGAAGTATGAGACTCAGCCATGCAGAGTTCTTCTCTTGGGTCCTCCATTCTCCTAACACCAGCTTTCCTTTTTTGTTCCCCCTGCCCGAGGGGTAGTACTACTTCCTGCAGTTACTAATGTCTGCATTACCTACCATCCCATTTGCTAGGTCAGCTTTCTGACACACATGGAGTCAATTTCCTATATTAAATCCTCTCCATTTGAAATTCCGGATGTGCTTTCCGTTTTCCTGCCTGGAACCTGATGGATACAGTAGGGCAGCCGTGTCTTTAAATGGAGTGCTGTCCAATCTCTCACAAGGACGATTACATAAAACTAACATTTTAACTTCTTTAAAAGAAAAAAAAAGTCATCATCTCTGTCAATAGGAGGAGAGAATAGACTAGCCCTGCAGGTACCAGAGTTCTGATTCTTCATTCACTCCTGAAAAGTTGTCTGGACCCCAGGAGCATGATAGGGACCCACCCGCCTTAGGATGAGCTCTGCCTCCCAGGAGGCAGTAAGAGGAGGAGAGGTCGGTGATGATGCCATAGGAGAGGATTCTACTGGAGCAACTGGAGACCGAGGCAAGACAACGGAGGAAGACTATACACTTTGCGCAGGGAAGTTTGCTGCTTATCTGAGCCTTGAAGGATGTAGTCTTGTTATTGTTGTTCCATTGCAAGGAACAGAAACCAACTTTAGATGACTTAATTTTAAAAAGCCTATGTTGGGAGTGTGACAGTAAGCTCTGAGGTCAGGGGGGAAAGCTAAAGAATGAAACAACTACATGGAAGCCAGACAGCTCTAGAGGGTATTGGCGGATGAAATTACCTGATATCTGGACCGAGAACCACTGCAGGAACGAAATAATCCATACTGTTTATGCATTCTCCTAGAGGGAGTCCAGCTGACCTAGATTAGGTCAATACCCATTCCATGACTGCACCAAACAGGTGAGGTGAAGAGGCAGAGCATGTTTGCCCATGATAGAGGAAATATCATTTCCAAAGGGAAATCAGGGGCTCTCGGAAGAAGGAATAGAGGATAACTAAAGCAAAAATGGATGGGGGGAATAAGACAGAGAGGCGTTCACGGAAGTGATGAGTTGGCATTTCCTGGTTAGGCAAGAAGAGGATGGTCATTCCAGGTGGGGAAGGCAGCGTGACTAAAGGCTTGGTGGCAAGAAAGACACACTAAAGGGACAGAGAACCCCGAGACGGCAAAGGGGGGGGTGAGACTGCCGACACAAACAAGGCCTTGAATGAAAGGTCACGTGCCCAGCACAAAAGAACCCACGTTATAGTCTCCCAGACCCAGGGGGCAGCATCAGATGGATTTCAGCTGTTCACCCCCATTGACATTGTTGCAAGTGTGCATTTTTGCCTCTGTGTGTGTGTGTGTGTGTGTGTGTGTGTAATGAAACTTCTACAGCATTGTAACCTTGACAAGAAAATTTTCAGTGGAATAGAGGCGATGGAGCCTGTCTGGAGTGAGCTAAAGAGAGAATGGGTGGTAAGGGGGTAGAAATAAGGGACGGAGATGCTGTATGATGAAGTACTAACCTGTTGGCACAAACTGAGGGTTGGGTGGTTCGGGAAGAGCAAGCACTGAAGAGAGGATGTGGCACTGAAGGGAAAGTGAACAATATACTCTTTGTCATAAGAAAAGGGGCTGTCAGTGTCCTTTCTGTTTATCACAGAGGGAGGCAGGCCAGTCTCAACTGCAGAGTAATTACTTTGAGAAAATCTTTTAAAAATAAATCCTAAGTCCTCATAAACTCCCTAGACTTTAGACTCCTCCAGGACAACGACTTTGTTTTATTCATTTCTGTATCCCAAAGGTCTGATATCAAGTAGGCACTCAGAACAGCCTTTGGAATGAATGGATTAATTAATAAAATGATAAACCTACAAAAGATGGCTTATGATACATTGATAATTATTTTAAATTACCAAAACAGTACATGGTATGAAGTGTTTAAACACATGGAGGGTACTTTGATGACAGTTCTGCAATTGGCTTCTTCTTTTTAATATACTACAGACAGCATTTGGTGTTCTCTATCAGTTCAGCATGGCTTTAAAATCACTGTAAAAAGCCATGGCTGGAGGGGGGTCCTGAGATAAGATTCCATTGCATATCAGTACATGTCTGAGCCACTCAATTAATGGCTCAGTGAGCCAACCCTGAAAGAGGTGGAAGAACTTTCCTAAGGTCACACACTGAGTTTATAGCAAGAATGGGTCCTGCAGCTGGGCTTCCTGACTTGTCTCAGGACCTCTGACTTCCATCCCCATCAAGGCAGGGAAAGGAAGGGTGACTGCTTCTAAGGGGCCAGACTCTGTGGAAGGTGAGGAAACCCTTCTAACTTGTGTGTGTTAGAATGTTTGCTAAGGCAGAGGTTTCCACACTGAGATTTTTCAGAGAAAACTGAGGGGAGACAAAGCCACTGGTCATGCCAACAAGCAGTTCAGCTTTTACCTGCAAAAATGTGGAGCTTTCATTCACCCAAACAGTTTTGGCATCTCTTCTCCCCTGAATCCACTGCAGTGAGCTCTAAGGATGCTAAGAGAGGACAGTAGGTGTGACTCAGCAAGGCCCAGCAGGGTGTCAAGGAGCAAAAAGAACTAAGTAACTGAGTAGGTCACCCCGAGACTGGAGGTGACTCCACACAGAGGTCAGTCATCAGCCCTGCCAGCTACCTAAATGCCAGGGGGGAATGAAGCTGGCACCAGTACACTCAGGATTTTACCCAATACCCTTTCTTTCAAAGACCAACTCATCACCAGCCAGCTACGAATATCCTGCCCTATCTATTTGCAGAACGTTGCCAGAACACAGTGCAGGTAGGGGAGATCTCGCAGAAGAGGCAGATCAATATCAAGACTCAGCCATGTTATAACACAGGCTTCAATCAGCCACTGCCCCAGAGAGTACCCGGCACCAGAGCCTCAGGCTTAGACCTCTGATCGTGGCCTCCTTTCTGAGGGGCCAGAAGGGAAGCCATTAATTTGAGGATGGCTAATAAAGTTATTGGGAGATACCTGCTGCTGCATGTTTCCCACTGTGTTGAGCACAGGTGATGGAAAGAAGAGAAATGTAGTTATAACAGGCAGAGCACTACCTCTGTCTTCTAGCTTGACCTGACCAAGGTGCTCTCTGTGCCTCCCTCTCCACCTTCATAAAGTGGAGTCAGCTTTTCCTCCTATTGATGGCCTTTGTGAGAATAAGAGGAGAAAATTTAACTGAAGTACCAAATGCTTGGCAGGCACTTGATTAATAGTTCCTGTGATATTGTGATTTATAATGAGTAAAAAAAAAATATATATATATATATATAGTCTTCATTTATATATTGGTTGGTTTCTGGCACACAGCTCCTAAGGCACTTGGAATTTCCTAAATGGTGAAGAGCATAAAGGTATCTTTTGTTATGTGTGTGAAGTGACTTTTAGACAGCTCTTAAGGATGAAGGCTGTTTGCCAGGAGAAGCAACCATATGATTAGAGGCTTAGAACTTCCAGCCCCACCCCATGACCTCCAGGGAGCAGAGAGGGGCTGGAGATTTGGTTCAGTCACCGCTGGCCAATGATTTAATCAGTCAGGCCCAAGTAAGGGAGCCTTCATAAAACCCAAAAAGGACAGGGTGTGGAGAGCTCCCAGATGGCTGAACACGTGGAGGGACTGGGAATGTGGCACACCTGGGGAGGGCATGGAGGCTCTGCGCCCTTTCTCCATACCTTGCCCTATGCATCTCTTGCATCTGGCTGTTCCTGAGTTATTTATTTTTATAATAAACTGGCGATCTAATAACTAAAATGTTCTGTGAACCACTGTAGCAAATTAATCAAATGTGAAGTGGAAGTCCTGAGAACCTCTGGTTTATAGGCAGTCTGTCAGAAGCAGAGGGAAAACCTGGGCTTTTGGCTGGCATCTGAAGTACTGGGCACAGGGAGTAGTCTTACAGGACTGAACCCTTCATCTGTGGAGTCTGATGCTATCTCTGGGCAGATAGTGTCAGAACTGAGTTGCATGGTTTGACAACATGCTGGTATCTGAGAATTGCTTGGTATTGTGTGGGAAGCTTCCCCCAACACACACATTTAATTGCATCCAGGAACCCACTGGTTCTCACCCTTGAGTGAATTAGTCCAGAGGATAGCAGTGACTACCTGGGAAGCACCTCATATTTTTAGCAAAAGAATAAACAATTTATTCTGAGTTTTTAAAATTACTCAAGTGCTCACAACTAAGCTAAGCACTAGGAATGTGGCAGTGTTCAGGTTAAAGGTTTTGCCCATAAGAACATAGTGGGGGAGAATGACAAGTTAAGGGAATGAGACTTGAGTATTACAAATACTTTGTTTCTAAAAGTAGCAATGGCTAAGGGAACAGAGATGAGGGTCACCTAACTTGTCTTCCAGGGCCCGGGACGGCTTCCTGAAGGGAGGGATAACTAAGTGAGAAGCTGAAGAATACACAGAAATTAGACATATGAAAGGAAGGAAAAGATGATGAGGTGTTCATTCGTTCATTCATTCATTCACTCGTTCAACAAACAATGAGTACCTAGTGTATCCTAGGAAGTATTCTAAAAACTGAGTGTACAGTACTGACCATGACAGACTAGGTCTTTGATCTTATACAGTCAATCCTCCAGCTGGTCAATCAATAATAATTAATTAACAAAATTTCAGGAAGCAATCCATGCCATGTAGAAAATAAAGCAGAGTGCAGTGGAAAGTAACTATTTTAGCCTTGGTGGTCATAGAGACCACTCCAAGAAAGTTCCATTTCAGTTGAAACCTGAGAGGAGGAGAAGGCAGCTACGCAACACCCTGGACAACTAGTGTGCAAGCCGAAAGTACTAGGGCAAAGGCCTTAAATTTAGAGCAAGTTTGCCATGTTCCACATACAAACAGGAGAGGATCGTGACTGTCACAGAGAGCAAAAGAGACATGAAATGGAAGGAGGGCAGAGTAGCTTTTATAAAACCATGTAGGGAACAGGAAGATGTTCTAATTACATTCTAAGTGTTATGGGAAGCCACTGGCAGTTTGAAGCAGGGGAGAGTTATGATCCAATACACATATTTAAAGATCACTCTAGTTCTTGTAAGAGCATAAAAAACATTATGCAAAGGCTCCAGATAAGAAAGGATATGGTCTATGTAAAGAGGGAAAAAAATGAGAAGGGAAGAGCCACTTAGGTCAGCTGAGGGAGGCAGTAGCCAGGGGATGATCCTGGACAGGTTGACTGGGACCCCACTTTCCAGGGTCTTGAATGCTGTGATGAGGATTTGAACTTAACCCAATGCAGTGGGTACAATGGAAGGATTTATACAGGGAAATCAGATTTCTGTTCTAGAAATTTATCAGTGACAGTGATGGCTCCAGAAACGAGAGTGTGGCTGAAGCCTTCCTCCCTCGGGGTCAGCATCTCTGCTATGTAGAAATATGTGTGCACCATAGAAGCACACGAGTGAGCAGGGGGGAAGCTCTGCGTGTGGAAAACGGTCAGGCTGGATGCCCACAGCTGCAGAAAAAAGTCAGAAAACCCCAGGAGGACCCCCATGGCAGCCACATGAATCTCTCCTGGGCAATGTGTGCTCTGGGATCCACATTCCCCCCAGTAGGGTTTCTCGAAGAAACCACGGATCAGAGCTGGGAAAGATGAGAGTGACTATTATCTCTTCCAGGCCTATCATTTAACAGATGAATTAGTCTCCTTGTTCTCATCAACCATATGGCTCTGAGGTTCATTTTCTCCAGGGCTCAGCCGCACAGACTGGCTAATTTTTATTTTTATTCTTTAGTCTGGAGATATTGGCTAAAATGACTGTCTCTGTCCCCACCACAAATAATCTGCTTTTGTCCCTCAGTCTATAAAAGGCCATGGGTTGTGTATTGGATTCCCTGTGACATGACTCTCCAGTAGTAGGTCAGTCACCTTGAAAGTGCATTGGGGGGACTGTCTGCCTGCATGAGGTCAGATCCTTTTCCAGTAAGTTAGGCTAGCAAACAGGTCATGTCTCCAAGGTACAATTTCCTTTGATGGATCTCCTCCAATTCACTGTTGCATGTATTTGGTTAAGGGTGAAATCTATGGGACGTTGGGTTCAGTGTTCACACTGAGCCTAGAAATCAGTTTTGACATCTTTTTATATCAAATACTATCTGTTCAGTCATCTGCAAAACATTAATAGAGCATCTCCTCAATGCCAACCTCTCTGCTTGTCACTGAAGATGTGATGATAAAGATATAGCCCAGCATAGGAAGCTTGAGAATTAGTGATTTTTTTGAAATTGAGAAAACATGAAACAAACATTAAAACCTAAAATGCATGAACCTCAACCTCAGTCTTTCCTCAGAGATTCATAATCATTTCATAACTGATTTTATACTATCCAGGATGACAAATGTAATTTCAGCAGCAAAAAATCTGGAATTTTACTTGATACAGAGAAATTCCTGAGCAGTGGGTCTTTACTCTTGCTTAGTAATACATACCTTAAATGCCCAGTGATGCCCTGTTACTATAATATATGCAAGCCTGGAAAAGGGGGGTTGCAGTGAGGAATTGAGTTTACATAGGAATAATGATCACATCTTTGATCTCATTTTGACCATCATTATCAGCTGTTTTATTAACAAAGGAACTGAAATCTAGAGTGAAGCTCACCAAGATCAATCAAGCAGTCATTTCCATCATCAATCCCTTCATAATTAATGTAATAGTCACTTATTTTATATTATTATGGTTATAGTGGTCATTCATTCATTTATATAAGTGACCAAACATTCACTTAATACCTGCTATGTACAAAACTTTGAATAAGACATAGTCCCTGCCAAAAGGGAGCCTCTAACTCCATAAATTAAAGAATTCATTCATCAACTGTGAAACCTTAAGTTGTTTTAGCTTTTGGCTATTATGAGTAATGGTATGCTATGAACATTTGCATACAAGTTTTTTTGTAGACATAGTTTCATATGGTGGAATATTATTCAGCTAAGAAAAATGACTGGAATACTGATACATTCTACAACATGAATGAAAAAATGATGTTGAGTTAAAGAATCTAGACCAAAAGGACACATATTGTATGATTCCATTTATATAAAATATCAAGAATAGGCAAAAGCCATAGAGAAAAAGTAGATTATTGGTTTGTCAAGAGCTGAGAGGATAATAATAAGTGTGACTGCTTATGAGAACAGAATTTGTTTTGGGGTAACATAAATGTTCTAGAACTAGATAGTAATAATGGTTCCACAACTTTGTGAATATACTAAAACACACTAAATTGTATACTTAAAAAGGAAAAAATTTTTTGGTATGTGAATTATATTTCAATAAAACATAAATGAACTTTAAAATGTAAGTATGCTGTTGAGTAGCGCTCCTTACGTATTTTGGATATTAAGCCTTTTACTGATATACAGTTTGCAAATATTTTCTCCCATTCCCTAGGTTGTCCCTTTTGCTATGCAGAAGCTTTTTAGTTTGGTTCAATCCTGCTCATCTATGTCTGTTTTTGTTGCCTATTCTTTTGGGGTCATAGCTCCAAAATCATTGCCCAAACCTATGTTAAGAAGTTTTTTTCCCCTGTGTTCTCCTAGTAGTTTTATGGTTTCAGGTTTTATTGTTAAAACTTTAATCCATTTTGAGTTGAGTTTTGTATATTGTGTGAGATAAAGATCCAATTACATTTTTCTGCATATGGATACCTAGTTTTCCCTGCACCATTTATTGAAGAGACTATCCTTTCTGTGTGTTCTTGGAACATTTGTTGAAGATAAGTTGGCTATGGATGCATGGATTTATTCTGGGCTCTCTGTGTTCTATTAGTCTGTATGTCTGTTTTTATTCCAGTATCATACTATTTTCATTACTATAGCTTTGTAGTATATTTTGAAATCAGGCAGTGTGATGCCTCTGGCTTTGTTCTTCTTGCCAAGATTTTTTTGACTATTCTGAGTTTTCTGCGGTTCCATATGAATGTTATTACTTTTTTTTTCTATTTCTGTAAAGAATACCATTGGGATTTTGAGAGAGACTGTATTAACTTTGTAGATCACTTTGAATAGTATGGACATTTAATGATGTTAATTCTTCCAGTGCATGAATGTGGAATGATTTTTCCACTTATCTGTATCTTCTTCAGTTTCCTTCATCAATGTATTCCAGTTTTCAGTGTTCAAATCTTTCACATCTTTAAGTTTGTTCCTAAATATTTTATTCTTTTTGTTACTTTTGTAACTGGAAGAGTTTTCTTAATTTCCTTTTCAGATAGTTCACTGTTTGTATATAGAAATACTATTGATTTTTTATGTTGATTTTGTGTCCTGCATTGTTACTCAATTTGCTTATTAGTTCTAACAGTTTCTTCTTGAGTTTTAAGACTTACTCTCTCTATATATAATCATGTCATCTGCAAACAGAGATACTTTTATAACTTTCTTTCTGATTTGGATGCCTTATATTTCTTTTTCTTGCCTAATTGCTCTAGCCAGGACTTCTAGTACTATGTAGAACAGAAGTCAGCCAGAAATTATTAAGCCCATCTTATAGATAAAGAAACCGAGTCCTTCAGATTCTTAGTAAGCTTGAACAGTTAGTATGAGTTGAAACTAGGAACTTATACTGGTTTTTCTGACTCAAGCTCATCAAACTTAATCTTCCACTTCAGTCCCATAAAGAGATGAGATTGCAACCCCAAGCTCCAACTTGGACTGGCTCCCCAAGAACTGGGGAGTCCAGTTCTGCTCTCTTTCTCCTCAAGAACACTGGGCAGTCTGCCTCTGTTGCCATGGCAAACCATGAGCCATGTGTCCACACTAACAAAGGGCTGCTGTGCTTTCTGACTAAATCCTGCTCACAAGGTCTGATTACCACATGCAAACCCAGCTTGGAAAGGCTCCCTGAAAAATCGGCTGGCTGTCTTCATGAGTAAAGCTTTATATTCTTTTAATTTAACAGTTTCTTCTGTTATCAAAAAAGGGCAAACTTCCATTTTCTGGTTCTCACTGATACTCTCTTAGAGACTATGCTCTCCTCAGTTCAGTTCTCTCCCCCTACAATATGCTTTCCTGGCCATGTGGTACCAGCCCCCACTTTATCTTCTCTGGCCCCTCTCTGTGGCTTAGGAAAGATACAAAAATGGCTTTCTTAGGATGACAGGAAAGTGACAGGAGGTACTAAAAACATTCAATACAGTATATAATTTGCAAGTAGAGCTTATAGGTCCTGTTGATGGAGCATATATGGGAAGCAAGGAAAATAAGCAACCAGGAGAAGAGAGTTGCCAAGTCCTAATAAGGGAAATATATGGGGGAAGAGCAGGCTTGGGGCTGGTAGAAATCAAGAAACCCATTCTGTGCAGGTTAACATTGACCTACTTACTAGGTAAACAAGTAGAAATGTAGAAAGCAGCCTGTGAAATAAAGGCAGTCATGAAACACATGAAACTTTGAAGGTTTATAATATTTAAATATTTTGGTACATCTAAAATGTAGGATGTGTAATAGGAACCTAGGAGAGACAAGGCAGAGACCAGGTTACAAATGGCTTTCCGTGGTCATGGAACTCTACTGAAGACCAATTTTTAGTTAGTTTGTAATTACATATATAACTCACAATTACATTTTTGGGGGAGAGGTCTAAAACATTACAAATAAACTTCTTTTTGACATCCATCATTTTACTCTGCTCTCTTTGTGTGCCTAGAGCAGCAAGACTTCTCAATAACCTTGGTACAACTGACATTTGGGGCAGGATAACTGTGCTGGAGGTGGCTGTCCTGTGCACTGTGGATTCTTAACAGCATCCTTGGCTTCCACCTACTCCATGCCAGTACCATTACCCTTTGCCCTAACTGTAACAACCTAAAATATCTCCAGACTTGGCCATAAGTCCCCTAAGGGCAAAATCACCACCACACCACCCCCACCCCATTGAGAACTACTGACCTAGCAGTAACCTGTTTTTTCTGTTTGCTTAAGAAGTTCATGGACCTATTTCTATACATCTACCTGTACATATATTTATCAAAAGAATATGTTCTTTTTTTTTCCTTTTCACATATGTGCTGTTATGTTATATGCATCAATTTTTAACTTGCTTATTTCATATCCCTAAGTATGTGCGATCTCTCAACATGCTGGTACATAGGAAGCAGGCAGGTTTGTTTTTTTCAACATGGCATAGTATTCTGTAGTATGTATATATCACATATCACGTCTATGTTATTGAACCTTGCTTGGGTTTGTTTCGTATTTCAAACAAATGTCGTAACATACAGTGTATGCGTATAAATTTTATCTCAGATAGAGAAAAGTGGAATTGTTGGGTCACATGCATTTTTAATTTTAGTAAAACTGCCTCATATGGATTGTAAAAATAGCTGCAATAATTCCCTTCCTGTATCTTCCAGGCTTCTTTGCAATAAGACTCTGTGGCTCCTCCCATTATGAGATAGTGTCCTTTCCTGCACCTCTTGAATTTGGGCTAACTCTGTGACTCAGTGATAGGTGGAATGTGAACCCTATACAAAGTCGGAAATGTGTGGCTGCCTTAGATCAGTATTGCCCTAAAGATATTGCAGACTTGACCCAAGGGACAGCCAAGTACATAGGAGACAAAGCATTAGATTCTAAGGTAATCATAAGCATACAAGGTAAGAGAGTTAAAATATTTCCCAGGGGAAGCCAAGTCTTGAAGGATGGAAGGGAGATTGCGGATCACCTACATCAAGGGCCCATGCACAAGGAGAACCTGCAGCTTCAACTTCTCCCAGGAAACAGCTGATTGGTCCTGAAGGCTCTAACCCTCCTCCCTGTGGATATATTACGAGGAAGGCTGTCAGATACTGAACACCTGGGATCTCACCATGCGGTGAGATGAACAAGGGCAAGACTATGAACTAACCATGGAGGACTTCAGCCCCTGCCAACCTATCAGTCCGTGAAGGAAAGTATGTGAGTTTTTTAAAAAACAAAAAACATATCTCAGATAATTGGACGAAGCAGGAGTTAAAGGGACACATTTCTTTGGGATAAGAGATATTGGAGGCAGGTTGATTTTGACTGTGGGTCAAATCAGAAGGCAGGGGACAAAGTCTTGAGACTCTTTGGGAAACAAATCTGGAACCTTCATCCTTCTCGCTCCTCCCTGCCCTGCCAGGATGTCTCCTTTGTCATCTGAAAAACCCTGTCGCGCTATTCATCTCCTCACCAAAAAAACTTTTTTCTGAATCAATGCTCAGCAACACTGCAGCTGCAATCAGTGGAGTGGCTAGCAAACCACTCTTTGTTTTCTTCACTCCCAATCTCAACTCTGCCCTTCTTTCCTTGCCCCCCTTTTGCCTTTCCCTTTAGGGTGGCTTTCAGTAGGAAAGAAGCATTTCTCTAGAAGCACAAAGAATCTAGTAAATGGTTTAGTTATTTTGAGGATGAATGACAACCAAGCTGCCTTGTATTCTGCGTACAGACTTCTGTGTGCATGAGGAAATACGTGTTAGGATGTTCCTTGCAAAATTGTTTGAAATAATAAGAAAAAAGAGGAAGACAAACTAAAGGTCCAATAACATAGGTATGGATAAACTGATAGGTCCCTACTACAGAATACTATTCCACTCCAAAAAAACCTGACAAGCTTCCTACATACCAGCATATTTAGGTATCCCAGACACTTTGTTATAATAGTGCATATGTGAAAAAGAGACACAGAACATGAATAGAAAAAGAACAGAACATGGTAAATATATGTATAGGTACAGAAATAGGACCATGAGCTTCCGATGGATGACTGTGGTTACTGTTAGGTCAGTGGTTCTCAACTGGGAGCAATTTTGCCCCCAGGGCACATTGGGCAAGTCTGGAGGACGCTGGTGGTTATCAAAACTGTGGGGAGGGGGCATGTAGAGTGGAGTCCAGGGACGCCACTAAACATCCTACAGGGCACAGAACAGCCACCCCCAGCAAGAAACCCAGCCCAGAATGTCAGCAGGACTGAAGTGAAAAGCTCGTTCACTCTAGGTAGACAAAGAAGACATAAGGATTAGATAGATGTCGAAAACACTATTTGTAATGTTTCAGAACTTTCAAGTAAGAGGCAATTGTGCATTACTTATGTAAGTACATATTAACTTTCAGTAGATTTCCACTGACCACAGAGGACCCTTCGTCACCTGGTCCTCATCCCTCCCAGGTCCCTTTCTTATATCCTACAATTCAGGCATACTGAAATATTTGTAGTCTTTTAAAGTTTCATGTGCTTCATAATTGCCTTTTTTCCACATGATCCTTCAGCTCAGCAAGCCTCTCTCCTCCTTTGCTTAGTGAGATCCTGTTCATTCTCCAGAGCCCACCTCAGCTACCATTTTCTCTGCTCTTGCCAGGCACGGCGGCATCTCCCCCTCCTCTCTGCCGTCCCTGCCAGTGCCCAGACAGCTGGCATTATAGTCAGACTTCAGCACCCTGAGAGGGGGAGGCTGGCTCAACAGAACAAGCCCTAAACCAGCCAGCCGTGGGGAACACCCTGCCTTTCCCCAGATCCCACAGAAACACACTAAAGGGCAGGTCACATGTCACGCAAACTTTAACATGAGAACTCCTCTCTCTAGAGGATCAAGAACTCTCTCTCTTAGTATCCAGCACACAGCCTCATGTTAGTAGAAGCACACACAAACATACACTGAAGTGTTTGATACTATAAATGTACAAAGTGGATGTGTGGAGGACTCTGGCAGACTGGAGAGCATAGCCCCATCTGGAGGCACACACCTGGCGCGTCCTGCTGCTTATTGTCATATGGTCCCCATACTGCCAAATTGTCCAAGATATCTTAGAAATGCAGAAATTTTATCATACAGTTTCTCAATTTTTAAAGTTTAGGTTTTAAATCAAAGTTCCACCATTATTCTACAGATGGGACAATAATGCATGAAAGGATCAGATCTGTCTTAAGGGCTACTTTTAAATTCTGAATTGTAACTGTTCATAAATGATATTCCTGAACTGGATAAATAAATGAAAAGAATAGTCTAATATAGAGGACAGGCACCAAGACACATGAGAACTCAAGAGAGGTCACATCTCACAATGTCTTTCACATATAGACCCACCCTACAGAGAAATATGGATAAATGGCACTCTACCCTTGTCACCACCAGCCAAGTAACATCTCCTATGGGGATGAGTAAGTGAAGGCACTAGGAAAAACAACCAGTTCTTTCTCTCTAAAACTTCTTATATGCAGAGGGTCTTCTTTTATGAACTGAGGTGGCTGAGAACAGGAGAGGAAGAAAGAGGGTGGTTTCTTCCACAGTAATGATATTAAACAAGATTCTCTTTGAATAAGGTTTTGTTACTCCATGAACTGTTTGCAAACACCCACCTCTCAGGTTTGTCAAATGACCAATAGACAGACATAGCTGTCATAGAGGACAACTATTCCAGGCTCATGCATGGAGTTCTCTTGGGTACCACCTCACAAACTGCACTCTGGAACAAAATCCTGATGGACAGTGTCCAGGTGATCTTTTCATGTCATGGCCCTCAAAACCCAGCCAAGGCCAGGAGCCAAGTGAGAGCAGGAAAGGGGCCTGGGCCCCAATTTCTCATCTGCCACAACCATGCCAAGTGTCTTTGGAGCAGAAGCCATTCATTCTGTGTCTCCAAGTGGGATCTGTGGTTTCAGGATCTTGGACGCTGGCCTCTGGCATTTCTCTCTGTGCATATCACATGGGAAGAGGGGACTGACTCATGGTGGTGCCCATTCAGATGGTGAGGAAGGAAGTAGCACATGATCAGATTTTCCTGACAAAGGAGACTGTAAGATACAGTCCCTCCATATGTAACACCCTGAAACATGTGCCTGTTGCCATGGAAACCCCATAATGCAGGGTGAGTAAATGCAGCCTGAATAACTAACCCCATCAAAAATGCTTGCTGAGCCTACTGCTTTCAGTCCCTTTCATCACCCGAGCCGGAGTCCAGCTGGAGCCAGAATTAGTGATGGGTAAAGAGCTCAAAAGACTGCTGGTCCCCTTCCAGGGCATCTCCGATTTGTGTAAAGTCTCTCGGGTTTGGAAGGCTTGAGTGGCAGAGCTGTCCCGTGAGAGTCTCAGCTCCTCTCTTTCTCTTATCCTGGGCCACAGACTAGTGACTCACTGTGGGGGAGTGGTGTGGAAGCTAATTAAAGCAGCTTTTAAAAGGCTTTCAGAGTTTGCAAAAAAAAGGGTGTTTGGGGAAGAGACCAGCACACAGTTTTGCTCCCAGCCTGTTTCTCCTTTTTCTTAAGTACACACAGATTGAGCTTGACTTTACAGCCACAAGATTGGAAGAAGCAAAAATCCTTAAACCAAGCTATTAAACATGATTTTCCTCCTCCAGAGAGAAATAGCAGCTATGGACTGTGCAAATGCAGAATGCCTAAAGTTCTATTCTGAAGATTTCACATTAATTAGAGTAAATAAAAACATTCTCCCTTCTTTTCTACAGATGTTTCCAATCAAGTTGTATAAAGTACGTAGCCGAACTATATTTCTAGACTTCCAGGAAAAAATAAATAGAGAAATGGCAGAGGCCATTTAACAATAAATATCTCAGGAGATTTTATAGACCACATATAGTGACCCATCCCATGGGGACAGCTAATGTGTCAGATCAACTGCACTCAGAGAAAAGCGAGTTTGCAAAAACCTGATTTCCTTCAAAACTACAATGCCTTCTCACATCCCCTCCCTTATGTGCTTCTCATACAACACTTACTGCTCTGGTTCTTCTGGACAGGGACAAAAAAGAGGGACCAAGTAAGAGGTGACATTATCATAAAGTCAACGGTCATTTCCCTTCTCCTGAGAGGTCTTATAATTCCTAAATTTATATAACAGATAGGAAAAACGAAATATGCTTCACTTTTCCCATTTAGAGTCTTGGAAAAGGGGATGTTGTTAAGTTCTGGAGGTGTATTTATTTAATGAGGCTTTCCAGCTCAGCTGGGAATGGAATATAAAACAGTGTATGGCTTTCCATACCCTTCTGCCTTGAAGAGTGCCATGACTTCAGATGAGGGAAGAAAGCAGGGTCCTTTATCACGTTTCTTTCACAGATAAGGAGACTGAGGTTAGGAGCTAGAAATGCCTTTGTAAAAGCAAGACAGCTTTATCAGCCACTTACCACGTGTGGTCTGGTGTCTAATAAAGGCTGGTCTCCCATATTTCCAAGAAAATTCAAAGAGATAAGTTATTTGACCAGTTAACAGATTCAAACATTAGCAATGTGGATGAAACAAACATCTACTTACAAAATTTGATTCATCAATAAATTATCATGCATATTTAAAGTCATAAAATCATAAATATATTTGATCATTGCTTTGTCTTCCAACTCTCAATTTGCAAGAACCTATTTATTTTACACAAGCTCTGATATCATAATCCATGTGGCATAAGTAATCTAACAGCTTTCCAAAGTCTATCTTCTTTGCATTTATCCTATTCACTTTAGATCTAGTTCTTTTTTAATGCACAAGCCACAGTTACTGATTTGCCTAGCAAGTAGAACACTGTTGATTTCTTTTTAATTCATTCTGTAGAAATGTACTTTGTGAATACCAGAATGCAGTCCATTAGGAAAGACTGCAAAGTGTAATTAACATCTTTGCCCCCTGCTTTACCATTTGGTCAGGTGACCTCTGTACATATTCAAACTGCATTGATTTTAATGGGCTAATATGTTTTCTCCAAATCATATTTTTGCTATTAAAAATAAAGCAATTGAGCGAGACGATTCAAGATGGCGGCATGAGAGGTGACAAGGAGAACTCCTCCCAAAACCACAAACAGTACAAAAATATAGTTAATTAATCAACTAACCCTAAAACAGCAATAAGAAAGAAGGCAGAACCAGACTGCATACAGACCTCATGAAGAGAGCAGACCTCACAAAACAGGGTAACGTAGGAAAGCCTTGATCCAGCGGGACCCAGGCCCTTCCCCCACCCCAGCTCACCCGCAGAAGGAAGAGAAACGGAGTGGAAAGGGGATGGAAGCTTGGGACTGCTGAGCACCTAGCCCGGGAGATCTGCTTTGTGAGTGGAAGCCTATATTGTGTGGTGCTCTGGACGTTGGGGAGATCGGATGGGCAGAGTGCTTGAGAGACTGCCATTCCGGTCGTTTGTGGAGGGGGGGATCCACAGCCGGCCGCTCTGTGTCAGAGGAGGGGCAGGTGGTCTGAGAGGCTTCCGAGCAGTGGGAGGGCTGCTGAAGGGGCAGGGTTTGCACAGAATTTGCTGCATGGGAGAAGGGAGAGCTGGACAAGGTTGTCTGGGCACACTCTGCCCAGCTGGTTGGGAACTTTGAGGAGCTTCAGGTGCTCCATCCCCCTGGCTGCCTACTCAGCTCCGAGGCCCCCCACTGTGACACGCAGCCTGCTGAACCTTCCTCCAAGCCTGCCAGACCTGGTTCACAAACTGACAGTCACTGTGCTGGCGTCAGACCAGCCAGAGGGAGGCCCAGCTTACAACAGCTAAAGATGCAAGGCACATAGACAAAATTGTCTGGGTGCACTCTGCCCAGCAGATGGGAGCTTTCACAAACTTCAGGTGCTCCAGCTCTGTGAATGGCTACACAGCTCCAAAGACCCCCTCCGTGATACACACCTATAGCACCTTTCTCCCACCCAGCCCCACCTGGCTCGCAAACCGGCAAACCCTACCCTGGCACTAGGCCGGCCAGCCAGAGGGAAGGTCTGTCTACAGCAACTACAAACACAAAGCATAGAGGCTTATACCTGTGTGCTCAGCCTACTGGTTCAGGCAGTGGAGAGTCAGCCACAGCAGCCAGGAAGCAGGAAACAGCTCTTTACTCCCTTCAGGCACCAATACCACTCACCTGTGACCCCTGACATTGCTTCATGGGCTGCGCAGGTCCATGGAGTAGAGCTTCTTGGCACTAGAGGGCGCCATATACAAATATGAAACACGAAAGGACCCTGGCTCAAAGTAAAATTATTTTTAAAAAACTCCAGAGAAAGATTTAAATGACATAGACCTCATGAATCTTCCGGAAAGGGAGTTCAAAATAAAAGTTATTAACATGCTCATGGAGGTACGGAATGATATTCAAGAACTCAGGAATGAATTCCAGTTGGAGATCCAATCATTGAAGAGCACAATGGAGGGTATTAAGAGAAGATTAGATACAGTGGAGGAGACGATAAATGAAATAGAAACTAGAGAAGAGGAATACAAAGAAGCTGAGGCACAGAGAGAAAAAAGGATCTCTAAGAATGAAAGAATATTGAGAGAACTATTTGACCAATCCAAACGGAACAATATTCACATTATAGGGGCACCAGAAGAAGAAGAGAGAGAAAAAGGGATAGAAAGTGTCATAGAGGAGGTAATTGCTGAAAACTTCCCCAATCTGGGGAAGGAGATGGTCTCTCAGGCCATGGAGATACACAGATCTCCCAACACAAGGGACCTAAGGAAGACAACACCAAGACATATAGTAACTAAAATGGCAAAGATCAAGGATAAGGACAGACTATTAAAAGCATCCAGAGAGAGAAATAAGATCACATACAAAGGAAAGCCCATCAGGCTATCATCAGACTTCTCAGCAGAAAACTTACAGACCAGAAGGGAGTGGCATGATGTATTTAATGCAATGAAGCAGAAGGGCCTTGAACCAAGAATACTCTACCTGGCAAGGTTATCATTTAAATTTGAAGGAAGGGTTAAACAATTTTCAGATAAGCAAAAGCTGAGAGAATTTACCTCCCACTAACTATACAGTGTATTTAGGAGGGACTGCTATAGATGGAAGTGTTCTTAAGGTTTATTTGCTGTCACCAGGGGTAATAAAACCACAGTAAACAGAGTTGAAGAGCTAATTACAAAGCAAATGCAAAATTAAATTAACTATCCTCAAAGTCAATCAAGGGATAAACAAAGAGTACAAATATGATACCTAATATATACAGAATGGAGAAGGAAGAGAAAGGAGGAGAAAAAAAAAGAACCTTTAGATTGTGTTTGTAATAGAATATTAGGTGAATTAAGTTAGACTCTTAGATAGTAAGGAAGTTAACCTTGAACCTTTGGTAACCACGAATCTAAAGCCTGCAATGGCAATAAGTACATACCTATTGATAATCACCCTAAAGGTAAATGGACTGAATGCACCAATCAAAAGACGTAGAGTCACTGAATGGATAAAAAAGCAAGACCCGTCTATATGCTGCCTACAAGAAACTCACTTTAAACTGAAAGACATATACAGACGAAAAGTGAAGGGTTGGAAAAAGATATTTCATGCAACTAATAGGGAGAAAAAAGCAGGAGTTGCAGTACTTGTATCAGACAAAATAGACTTCAAAACAAAGAAAGTCACAAGAAACAAAGGACATTACATAATGATAAAAGGGTCAATCCAACAAGAAGATATAACCATTATAAATTTATATGCGTCCAACACAGGAGGACCTACATATGTGAAATAAATACTAACAGAATTAAAAGGGGAAATAGAAGGCAATTCATTCATTCTAGGAGACTTCAACATTCCACTCACTCTAAAGGACAGATCAACCAGACAGAAAATAAGTAAGGAGACAGAGGCACTGAACAACACCTTAGAACAGATGGACCTAACAGATATCTACAGAACTCTACACCCAAAAGCAGCAGAATACACATTCTGCTCAAGTGAACATGGAACATTTTCAAGAATAGATCATATACTAGGCCACAAAAAGAGCCTCAGTAAATTCAAAAAGATTGAAATTGTACCAACCAGTTTCTCAGAGCACAAAGGTATGAAACAAAGAAAATGAAAAATCCCACAAATACATGGAGGCTTCACAACATGCTCCTAAATAAACAATGGATCAATGACCAAATAAAAACAGAGATCAAGCAATATATGGAGACAAATGACAACAATAATTCAACACCGCAAAATCTGTGGGATGCAGTGAAGGCCGTATTAAGAGGAAAGTATATTGCAATACAGGCCTACCTCAGGAAAGAAGAACAATCCCATATGAGCAGTCTAAACTCACAATTAATGAAACTAGAAAAAGAAGAACAAATGAGGCCCAAAGTCAGTAGAAGGAGGGACATAATAAAGATTAGAGCATAAATAAATAAAATCGAGAAGAATAAAACAATAGAAAGAATCAATGAAAGCAGGAGCTAGTTCTTCAAGAAAATAAACAAAATAGATAAACCCCTAGCCTCACTTATCAGGAAAAAAATAGAGTCTACTCACATAAACAGAATCAGAAATGAGAAAGGAAAAATTGCTATGGACACCACAGAAATACAAAGAATTATTAGAGAATACAATGAAAAATTATATGCTAACAAACTGGATAACCTAGAAGAAGTGGACAAATTTCTAGAAAAATACAACCTTCCAAGACTGACCCAGAAAGAAACAGAAAATCTGAACAGACCAATTACCAGGAACAAAATTGAACTGGTAATCAAAAACCTACCTAAGAACAAAACCCCTGGACCAGATGGCTTCACTGCTGAATTTTATCAAACATTTAGTGAAGACCTAATACACATCCTCCTTAAAGTTTTCCAAAGAGTGGAAGAAGACGGAATACTTCCAAACTCATTCTATGAGGCCAGCATCAATCTAATACCAAAACTAGGCAAAGACACCACAAAAAAAGAAAATTACAGACCAATATCCCTGATGAATATAGATGCAAAAATACTCAACAAAATATTAGCAAACCGAATTCAAAAATACATCAAAAAGATCATCCATCATGATCAAGTAGGACTTATTGCAGGGATGCAAGGATGGTACAACATTCAAAAATCCATCAACATCATCCACCACATCAACAAAAAGAAGGACAAAAACCACATGATCATCTCCATAGATGCTGAAAAAGCATTCAACAAAATTCAACATCCATTCATGATAAAAATTCTCAACAAAATGGGTGTAGAGGGCAAGTACCCCAACATAATGAAGGCCATATATGACAAACCCACAGCCAACATTATACTTAACAGCAAGAAGCTGAAAGCTTTTCCTTTAAGATTGGGAACAAGACAAGGATACCCACTCTCCCCACCTCTATTCAACATAGTACTGGAGGTCCTAGCCACAGCAATCAGACAACACAGAGAAATCAAAGGCATCCAGATTGGCAAGGAAGAAGTTTAACTATCCCTGTTTACAGATGACATGATATTGTATAAAAAACATAAAGAATCCGCTCTAAAACTACTAGATCTAATTTCTGAATTCAGCAAAGTTGTGGGATACAAAATTAACATGCAGTAATCTGTGGCATTCCTATACACTAACAATGAACTATCAGAGAAATCAGGAAAAGAATTCCATTCACAGTTGCATCAAAAAGAATAAAATACCTAGGAATAAACCTAACCAAGGAAGTGAAAGACCTATACTCTGAAAACTACAAGACACTCATGAGAGAAATTAAAGAAAATACCAATAAATGGAAACACATCCTGTGCTCATGGATAGGAGGAATTAATATTGTCAAAATGGCCATCCTGCCTAAAGCGATCTACAGATTCAATGCAATTCCTATCAAAATACCAACAGCATTCTTCAATGAACTAGAGAAAGTCATTCTGAAATTCATATGGAACCACAAAAGACCCCGAATAGCCAAAGCAATCCTGAGAAGGAAGAATAAAGCTGGGGGGATTTTGCTCCCCAACTTCAAGCTCTACTACAGAGCAACAGTACTCAAGACAATTTGGTACTGGTACAAGAATAGACCCATAGACCAATGGAACAGACTAGAGAGCCCAGATATAAACCCAACCATATATGGTCAATTAATATATGATGAAGGAGTCATGGACATACAGTGGGGAAATGACAGCCTCTTCAACAGCTGCTGTTGGCAAAACTGGACAGCAACATTCAAGAGATAGAAACTGGATTATTATTTAACCCCATACACAAAAGTAAACTCGAAATGGATGAAGGACCTGAATGTAAGTCATGAAACCAAAAACTCTGAGAGGACAACATAGGCAAAAGTCTCCTGAATATAAGCATGAGCAACTTCTTTTGAATGCATCTCCTCAAGCAAGGGAAACAAAAGCAAAAATGAACTCATGGAACTACATCAAACTAAAAAGTTTCTGTACAGCAAAGGACACCATCAACAGAACAAAAAGGCATCCTAGAGTATGGGAGAATATATTTGTAAATGACATATCCGACAAGGGGTTAACATCCAAAATATATAAAGAACTGACACACCTCAACACCCAAAAAGCAAATAACCCGATTAAAAAATAGGTGGAGGATATGAAGAGACAGTTCTCCAGAGAAGAAATTCAGATGGCAAACAGACACATGAAAAGATGCTCCACGTCACTAATCATCACGGAAATGCAAACTAAAACCACAATGAGATATCTCCTCACACCAGTAAGGATGGCCAGCATCAAAAAGACTAAGAACAACAAATGCTGGTGAGGATGCAGAGAAAGGGGAACCCTGCTACACTGGTGGTGAGAATGTAAGCTAGTTCAACCATTGTGGAAAGCAATATGGAGGTTCCTCAAAAAACTAAAAATAGAAATATGATTTGACCCAGGAATCCCACTCCTTGGAATTTACCCAAAGAATAAATCTTCTCAGATTGAAAAAGACATATGCACCCCTATGTTTATTGCAGCACTTTTTACAATAGCTAAGATATGGAAGCAACCTAAGTGTCCATCAGTATATGAATGGATAAAGAAGATGTGGTACATAAACACAATGGAGTACTATTCAGCCATAAGAAAGAAACAAATCCTACCATTTGCAACAACATGGATGGAGCTGGAGGTTATTATGCTCAGTGAAATAAGCCAGGTGGAGAAAGACAAGTGCCAAATGATTTCCCTCATTTGTGGAGTATATCAACGAAGCAAAACTGGAGGAACAAAATAGCAGCAGACTCACAGCCTCCAAGAAGGGACTAGTAGTTACCAAAGGGGAGGGATGTGGGAGGGCGGGTGGGAATGGAGGGAGAAGGGGATTGAGGGGTATTATGTTTAGTACACATGGTGTGGGGGATCACGGGGAAAACAGTGTAGCACAGAAGGCAAATAGTGAATCTGTGTCATCTTACTACACTGAAGGACAGTGACTGCATTCGGGAATGGGTGGGGACTTGATAATATTGGTAAATGTAGTAACCACATTGTTTTTTCCTGTGAAACCTTCATGAGAGTGTATATCAATAATAACTTAATAAAAAAATTTTTTTTAAGTTGGGGGTGTGGGGTGCTTTAAAATTCTAAATATAACTAGGTCCCTCTCTAAACTGAAGAGGCACATTGTTTCGTTTCTTCTGACAGACCTATGTGGTTTGATTTGGGCAGAAACTGATATTGCAGCATCTCAGAGTTCAGGCTCACCACCCCAAGTAACTAAATAGATGAAAGTGATCATCCCAGAGCCAGTCCAGCACTTAGTGGCCATAGGAAATTATCGAGGAAGGCTGATGCCAAGAATATGGTTTCAGAGTTCCTGGTCTCATGAACGGACCATCCCGCTTTCCAGCCCACAAAGCCCCTGAGCATCCATTCATCTCCCGCATGGAGCTGGCACTACCTACCTAAGAGCCCACAGCTGTGGCATTTTCTTGGCTTTGCTCGACTGTGTAGTGATGCAGGGCTGGGTGGGAAGAGTTAACACACACAGGAAGTAAGACAGGAAGCGAGGTTGAGGGGAAAAAATGCTGACTGCTGAAATTGTTTGGACTTAAGCATCAGAAAAGCCATTCTAGGATCATGTTGCTGGGATGTCAGAGGGAAGCACAGAGGGTCAGGGAAGAAACCCTGCCCTGGGCGGCTGTGAATTAGGCTAAGGTTATGGGCAGTGTTTTCTCCCTTCCCTTCTGGGGTAACACTCAGCTCCCAGAGGTGCCCTACCTCTGCCTTTGCTGCCGGGAGCTGAAAGCCCAGGAGACTTACTCAACAACCTATGCATCTCATCAGCTTCTCCTCCCTGTCCTAGCCTGGCACAGGTGAGAAGCCCAATAGAGTCCAGTTTTCTTTTTTCCTTTGTGTAATTATCTCTTACCTCGTTCAAAGCACTTCTACAGCCATTTCATTGAGAGACCTTCACCATAATCCTTTAGGGTGGGCTGGGCAGGGTTTAGAATGCCCACTTTAAAAGTGAAGAAATGAATTTCTCAATGCACTGAAAACTTCCAGGATAATATTCATCTGTTAGGATAAACTACTAGTCACATCCTGGTCTGGCCTCGGCCTCCTGCTCTAGCTTTTCTTTTCTTGACGCCATCCCCGATGCCGCGTTAAAGGTGTGCTGAAGTACTTGTGCTTCCTAGAACCTGTTATGCTGTTTCACACAGTGGCTTGACTCATGCTTTTCCTAACCCCTGGAATGCCTCTCTGCCATCCTCTGCTTAGCAGATATATCCTATAAACTGCTTCGCATGCTTCAAGATTCAGACCAGCTGCTGTCTGCTGCGGGAAGACTCCCATGTCTTTTCCTCTCCCAGGCTTATTAAAAGTCTCTGCTGTTTACCTGCATCATACCAACCATCTCTTTTTTAGAGAATTTGCGAGTTCACATGTCAACCTTTTCCCCCCTATAATTTCTAAAATTCCAAGAATATCTTGTTGCAAATCACAGTAAATTGAAAGCTCCAACAATATCACCAGAATTCCCTATCTCCTAATATCCACTCTACTTTCTTCCTTGCAGATTTTATCATCAAGGAATGTCTCTCCACACAGCAGCTCCTACAATAGAATAAACAAGTGTAAAAAGGGCACAAATAAATTTGGAGAGAAAGCCAGGATCTAGGTCAAGCACAGCCGGGTGGTTACGTTAAGGATTTTGGATTTTATAAATGCATCAGGGAGCCTTGGGGGGTTTAAGCACAAAACATGGGTATGTGATATGACAGTCACTTTCATTTATAGTGTAGAAAATGAATGGGAGAGGCAAGAATGGAAGAGGAATCAGCAGCTGTGGGACTGTTAGAAAAATCCAGGGTGTGAGAGTGGTGGCCTGAACCAACATGGTGGCAGTAAGAATGGAGAAGTGTGAACAGAGCCAGGATGTATCTTGGAAATGAAAACTGGAACATTTTTATCATGGATTGGATGGAGAAAGTGGTTGTGGAAAGGCAAAAACCAAGGATAACTTTTATGTATTCAGAACCCAAGCGACTACTGATAACCAATTTCTAGATAAAGAAACAGATTGGTGGGGGTGGGGGGGAGACCACAGAGGAAGGAGGGGGCAGGTTCTGAGGGCAGAGTCAACAGTTCCATTTGAGTGTGTAAATTGTTGACGAGATTTCCAGGTGGACTTCGATTTGATTTGTACACAGACTAGTCCACCCAGACCTGGCCCAGATCTGTGTCTAAAATAGGGTACTTAGGGATAGGGGAGGATGTTGAAGAAAAGGATATAGAAACATTTAAGGAGTATAGTCACTATGATTGACAAATAGAGGTCACCTTTTCAGTCTTGAAGGTGAGACTTCCATTGGAGAGATCTGGACTGAAAGATAACCAGATAACTGAATCCGGGTTCTGTTGCCAGTTCTGTTGCTCTCCAGCTGAGTGATCTTGGTCACTTCGCCTTTTTCCTCTGACCCTCAGCCTCCTCAACTCCAGAAAGGGATAATTCTACCTACCTCACTGTCAGGGCTTTTGTGAAGATCTGCGTGATAAAAGGTACAAACAGCAGAGAAATAGAAATCTATAAATTCAGAGTTACAATCATTTTAGCATATACGCAGACATCAAAACCAAAGGAATTTTTAAATAAAAGTGAGCCATGTAAGAGAAATTGGGCACATTCTTTCTTCAGGTCCTAAACCTTTGAACCAATCCCAAGAACAACTTCAGCCTTCTGGTGTCAATGAAACACTTTGCTTACTTTGTTTTTTAAACTTCTTCCATCACCTCCAGCTAGCTGCTCACAGCTTGTCCCCAGTGGCTGACACTAAAATGTATTTCCCTCCCTTTATATGCTAGTTTCTCAAGCTAAATCCATTCCATTTGGCTGAAGGCATAGGCCAGACAACATCCGATGTGACTTTCCTCCCCAGCCCCCCCACCCCCACCCCCACCCCGGCCACCAGGGAGCTAAGAGATGAGTTCCAGTATTTTGCCAACAAAGGACTGAGGGATGAAACAACCACCTGTGAACCAAACATTGTAGGTTTTTATTTATGTAATTTTTAACAGCAAGGCCTGGGAATGCCCAGGAAGGGGATGAGATCATCTGTCTGGTCTGTGAGCAGCATGTTCTGCAGGTCTTCTCATTCCAATTACATCAGGCTGGAAAGAGAAAGCGTCTGGACATTCCTTACGCAATCTGCAGGGGCGCTAAGTGAGGGAGACATTGGCTTTCTAAAGAGCGATTCCCCAATTCTGGCCACACGTGAGTGGGCAAGCTCACTAGTTGTGCTGACAGTGATAGGATGCCCACCATATGCCTGTGTTTTTTGATGTAAACATAATCGTGTGCACTCATTAACTTATTCGTTCATTTAACAAATGTTTGTTTTGAGTGCTTACTATGTGACAGGTACTGTTAGAGGTGCTGGGAATACAGAGGTGAACAAAATGGATAAAATATCCTCCTTAAGGAGGCTGGCATTCTATTGTAAGACATGGCCAATTAACAAATCAGCATGTATGTATATGATACAATGTCAGAGAAGTGCTCCATAGTAAAAATTAACCAGGATAAAGAGATAGCGATAGGATGGTTACTTGGATAATGAAAGTTCCTCTAAGAAGGTGGCACTTGAGCAGAGGCCAGAATAAAGGATTACCAATAAACATTTCTGGAGGAAAGGAAGGGATCGTTAAGGCAGATAAAACAGTAGGTGCAAAGGTCCTGAGACCAGAAGGTGTTTCAGGAGAGAGGCTGTTTTCACATCCATTATCTTGGAGCGCCCCATGACCCCATGTTAACCTTCGGAGTGATTCTTGCCATCATACAGGTGAGAAAACTAGGCATCCAAGAAGCTGTCAATTCACCCTTTCTGTAATCAAGCCCTGATATATATATTCCACAGATTCAGTCTTTGCTCTGCTTTTATTTACTTCTCACATGTGCTTTCTATTAGACGTTCTTAGATGATTAAGGTCAATAGCAAAGGAAAGAACAGGAAAGAATTCTCCCACTTCCTCTCTGGTTTTCATAAGAATATCGAATGTGCTACATGTGAACAAAAAAATTCCAGGACAATCCATCCATATTCTTGGTCATGTTTAATACTCCAGCCATTTGAGAGTTATTGCATTGTGATGCCAAGGATGTCATGAAACAGTCATCCTTTCCATGGGCCAAAGTGACAGGCTGGATGCTGCTATGTACATTTGCATTCAATGCAAAGAGTTTGCTCCAGACCAACTTGTCTCAGCCTTTTGTCTCAGTCCTTCATAATCATGAATAGATAGATACAATTGTTCAAGCACTCATTGAAATCCATCTTCAAAGGGTGCATTGGGGAAGCCTTCAAACTCATCCGTACTGCTAATAGTCAGGACTCAATGTCATGAAGCTTAATGTACTGAGAGTCTGGTTGGCGCCACAGGGAAAAGTAGGAAATGATTCCAGAAAGCAAAGAGAGTTAAGAATGAAGGAAATGGGAAAATGAATTAACATAAGTTATGTACCAGGCATGTTTAGTTCTCATCATAACCTTGTAAGGTAGACATCTTTGTCTCTATTTGTCTTGCCAATGGGTTTCAGCCCTGGGCAAGTTCAATGGCTTCAATGTGACCAAAGAAATTGACAGCAAAACGTTCTTGGGGTGAAAGGGTTATACCCAACTTTATTTCCAGGTGGCAGGTCAGTCACTAAAATCCCATTCACTCAGAGTGAGTCTGCATGCAGCAAGCCGGTCTCTGTCTCTGGGCCCCTCTGTCGGCACAGCCGTCCCGCACAGCCGTCCTCTGGGCCTCTGTCCTCGGCTCTGCCACCACTCCAGCCTCTGCTCTGCTCTCCTGAAGCCTTGCAGCTGTGCCACCGTGTCACACCCAGAGCACTGGGTGGAGCTCTTTATATAGAGTCAACAGCCATGTATTGCCCACAGGTGTGCAGTGAGCTAGTCAGCCAGGGCCAGGTGAGAATCCTGGCTACAGGAACTCTCATTTTATCCACACTATTTAAAGACAAGCAACATGAGGCTTATGGAGGCTATTCTGGAACCAGCGAAAGATCAAATAGTGAATACTTCAGCTGGGCTTCAACCCAGGTTTAGCTTCCCTATGCTAATTTATCTGCCACTGCCTTCGTTTTCTTTCTGAAAAGTCAGAGGTAGTAAAAATGTTGCAGATTTCTGGTACCTATGGCTCTATTTAGTGTTTTCAATCATTAACAGTTCAAAGGACTGACATTTTTCTTGGTACCTCCAAATCTAGCTATTCCAAATTTAAACAGAGGATAACATCCCTGTAAAACAGTCCTTCCAAAAAGTCCTGCCCCCATACTCCTGGCTTTCATTCAAAGTTACTTAATGGAGATCCTCTAACAGATATAAATAGCACTGGGTAACCCTTAAGGCTCCTTGCTGGGCAGCCAGTGATGCAGTCCAAGGTGTGGATGACACTATCATAAGAGGTATTGGAACTGACCAGTACTGTACTCCCTCAGAATGGTGGCTACTTTACAAAGGAAATAGAACTATTCCCACTGAGAAGATTTCAAAAGTTGCTTTTATTACCAGTGTAACTTGTCATGTTCCAATCATTTGTTTTCATGCCTGACATTCCCATGTGAAGGGCTGGCTACTCCTTCAGAACGGGGACCCTGACTTAATCATCTCCATGTCCCTATAGAGTGCCATAAAGTTGTCACATGATCTTGTTTTTTAGTAAAGGGATGTCAGTTATCTGCTGCTGCAAGACAAACTGCTCCAAAGCTTTGTGGCTTAAAGTGACAACCATTTATTCAGCTCCCAGTTCTGCAGGTCAGCAATTTACGGCAGGCATAGCTGGACGGCTCCTCTGGTTTCTGCTGGTCTCGCTCATGAGAATGTAGTTAGCTGTGTTCAGCTAGGTAGCTCTGCGCTGAGGGTGGCTGTCCACATGGGACCCTCTGCCTTTATACTCTGGTCCAGTTTTGTTCCCATGGCATGAGAGGGATACAATAGTAATAAGCAAGAGAGACAGAAACATGCAAAGCTTCTTACAGCCTAGACTGCAGACTGGCACAGTATAACTTCTGTCTCATTCTCTTGGATGAATCCAGATACCTGGGCAGCCCAGATAAAAAGCATGGGGAAATATGTTATCCTCCTGATGAGAGAGCTACAGTAGCACAATGCCGTGGATGCAGACCATGTATTCAACCTACCACAGAATATTTGTAATGAATGAAATGCATGGCATATCCAATTATAATATATGATCTATTTCCTCACTAAAATTAATGCTCCCTTCATAAATAGCTTACCTTCTGACCTGCAAGAAGGAGATGGAGGTCACCAACCCACTGACAGCGTGAGATGGCCCACATTCTACACTCAGCAAGGGTCAGACATGGGACACAAAGGGGTTGATGTTCTAACTTAGAATACTGAGGTTCATGAGTTTGCTTTGGTTTGGTTTTTCCTTTGGGGAAAGGGGACTCTCCTGACCTAATTGTCTGCACAGATCTAAGTTAATGGTACCAATTCTCTGCTTATCCTGAGAGGCAGTGTAGAGCGTGGTTTGATGAAAGAGCTTATGTTCTGAATTAAGACAGACTGAGTTTCAAAGTCTGGCTCCTGCCTGTTCTAGTCATGTGACCTGGTGTTTTGTTTGTTTCTTCATCTGTAAAATAAGCATTAATAATAGTAACTGTGCATGTCTTGTGATTGGTATTACAACAAATGAAATGGTATGTACATAACAATTAACAGTGATACAATGTAGGTGAAAATAAATACCGGCCGCCTTCAGTCTTTTCTTCCCTTAGCCTCTGCATCGTGGGAGGGTGTTTTCCCAGAAATGTGAGGTAGGAAAATGCTTCTTGAACACTGATATAAAACATTGTTCTCAGAAATGCTCGAATCTAACGATCAAGATCAGACATCACTTTTACTTGAAAGTTAGAGTAAGTTAAGAAATTTAACTGAGCTGCAGTTTAACAAGGATTGCAAATTAAAACAAGTATGATTCATATCTAGCAGGTATGTGATCAATAAAGATGTGGCTTCAAAGAAATCTATGCAGGAGTCTGCTTTAAGCTTTACTATATGTTCGTCCCTATAGTTGCAGAGATGATGGAGGAAAATGTTTGAGAATCAGACATAGAGTGATACCTACCTAGGGTCCAACTTGCCACTCAGGATTCCTCCAGATATTAATTTCCCTCTTTCCATAACTGCAATTAAAAAGTCCCTGGTTTTTTTTTCTATCATTCCTGGTCCTTCATTCCTGAAAAGAAGACTGGCTGACATAATTTACGCTTTTTCTATTCAGTGTTCCAACTTCCAAGCTGAACCTCCCCCACACTCCCACTCACACCCAATACTTACTTTTTCCCCTCTTCCCACATTCCAGAAAATTACAGTGTGATCTGTTCAACCTTTAGGTAAGCTTTGACCACATGAACATTGCTCCTCAAAGGGCGTGACGGAAGGGGAATCTGCCAGTCTGTGGTGGTTCCTCCTGCCTGGCAGAGCTTCAGCTTCCCAACAGAGCTGTTGACTTCTTGCAGGCCATTAACATTCAGTCCAAACCCCCAGACATCAGTGCAGATCCATCTCAATAACTATGATCACTGCAGACAGAGCATCCATCAAGTCCTGGCTTTTCGACACAATGAGGTCACCAGAGACTAAAAGAACTAGACAAGTAATACAGTTTTAAATCCACTCAAATAGACACCTGTCCAGAGCAAAGAGGTCCTGAAATCAAACAGGCAACATGGGGCTGTAGTTACAAGCTCTGCATCAGGCCTCAGAACCTCACTAGCCCCATACTACACTGCCTAGCTGTATGGCCTTCATGTCTCTGCACCGCAGTTTCCTCACTTGTGCAATGCAGACGACAATGCTCTCTACTTTACAAGATTGTGGGGATTACGTGAGTTTATCATGTAAAATAAAAGGTACTGGCTTTCATAAATGTCCGCAGTTCTGATTGGTTGCTGTGTGACCTTGGGCAGCTTAACAAACCATATTGCATCTCAGTCTACAAATCTGTAAGATGGGAATAATAACATTTGCCTCAAGAGATTACTGCAAGGATTCAAGGTCTGTAAAATGACTAGCAGGCCAGTCAGAGAATAGCAGCGGCTCTTATTAGCAATAGCAATAATCGTCAACACCATGAGGTCAGTTATGAGAATGATGATTGTCTGAGGCAAGTGAGTTCTTTTAAATATGAAATCACATTTGAAAATCAGATCTTATGAATCTGTTATAGAGAGAGACAGCCATGCGAAGTGAGGGCATTGGAGTTGACAAACTGGATTTGGGTTGCTAAATCTACCACCTAACAGGAGCACAACAGTGAACACATTATTTGACTTCTCTTTGTTTCCTTTCTTCATTGGAAAGACTGGAAAAATACCACCTACCTTGCAAGACTGTTGATTAAATGGGATGCTATGTAAAGCACTTGGCATGATAGAGCTCAATAAATGTCCGCTATTCTAAATCAAAGGTCAAAGATATAAAAATGACCCATAATTTTTATTAATATGAAATGAAGTGAAAAAATAAACCTGTTTTATTCTTGTGAGCTTGGCTCCAGCTAAGTTAATGAAGATGGAAGAGAAAAGAGGAATGAGGGTTAGCGGGACTGAGGGCACAGAACGTGCAGGGAGTCTCGCTGAGGTTAGCTATAAGGAATTTGTGGTTTGATTCAAAGACATCAGTTTTATGAGGTTTAAGGGCCTTTTTCAAAAGGAAAACCAGCTATATCAGTGGAAAGTTTATGCCAACAGTGCTATCTTCAACAAATGCTGCTTTGAGTCTAATTCTGTTATACTGGGGAGGGGTGTAATGGAGAGGGATCCTGGGTTGTTTTATACAAACCAGTTGGCCCTGTCTTGTAGACCCTCCAAGATATTCTCAAATGGGTCATGGTTCTGTAAGCAAAGAGCCCCAGAACCACAAGCAGAGGAATGATTCCAATACAACCCAGAAGGCAGAGGGGCTTCACATCTCAAACTCCTACTTTAACTCTTTAAAGAAAACCAGATTTTCTTCCCCAAGAGTCCAGCAGCTCCAGGCCCCAGGCTCTCCCAACATAGCCAACAGGGATGAGTTGCTTCCCTAAATCCCCTACTCCCTTGATGCTAAGTTCTTGGGAAATTCATGAAATAATAAATAGCATTTAAGTTAAATTTCTTTGCCACCTAGACTGCAAAGACAATGGATTTTCCAGTGAGTTTATCAGATTTAACTGGCAAGTCTCATGAAAAGGCTTAGAATTGGAAATTTAAAATACATAAGGAACAATCATGACAAAATCAACAATATAAATGCATATAGCTTGGGTGACTACTGTGAGATGTGGTATCTGGCATTTTCCATGTACTGTCTAACCAAATCATGATAACCAGTTAGGCATTATCTCCATTTCATTTACCAGGAAAGGTTATTCCAGGGAGAGATCAAGTGGTTTACTCAAGTCTAAGTTTGGATCTCAGTTTGTGTTCTTGTCATTATACCAGCGATCCTCTGTATGTGGTATGTTTAGCACCAATTATATGTCAGATAATTTTAGGTGAGAATGGAAAGATGTATTTCCACTTTAATGATGATGTATGAATTGAATGTGTATCATAATATACAGGCATATCAGAGTTGTGGTTTTGTGAAACTAATTGGTTAGGATGAAGCTACTTTTTACCAAAGTCTAATTTAAAGAAGAATATTCAGAATTTGAAACAGATATGGAAAAAGTGGTAAAGAAAGAGCAAAGTGCAGGAATTGCTGTTCTAGGCCAGGCTGCACCCTGTGTTTTATATGGAATGGCCACAGGCTAGAATAAGCAGGACCTTCAGAAAGCCTTCACCCAGCCTTGTCAGTCACTCCCCCTGGCATCTGCCAGCTCCTAATGACCCCATCATCCTCTCAGTACCCGAAGCTGGGATCCTGAAATCATCCCTTGTCCTAATCTCCGTAGCTACTTTAGTTTGGGCTGCTACATCAATGTCACACAGACCTGATGGCTTATAAACAACACAATGTACTTCTCTCACAGTTCTGAAGACTGGAAGTCTGAGTGGGGTGCCAGTATGGCCAGGTTCTGATAAGAAATCTCCTCTGAGTTAACAGTTAATATTTCTTTCTGTACCTAAACATGGTACCAAATATTTATGTATATACTTCATTTAATCTTGACAGTAGTATACAAGATATTATCATTATCTTCCATTTTACAGATAAGGAAACAGGTGCTTGGAAAAGTTGCATGACTTACCCAAGGTCCAGAATTAGTAGCTGTAGAGGAAAGAAGTACATTCAGTCCAGTCTGATCTCGGTATCTCTGCTATTCAGTGCTATGCTTACAGCTCCGCCTTGGAGTTCTTGGGGAAAGCCCACTGTTTCATACCCCTAGGAACATTATAGCCAAGAATCAAGCCATGATAGAGGACCAGGAGAAACTGAAAAGGCTGGAGAGGACAGGATTCTGGAAGAGAGGGGACACTAGGAGAAAAAAGTGAGTGCAGATGGCTTGAGGATGGTGGGAACAGGGTGGGCCAACAGCAATGTATGCTGTGCTCGTTCTTCTGTGGGGCCCTTGACATACTTTCTGGGAAAGGAGTCAATTCTTAAAGGGGCCGCATGGAGGCAGACAGCCAAGTGAGTGTAGTCAGGGCCTAAGACTAAATTCTTGTATCTTTAAATCCATTCTTCTGCTACCACCTCTTAAGGACACTCATCAACGCTGCTGTGACCACTTCTCTCACCTCACTTGAAGGCAAAGAGACAAAATAAAAAAAGATCCAGAAAGAAGGCCATATGGCATGGTGACTAAGAAGGCTGACTCTGATATCCAAATCATTTGTTGAAATATTAATGCCCTGTATGATAGTATTAGGACGTGGAGCCTTGGGAGGTGTTTGGGTGGGGAGAGTGGAACCTTCATGAATGGGATTAGTGCTCTATAAAAGAGGTCCCAGAGAGCACCCTAGCCTTTCCACCATGTGAGGACACAGCAGAAGTGTAGTGAGGGCCTGGCTGCAGCCTGGAAGAGGGCCTCCACCAGAACTCCACCATGCTGGCCCCCTGATCTTGGACTCCCAGAACTTAGACATGGGAGAAATAAACCTGTGTTGCTTACGAGTCATCCAGTCTCTGGTATTCTGTAATAGCCACAAAACTAAGATACTTTCCTTAGGTTTCTTCTTATTTATCCCTGCTCTCACCTTGCTGACTAGACTATGAGTTTGGAATAGGAATTTGAAGGCCACATATAGGGATGATTACAAAGACTGATTTCCAGAGAAGAGGAATTATAGTAGTCCACTATAGTAGTCTTGGACCATATAACTCCAGACTTTTACATGAAAAATAAAATTCTGTCATTTTAAAAATAGCATTACTTTGGAGTTTTCCATTACTAGCAGTCAAACCTAATCCTGAATGATAGGGCACTCTTTGGCTTAAAACCTACCAATGATTCCCAATTGCTCTCAGGAAAAAAATCCCAACCCCCTCAGCAAAACTTTCAAGGTCCTTATAACCTGTATATTTGATGTCACATTTGAAGCTTCCTTTACATGTTTTAACAAGCTACCAATACCTAATGACCTGTATTTCTGTATTAGCAATTCCTTTAAACTGTTTGCATCTCTATACATACTGTCAACTTCTGCTTTGAATGTCAGTTTCCATTGACAAAAAAGTGTCACTTCCTCTGACAAGCCATCCAACCCCTTGAGCAAACTTGTGTGCTCTTTCTACTTTATTCCAATTGTACCTCATCAGTCCTCCCTTTAATGTCACTTCACTAAGTCACCTTAATGTCACTAAGTGCTTATATTTCTGACTCCACCACCAGAGTGTGTTCCCAAAGGGATGGAGTAGTGGCATGAGCATTTCTGAAACCACATATGCTGCAAGCCATGGACTAGATGATCAAAAAGTTCCTTTCAAGTGAATACATGTTGATCACCCAGCCCTCTTCCACTGTTAATCAGTCAAATGCCTAAACATGACTTTGTTGATTCCTTCAAACTAAGCCTTTGGAGTCTATCCTGATGTGAATCTAGGCTGTGCCACCTATAAACTCTCTGACTTTGGCCAACTTTCATTCCATTTCTGAGTATCAGTTTTTTTTCCTTTTAAAATAGGATTTGGGGGTTATTATGTATAATACAACACATAGAATATCTAGCCTGACCTAATATGAAACCCCCAGTAAGTGGAGCTAATTTTTGCTATTCCCTAGGAACATTTGCATGGCTTAGAGAAATCACCCCTAAAGCCACCAGGATTCAGAACAAGAGAGACATGACATAACACATGCAGAAGCCCACCAGAAAGCCAGTGGCCCAGGCAGCCTTACATGGTGAAACGAGTGCTGGACTGAGCACTTTGACCTCTAATAAATCCCCGACTGAGCCACTAGATTGCTCTGAGATCACGAGGAAGTCCGTTCCACCCCCAGATCTTAGTCCTGCCATGTGTGTAGAGTTGAAAGTGCTCAGATGATGTCAAAGGACCCATCTGAGTGTCTATCATAACTTTGAGTAGCACTTCCTGTGGCCCAACTGCACCATTCTTATCCCATTGGCCCATGCACATCTTGCCCTTAGATGGACTGCTCTGAGCAGTCTCCCCACATCCTCCACCTCCTACTCACCCACTGTTTTATGGGAAGCAGGATGAGTTGGTTGCACCTTCAGACTTACTGTCATAGACTTATTGCCAAGTCATTGGCCTGATGATAGATGTTTGTGCAGAGCAGTGATTGGTTTCATATGGCCACACGATCCAGCAGCTGGGGACATCTGCTTACACTTAGCACACAGGCAGTTTTTCACAGTCAGGAGTCAGTGTGCTCCTGGCTAAGCAAGGCTTAGCCCCTCTGGGCTACACAAGTAGGGGACTTAGACTTGTGTCCTTGTCTCCTATGTCGGGAAGAATTACTGAGACATGAAATAATTGAGGTAAGAATCAACACTGGCATCTCTATATGTATAGATTGCCTAGGAAAATGGGGCACTTGGACAAGAAACAACATTGACACTGATGAGGGTGATTAAGGGAGACCCTGAGGGATGCTTTGTTCCTAGAGGGAGATCCAGGCCTTGGGGATATTGACCCACATAGAAAGGGATGACTGTCTCCAAAATAGTGTCAGCATATGGCCTATGCTCATCATGGAAAGGGACTGCTCACTCTATAGAATATCTCCCCACAGCCCTGGATTTCTGCTCCACTGTAGTCGACAACATGCGTAGGGGAAGGAGCGCTGGTCTTGGAATTATTTGGCCTAGGTCAGTTTTCTGAGTCTTCCATTCACTCTGTGTATCCCTGCGCATGTCCTGCTGCTTCTCTGAACAGCAGCTACTTCATCCCCCAAAATAGGCCACTTGGGATCAAATAAGATGCTCTGTGCAAGTATTTTGTCTAACGTGAAATATTATCCAGATGTCAGGAACTGTGTTACTATCCAAAAATCTCAAGATCATAGAGATGGAAGTAAATGTGTTTTATTCTACCAGCCAGAACAGAAATTATTCTACAGATCCCCTGAGACATGGTTGTCCACTTTTCACATCAGTGTCTCATCTCCAGGAGTAGATGGCCACAGCCTTGCAGAAAATTCAGTTCTGTTCTCTCTGAGCTTTTGTGGTCGTAAAGTTTTGCCAAGGCCCTCCTCCTTTCCCTCATGTGGGATCCCCTGGTCTGCTTTCTCTCCTCTGGAGCCAAGGGAACAAATGTGCTTCCTTCTTCACAAGAAACACCTGGAAATAGTGAAACAGCAATAGGAGACAAAAGGCATAGACTTCCTGCCAAGTAATTTCCGGGTTCACATCCCACTTTTCTAATCTTCATGTGTGTGACCTTGAGAGTGTTGAATAAACTCACTCAACCTCAGTGTTCCCATCCATAAAGGGGGATAGTAATACTGAACAGTGAGGGATGGTAAAGATTGAATCAGGTGATGTATAGAGAGCCTGATGTGTCCCAGAGAGTAGATCCCCAAGAAGCATTAACTAGTAATTGCCTTTATTGACCTACTTTGCTGTCATCGATATTCCTCCTATTTAACACAGGTGCTAAATGTTCAAATGGTCCCTTCAACAACTTGGTTTGGGTTATTAACAAATCCACCCCTCAAGCATTTTCTGAGCATATTCTGTCCCAGGCACTGTTAAGGATTCAGAGCAGAAGTGTTCCCTTCCTGAACAACGAACAATGTCAGACCATGGTCATGTTTCCAGAATAACCAGTGTATGATAGAAATTAATACATAGCTTAGAAGTATTCTGCTCCAGCAAATCCCACTACACTGACATCAACTCCATTCATGTTCCTGGACCCAGTTCCAGTGTGTGTTGATGCCAGAGTTGGGGAGGTTTTCCCACACGCAACACCAAGCAATCCTTTTACACCAGCAGGTTGTCCGAGAACTCAACTCAGTTCTGACGCTATCTACCCAGAGACAGCACCAGACTCCCCATGTTAAGGGAAAAGTCCCACAAGACTGCCCTCCACGTCCCCACTCCAGACACCACTTGCAAGCCCCAGGCCCTTTTCTGTGCTTCTGACCATCTGGTTATACAGATTGGAGTTTCCAACACCCTCCCCCTTAGGTTTGATTAATTTGCTAGAGAAGCACACAGAACTCACTAAAACACTTAGGTTTACCAGTTTAACAAAGGATACTGTAAAGGATACAAGTGAGCAGCCAGATGAACAGTTAACATACATAAAGATCCCAAATAAAGGAGCTTCTGTCCTTGTGGAGCTCGTGGAACACGGGGCCTCGATCTGTGGCAGGTGGAGGCATTCTAGCTGCCCAAGCATGGAACCTCTTTCTTGGGCAGGGAAACAAGATGCAAGAGAGCAGAATGCTCTTATGGATTTTTGTGGGGGCTTCATTGCATAGTCATGGTTGACTAAGTCATTGCTCATTGACTGATTTAACCTCCAGCTGCTGCCCTCTCCCCTTCCAGGGGCTGGGGGCTGGGGCTGTAAGTTCCCACCCTCTAATTACTTGGTTTGTCCTCCTGGCAACCAGCCCCTACACTTGGATGGGGTCCAAAAGTCTTCTCATTAACATAGCAAATAACCCATTTCACCTTTATGGATCTGAAGCATTTTCAGGAATTTTGGATGAAAGCCAAATACATCTGAGAAATGTATATCTGGTCATCTGAATGACCAAATTTGTATTTCATATAAATCATTATATCACAAGTTTAATGGTCACCTTTTAGCTTTTGAAGTTTTTACCCCCTTTTCCTTTTAATATTATCTGCAAGATTTCATGTCAAGCTCATTTGTTTGATCTAGAAAGTGTCCATGAAAGGGCTACACACACTACACACACCTTTAGGACCAACATGCAAAGAATTAAATGGCTTCCCCAAACTCCACACCTGTGATAATTTCCTCTAGGCCTTACTCTACTAGAGTATATACTCATTGGGAAAGTTTGCCACGTGATAAATATTCCGTAAGAGCTCAAAGCAACTTCTAAAATGTTGGCCATATATTTCCAACGGTTTCTCACAGGTAATAGCATCAAATCCAAGTTCACTCCAGTGGTGCCCAGACCTCTCATAACCTTGCCCTCGCATACTTCTGAGCCTCATTGCTGACCACTCTTTCCCACTCTATTCGCACCCTCACCATTGACCAAATGTGTAGTCTGGATTCCAGCTGTACCAACTTCCTCCAGTTTCCCAAGTGAGCCTACTCTTCTGTGCCTCTATGCCTACACACAGGCTCATACAATTTCCTTTTCTTGGAAAACCTCTTTTCACCTTCTCTGCCTGCACCACTCCACACATTCTTCTTCAAGAATAAGCATAATCATCGATGTTTATGAGAAACTGTCCTCAAGCACCCTAATTGCATTTGAGTTCCTTCCCCCAGTGACAGCACATCTGATCCTTACCACCATCTGGCACTAACTCCACTGTTGTTGTTGTTTTTTGTAATTTCCTATTTGTTTGTCACTGAGCTTTTTAGGAACAGAGGTCATGCCTTACCTCTGTGTCACTCACAATATTCCATAAATGCCTTCTGTATGGATGGACAGAAGCAGGGATAGATTGCACGAGCAGCGTCCAGAACAACAAGTAGAAAACACATCATCTTTCCTCCCTGAATAATAATTGCAGAAGACTATTAAATCATCTAGTACCCTCTGAAATACCTTGGCTATACCATAAAGAGGCCCAAAATGGTTGTAATTGACCTGTAAATTGTCCAGTTTAATCCTGAATAGTTTACTCCACTGGACAGCCATAAAAAAGAATTGTTATGCCTTTTAATTTTTCATTCATGTCTCAACATTCTAGAGACTCAACATGACAGATGGTCCGCTGCTACTCACCTTGTATTATAACAGCTAATCTTAACCACACTCAGAAGTCTGCTCTAGATTAAATCTTTTCAAGCAATAGAAATTCTCTTGGGAATAAGAAAAAAAGAGAGAGAGAGAGAGAGAGGAAATGTAGAAAGAGAGAGAGAGAAAGTATGGCTTAATCCTCAATCTTTTGTGGGGATATAGTTGTCCAGACCCAGTGGTAGCTAACCTCCAACATTTGGTCTTCTTTGGGCATTCCTATTAGCAGTTGCTGGGCTCATCAATTCCCCTCATTCTTTTGTGGAGGTCTGCTTTTGAATGAGCCAAAAGAATATGCTCCTTTAAATGCCAGAATGGTCTCTCCAGGTGTAACTGATTCCTGATGTATTGACACCAAAGGCTGAATTTCTCCATGTGTCAAACACACATGAACTTCCATCCAGCTAGATCCTTTCTTTTGAGTCTCCAAACCGAACAGAATTTTATTAGCCTGAAGGGTCCAAATCCTCTTGTTTACACAGCCTAGGCTGGCTTTTTCTAGCTGTCTCTGGTTTAAGAAAGGATTTGACCAACAAACACACAAATACACACACACACACACACAACATCCACACACAATAGTCGTGTTGTTTTTCAAGCCACCCCATGAAGATAATCACGTTTTCCTGTACTTTGAAAATGCTAATTACAAAGCTCTCTAAGCTTCAGAGCACAGGGCTGATGGCTGTTTCTTCATCAATTCATGCCTTTGCTCATAAAGGTATCCTCTGTACATGGCACCCCATCTAAAAGAGCCCCCCCTTCACCCTCTATCCCTTGTCCCTTCAGTTTGCATTGTTGCACTTACTAAACGAAGATGCATGAGTGTGAGAACTTAGACCGTTGTGTTTATTGTCATCTGTCTTAAGAGCCCAGAATTCCTAGCACATGGTAGCTGATGGATGGATAGGTAACAGATGGAAATCCACATCTGGCTTTGATGTGCTTTTGTACTTATAAGCTGTGTGGCCTTGGAAATGAGACTTACTACTTCCCTACCTCGGCTTCCTCATCTCCATTCTCCAGAACTCACAGGACTCCGTATTGGGTGCCAGGAGGGAGAGGAACGACTCAGAGAGGAGATCTGAATGTCGCTGGTCAAGCTGGCTTCTCGTGTTCACACTGACCTCACCTACCATTACTCTCTCCACCATCACCCGCCACACAGACCATCTTCCACCTGCTGGAACATACCAACATCTTGTCCACCTCAGAGGTTGGCATGAGACAGTCTTAACACCTATTTTCCCCAGGCAAATTCACCAGAGAAATAGAGGCCCTCGCAGCATATCCTATCTGAAGACCTCCATTCCTCATTATTCTCTTTCTCAACACTTTGTCTCCTGTTAACAGAATCATTTTACAGTTAGTGTTTTCTCCCACAAGACTGTAAGCCTCAGGACAGGAGGCATATATGTCTTACCCAACTTTTTTGTATCCCAAGGACCCACATCCATGCCTTGAACATAACAGACGTTCAGTAAAAATCAGTCAAATTAATAAATGTTTCTGAAGATGATCATAACTACCTTGTAAAATTGCCCCAAAATTTAAACAAAATCATTTAGAGTTGAGGGAACCACGGAGGTAGCATCCATGAAAAGTAAATTTCTTAGCAGCATGGATGGAACGTAACATAGTATGTGTTTAACAAATGCTGGCTGTTATAAATATATTATTCTTTTTATTATTATCATCTCTTTGTAAATGTCCCTGGTTACATTTAATTATTTAACTCAAATAATTATTCATATTTGAAATTTAAAATAGTATATTGAGAATGGCAGTCTCAAATGTTTTGCAGTTTTGGAGTTGGACTGCTTCTGACAGAGGCATTTTTCTGAATAAAGGCTAATCAAGTAGTTGAAAAAGACCTGTACTTGAGGATTTGGCCTGAATTTAATGACTTAACCCCTTGCTCTGATCTATGTTGAGATAAACTTGGGTGCAACAGATGTGGTGTGAACTAGCTTTTCTGCCCCAAATCAATGAAAAACATCACAGTGCATTAACCCACTCTTACACGCTTCCACTATACTCTCGACTGATGAAGCATCCCATCAAACCAGAAAGATCACCAAAGCAGAAACAGCCCCTAGAGTGCTATCCTGGATCCTAGTGTCTGACTTGGGTTCCGGGGTAGCTGTACTCACTGACACCACATTTTCACATCTCCGTGCTCCTGCAGGGCCTGCCCCCTGGCTGGTGATACATGTGCCCTGCCTTTGCTCTGGGGGTGACACTGTCTTGGCCCAGCCCCTTTGCTTTGCTGACTCACTGGGTCTGACATCTAGCGGAGCAGATCCGTGTGCTGATCCCAGAAAGTAATGAGGAGACTGTACTGCTGCCGGGAAAGACCTGTGCTTTGGGTGCAGGAGGAGAGGAAGGGTTCAAAGAGATGTGAATGTCCCTCTGATTGCACAAGTTAGCATTTGACAGCCTCAGTCCCTCCATCATTAGGCCAACCTGCAGAGTTTTGTGAACAAATTATAAAATGGATTCAAGTGTGAAACCTGAAGTAAGTCCTTAATCAGCAGATCTCTGCTTGCCTGGAGTGTAATTGGTTTCCAAACATGAAGGGAGGTGGAGCAGAGGGGGGAATCCTTCTAACAGTTTAAAATTAACAAGAGAAAGAAATCAAAATGTGCTTTCTTTGCAAACTGTGACTCCATTTATGCGATCAGCTAGTCCCCTATTTGCTAATGACTCACTTGCACCATTCCTTGGCCCTCGCTGTGTCTCAGTCCTTCCCCTGAAAGTTTGAAATCAGAACCTTTCAGGTGTTGTGTTCCAGGTGATCTTGGGTACTCTTGGATACTCTTGGGTACCAGGACCTGTAAAATGTCTTAAGAAAATAGAATTAATCACTAGCTCTGGTGGTCAGTGTTTAAGTAGGACAAAGGACACGCTGGAAAAGCAGGAGTATTTTTAGATCTAGAAATGGCCACAAAACTCTTACATCAAAATGCTTTAACATGTTTGCTTTCCATCTGCTCTCAATGTTTTGTTGCCCAATACTCATAAAATTCTACTCTCCTGGGTAGAGAATCACAAGACTCCATGCACTCCTTCCTGTTCATCAAAATATACTTTTCTCTCTTTGGTCCTGGACAAAGGCAAGATGTATGCAGATGAAAAAGTATTTTTTAATAGAAACTGAAAAACATCCTACAACCAAGTTGTGAGGTAGGGGAGTTGGCCGAGGAGTTGAAGAGACAGATGTGTATTTCCCTTGACCGCCTGGGTGCTTCGGCAGCCACAGGAGTATTAGAGGATGCGTTCACGTCCCTAAGCCGCAAATTTGATCTGAGTTGCAGGAGCCTCTAGGACGCAAGGGTAGCTACTTCTGTAGCCTCATTTGTCCTGGCAACTGCTTGTTGACCAGCCTGACTCTGCTGTCAGCTTCTCACATTGCTCAAAGATCCTTGCCTTATAACCCACTCTCCAGGCCTCCAAACCATCCCTGCTGCTGCCATGCCACCCTTTCTTCAGGCCCTGATATGCTATAGTTGCTCAGGGATCTAGCTGGATACAAATCCCACATGTGAAGAGGCTGGGGAATCATTTCTGTGTAGGCAGCATAGGGTAGTGGAGGGACTGTGGGGTCCAGAGACCCAGGTTCTAACCCCGGCTCTGCTAACCACTAGCTGAGGGATTTCGGTGCCTTTTGCCCCTTCTCGGGGCTTCATCTTCCTAAACCATCAGTTTAGAGATGATGTTCCTTGGACAGGCCTACTCTCTCGGTTGCCACAAGAGCTGATAAATGGGACACAGCTTTATAAAAGGTCCAGCTTTTAATTAATGAAAGGGTATTATATTAGTGGTAACACTTAAAAACTGGGGCAGGCTATTTTATGGGACTTTATCCAAAGTAATCTTACTTTATACAAATAGAAATTATGTGCTATCTTAGGATTTTTTTTTTCTTTTTTGGAAAAAAGCACATAGATTTTAGCCAATTTTTCCAAAAGAAAACAGCGTTTTAGGCCTGCGAGATGATTGGGGGGCATTTTAACATCAAATCTCACTATGAGAAATGTATTCCCTGCTGTTTCCTTTCAATTCTTTAGTTACTTCAAGGAAAAAGGCTCAGTTTGGTGCAGCTTGCCTCTAACATCCCTTAAACTCTTGTTCATTTCCCATGTTAACAAAACAGCAAGATGCCTTAGGCTTAGGGCTTTCTGCAGACAACTTTATCTAGTTAAAGTTAGATTGAAAAGGAGATCAAATTTTGAGTTATTTTTATTTTTAGACTAGTGATGCTTTCTGTCCATTTACAGCAGAGAAACGTTTCCTTTTAAAATAAATTGATGTAATTTAAAAGAATAAACCATTTAAAGAAATGCATTTGTATGTAATAGACCTTTGCAGCAACATGGATGGATCTTGAGGACATTAGGCTAAGTGAAATCAGCCAGAGAAAGACAAATGCTGCATGGTATCACTTCTATGTGCAATCAGAAAAACAATGACTGAAAATCAAACTTATAGAAACAGAAACCGGAAGAGTATTTTGCAGAGGCTGGGGGTGGGTGAATAGGGAGAATTTGGTCAAAGCTATAAACTTCCAGCTATAAGATGAGTAAAATCTGGACATCTAATGTAAAACATGGTGACTTAAATTGACAATCTAATTGAAATTTGCTAAGAGAGTAGAACATAAATGTTGTTGCCAAAAAAGAAAGACCTAATAATATGTGAGGTGATGGTTATGTTAATTAACTAAATGATCAGATGGTGAGAATCCTTTTACAATGAATTCATATGTCAGATCACCAAGATGCACACATTAAATACCTTACAATTTCATTAGTCAATTATGCCTCAGTAAAGCTTAAAGAAATATGTAATAGAATTGAAGGTAGGCAGATGTGGCAATAATCATGATTTGGTATTATATTGCTGTGTAAAAAAATTATGCAAAACTTCATGGCTTAAGTGACGATAAATGTTTTTCTCTCTCACAGTGTTGCTAGGTTAGGGACTGGAGGGGGGTCCTGGCTCGGGGTCTCTCATGAGGTTGCAGGCAAGCTGGAGGTAGTGCTAGAGTCATCTGACGACTTAGCTGGGGCCAGAGGTTCTGCTTCCAAGGCGGTTCGCTCAAATGGCCAGCAAGTTGGTGCTGGTTATTTCTCATCATGTGGGCCTCTCTGCAACACTGAGTGTCCTCATAACATGGCTGCTTGTGTACCATGAACAAGTGTCAACACACTGTCACGTCTATAATATTTGATTATTCCCATAAATCAGCCCTGTTCCGTGAGGCAGAGCACCACATAAGGAGGTGAACACAGAATGATGAGAATCATTTTACGGACTGGCTACCACACAGTGATAACCCCTGTGACTGAAGTTTGAGAAACATTGATCAAATCTAAAATTACAATTCTACAGAAAGGACCTCAGCAGAAGGAGGCAATGTAACCACACCCGGACAAGCATTTTTGGCAAAGCACAGGTTAGGATTAAGAGCACCTGGTCTGCAGCACAGTGTAATTCTTGCCAGATTGCCAATGCTGGCACTGCCTTTGGCCTTTTAAACTTTAGGAGAAATGCAGCCCTCTCTCAGTGCAAGACTTAGGTCTCCCCAGCCTTCAACAGGAAGCTGATGCTGCAGCCAATTGCCAGACTCTCAGAACCCCTATCTGGGGCTGTGTGCAGGCCTGTTAACTGATTATGAAGACAGATAATGAATCTCAGGTCAAAGATCCCTCCCCCATGCCTGGCTGGAAGGTTGCAAACTGATTGTCCGCAGGCTGTGTTCAGCCCACAGGCATGGCTGCTTGGCCTCAACAGGACATTGTTAGTTTGTTTTATTTTTTAATGAGTTGCTAATTAGGTGTGAAATCAGGATATTTCACATAAAAACCTTGAGAGAGGGTTTCCCTTGAAATAACCCGAGGTGCTGACAATGCCTGGTCTGTTTTCCTACACGGTGCGCGTGAGCTAGACTCATGCTTTGGCTACACACGATCCCCTGTTCACCCGAGTGCCTACCACTCCTCTCAGCTTTCTTAAATTCCCTTCTTATTCTCCACAAACGATTAAACTGACTAGCCTTTGCTTACCCCAGTTCTCCCACTGAGAGATGGGTGAGATGAATACTTGACAACTGGGGGCTTATATGATCATTTAGTTAGTTAATGTGTTGAATGACTTTCTCAAGACCACCTGGCTGGTGAGTGGAAGGGCAGAGATCATAGCGGGTTATGGTCCTACCTAAGCTGGCACTCTTCCCAAAACACTCCTCTGTTTCTTTCGCAAATAGGCTTAAAACAACTACAGAATATTCTGGACTGCTCAGTTCATGTGACCCTCTCCACTGACCTTTTAGCATGTGTCCAGCAGAACAGGGGATATACCAGGAACTGAAGAGCTGAATGCCAACCCATTACCATGGTATGAAACAGAAATTTTTAAAGTGTGTGCTTATCTCCTTAAGGCAGCGCAGCAAATGAAGGAGGGTGAACAGAGAGAATGCTAGGACAAAACCACTCAAGTCTTGGGGAAAGATTGGCAACAATCCCCAAGAATCACAGATTTCAGCCTATCCAACTACCAGCCTCATCTTAAACCTTTCAATTTACCATTTATTATTACTAAAAATAAATTATTTAAAATCTTTCAGGGAAGTTTCTTGCTTCCCCATTTCCTGACCTTTATGAAGTCACCATCTTGGCCTACACATGAAAGGCAAGTGTTTTAACTAAACTGCATATAAAAATGGTGGAGGAGAGGGAATGAGAGAGATTTTGGCATGCTGAAGGCTCCCACTGAGGGATAATCTTAAGAAACCAGGCTCAACAGCTGCTCTGATGATCGATACTTAGCATTCAGATCCCCCAGCACCAACTGGCTTCAGCCAAGGTCATGGGCTTGTGTCCAAATGCACTGAACCACATCTGCTTCAGGGGGCCTGCTTGGGGGTGGTAGGGGAGTGGCTTTGCTTCCCAGATCAGCTTTCCCTTGCAAATCTGCAAGCATCAGTGAATTGAGGAGGCAGAGATGCTCTAAAGACCACCACAGAGCCACAAGCCAGGGCAGACCTGGAGAGTCTATGTACTACTCCCCAGCAGCCTGAGTGGTGGGGAAGGGATGTCTTTGTCACCGAGCACTGGGCATTCTGACTCGGCCACCTCTGGAGCTCCCAGTTCCACATTGCAACCTCACTACCTCCTCCTCTGTCGCTCCAAGAAGCTCCAGGTTTCCCTGATGGAATTCAAGGCTGAGCCCTGGGGACTTGTCAGCTACCAGCGATGCAGATAGAGGGCTACCTCTTGACAGCATCTCCTTTCATTCATTCCTTCTCTTAATATTTTCTGAGACATTTGAAAATATTATAACCAGTGCCCAGTGCAGTGCTTAAGGACTGAGCAAGTGAAACATGAGCCCTACTCCCATGAAGCTTCTGTCCAGGACAGATTGATGACAGTGGTTGCAAGGAAATGAGATAAGCGTTATCTTATGGGAAATGGGATGGTAGAATGGAAGTACATAGAAAGAGAAACAGGCAGGAAGTTACATTAGGGGGAAATGAGAAAAGTCAGGACAATAAGTATAAACAAGACAGAGCAGTGAAAGAGTACCAGATGGAGAAACAGCCTGAGTTAACCTGGTGGGGAAAGGAAGCAGGTGTATTCAGGGAATTAAAAGCAACTCCATACAAACAGGGGACAGACGCCAGGTGAATAAAGGTCTTAAAATGTCTGGCCATGTGTTTTCAACTCGTTCAGTGGGAATGCAATAAAACATTACCAACAGGGGGATGACATGCAGAGAGTTGGAGTTTAGGGAATATCATTAATCCTGCCAAGTAGGAAACAAAACACATAGCTGACCTCAAACAACATAAACATCTCTGTGGATGAGAAACAGAATAAAACAAGGTAAGGAATGAACTAAAGCTACAAGCCTCTGGGCCCCCAATCTAACACAGGCAAAGCATTCAGGATTTCTGCTCCTATGGGAAAAACAGGGAATAAAGTTCGACATGAAGCAAGGCTGAAGACTCAAGATAGGCTTCCTGCAGACAATCAGGAAGACTGAGATCCCCTGTTAATAAGAAGACACTGAACATTAAATGCTGATGTGACCACTGTCTGGGGCTATGGTCACCTGACAAAATAGGCCAGTGTATGCAGATCCATCATTGCAGACAGGAATCCAGCTGAACCACACCATATGCTCCCTGAAATAACTGGATCAAAATATCCCCACTATGTCCCTGGAGCAGGAACTGACTCAAACAGTTGACATAAAACACAGTTCTGGATAGCAAACCTAAAGTCCATTAGAAGAAAACATCACAAATCTTCTAGAGAAGGTGGAAATATATCAGAACAAAACAGAACTCCTTCATAAAATAATCCTACCAAACAAAATTACAAAACAAGTGAAGAAGCCAATCTTAAAAAAAGAAAACTCACCATCCAAACAGCAAAACCAAAACCAAATAAAAATTTAAAATAACATCAAGCCATATAAAACTCAAGAATCAAAACAATAATCAGGAGATAAATAAACTATAAGCAAAAGAAAATTTTCTAATCTAGTAAAAGATGTTCAGTAAGGTTGTAATTCTCAATGAGACAATAAAGAACGATAAATCGTGACCCAAAAATAGGTAAGTGGCAGCAGGAACAGTGAATAGAAAAACTGTCTAACACAAAAAATTATTAAAAAGTAATAATAATTTAAATGATATTTAGGAACTCAATATAAGATAAATCTACATCAGAACAGAAGAGTAAGAAAAAGGAAGAGAGAAAAAAACAAGTTTAATTTTAAGATAATGTCTTTCAACAGATTCAAGGCACCAGCAATTTTAAGATGCATCCTTTTTGCATGTACTATTTAAAAGGAAAAACTATGCTGTGGTGGTGACCTTTTGATGTATCAGCTTGGCTAGGCTGAAGTAGTCTCCAGATAGTCAATCAAACACTAATCTAGATGCTGTTGTGAAGGAACTTTGCAGATTGTAAGACTAATAAGAAAGTATTGTACCACTGTTTGAATAGCATCTGGATCAGTAATGGTTCAGCCAAAGAAACAGAACGAGTAGAACATATATGTTTGTATGATTTTATATATACTGTTCTGTTTCTCTGGTTGAAATATATATATATGGATATTAAGAAGGAGAGAGTGAAATATATATAACATTGATGAATTTCATAAGGTGAACATGAGCCAAAGAAGACACAAAAGAACACACAGTTCAAAGACAAGCAAAAGTAATCCATGGGGTTGAAAGGCAGACCAGTTTCCCTAGGTAACGAATGGAGTTATGGAAGGAATACTAGCAGGCTCTGGTTTGCTGCTGATGTTCTGTGTTTTCGTTTGGGAAGAAATGAAGCAGGTTACAGAGTGTGATCACTTTGAGAAAATGCATTGGTTTGTACACTTACAGTGTGTACACTTTTAAGTGAGTATGTTATTCTTCAATAAAAGTGATTCCTTAAAAATGCTATTGGTTCACACATGGTGTTCTGAGGCTCAGATGACTGCTGCTGTTGGAACTAAGTCATCTCTGTTTTTGTTTGGGGCTCTGCTCTTTAAGAAACCTAAAAAGCAATCGTGTGTCCTCTCTTCTTGTTGTACTTTAAGATTTTTGCCTTTGTAAATGCACTAATGTGACATGAGAAGACCAAAGATTGTGGATTTAATCATGCATTTTAAAGTATACTGCTTATTGTATATCTTTTGATATATTTAGAGACTATAATTCCTTTTTGTGGCTTTTATGGTCACTAGTTACAGTTGGAAATTATGCCAAAGTACCTCTAAACTGCAAAGAAATTTAAAACCAACAATAAAGAATACAGTTTTTAAAACATATGTTTGGAAAATTTAAAACTATCCCTAAATATCAGAACTTCTGAGTTGCCAGAATAAAAACGGTACTTAGAGGAAAATTTATTCCCTAAAGCACATTTATTAATAAAAAAAAGTAAGACTGAAAATAAATGGTTATAGCATTCAACTCAAGAAAGTTGAGGAGAAAAAAACAACAAAAATTAAAAGAAAGGAAGGAAGTAAACAACTGACACTATTGAAAGAGAAAAGAAAGAAGCAAAAGGGATTAGAAAACAAAACCAACCTCTGGTTTCATAAAAATATTCATAAAATAAATAAAACCCCAGCAAGAATGAACTAGGAAAAATAAAAAATACAGTGGCAGAGTGGGGACATAAATAAAGATGAAGAATATTTTTAAATCACAAGAAATTAATATAAGATGTATGCTGATTTTTGTGGACTTTTCAATTTTACATATTTTCCAAACAATTTTACGTATTTTCCAAATAACACAAATTTGAAAATGTGGCAGAAATAAGACTTTCTGGAACTCTTAGAAACTGAAAACTCTTGCTGAAATAGACTCAAGTACCATTCAAAATCCTGCACAAAATTAGAGATTAGAGGAGCTTGACTGGTAGTCACTGTTTTCATACCAAAAAGAAACCATCCCAGTTGAACTCATAGTCACTTTTTACTAATCTTCAAGAAACAAATAATTCTTCTATTATTCGAAATGTAAAATGGCAGTGTAAGAATAAAATATGTAGACCAATTTCACTAATAAATGGAGTTGCAAAACTATAATTAAAACATTTTAAAATATATGGTGTAGCAACACCACCATTAACAGTAACAATAACAGTGAATTGTCCCATCCAGATTATGTCTGTTGCTGGCCTGGGAATGCAACGATATTTCAGGGGCATGTAATCTATCAATTTAATTTACCATTTTGGCATATTTAAAAAAGCATATCTTTTGTTAGGTGAAAACAAAACATTTGATGCAATTCAACCTTTAACTACTAAGAACTTTAGGAAAAATAGGAATATAAAGAAGTTACCTCAGGTATATAAAGAGTCCATCAAAAATGCAATAGATATCATAATTTTCTTCATCATAATCAAATACTTAGGGAGCATTTAATCTGTGGTAGTTTCTAAATATTACAAATATAGACTCCATATATTACATATATAGAGAAGGTTTATATATCTATATAGATACATACATACATACATTATAGATAGGTATATCCCAAGTCATACAACTTTTAGAGCCTAAGTTCAAGCCCACTTGACCCCAAAGCTTGCACTTTCAACCACTGTGCTGCATGGCCTCTCTGTGATGGAGCACTAGAAAAATTCTCTATAAAATCTGAAGAAAGCCAAGGAGGCCTGGAGTCACTCCTAGTATTTCACATTGTCCAAGAGCCCCGGCTAATGCAGTAATAAAAATAAACGTGTGATTTTTAAAATAGATAAAAAAAGAGACAAAGTGACCTTCACTTTCAGACAATATAATTAGAAATCTACAGAGAAAATATTAGGAAAGATAAGAGAATTATGCAAGTTATAAAATAAATCCACAAATCTACTAGTGCTCCCAGAAAAACAGCTCTACCAATTTAAAAAGGTAGTGAAATTAAAGATATTTTCAGAATAGCAAGAAAAACTTCAGGGCTCCTGTAAATAATTCTAAGAAACAAAATGGAAAAAAAGTGATAGAAGAAAATTTTAAGGAATTTTGAAAGGACATGAAGCCTGAATAAATATTCATGGAAGAGAAAGATTCAGTGTTAAAGAGGTCCCTGTCCTCCCACCAAAATAGTCTATACTAATTTATTGCAATTTCAGTGCAAATAAGCCAGAGCTTAAACTCTTCATATAGAATAGAGAAATAAAAAGTTTTTGAAGTAGAGTATCAAGCCAGATATCAAGCCTTATTCTAACAGTACAATATTCAAGACAATGTGTTATTAATGTAAGAAGAGATGAACAAATCACTGTAATAGAATCAAGCACATTGAAACAGACTCATGGAAACTTGGCATTCTAAATAGAGAAGGGTAAGGACTATTCAATGAATGATACAAGGACATTGACTTTCCATATGGAATCAAAACAAATTAAGAACACTACGTTAGAGCAAAATCTCAGGTAGACTCAAGATCACAATGTAAGAAGTAAAACTTTAATAAGAAAATAATTGAAAAATAACTCTTTAACCTCGGAACTGAGAATTTTTTGAAGACACAAAAGCTCAAAGCTTAAAAAGTAGAAAGACTTATAAATTTGATAATTCTATAGTAAAACTAAAAATCTTTTGCGTGATAAAGACACCACAAAAAAATGTCAACAATATGCCACAGACTTACAGAAGTTATTTGCAAGTTTTGTGCAGTTTTCAACTGACAGAGTCTTCATATGAAGACTACACAGGGTAAAAATTTCTACAAATCAACAAAATAAATACTAAAAATGCAAGATGAAAAGTAGTAAAGACATGGGCAAGTCATGATAGAGAAAATCCCAGCAGCCAATAAGTTCATAAAATAATTACCACTAATAAATGCAAATTAAAATGTAACAAATAAATGTGAAAAAGTTATTCTCACTAGCAAATGCAAACTTAGAAAATGAGGCACTTTGTCAGACCCATCAGATTGTCAAATATCTGTCAATATTGATTACTGTAAGGATGAAGGAAAATGGAAACTCTCCATTCTCCATAAAGTGCTGTTGAGAAAGTAAATTGGTACAATTTTGGAGACCAATCTGATATTACATAGTAAATATTAATATGGTTATGTTATGTGACCTGGAAATTCCATATCTAGGTGTTCACTGTATATGGACTTACATAAATACACACAAAGAGATGTGTACAGAGGTGCCTATTGCAGGATTATTTGTAATTAGGAACAAAAAGACAAATGTTTACCAATAGGAGAGTGGATAAATTAAATTGTGGAGTTTTTGCACAAGGGTACTCCATAAAACAGTTCAAAATGAATAAACTTTATCTACATGTAACAACATTTGTAATTTGTATTTGTATTTCTCAAATAATTTGTAATTCTCAAAATACAATGTTGCATTGAAAAAAGCAACGTTCACAAGAATATGTGTAGTGTGATACAATTATGCCAAGTTGAAAAGCATCTAAAACACCATCATATATTACTTTTAAAAGTTGCTAATGCTAACTGATCCAGTTATTCATTATATTTTTGCTGCTTTTCCATATGCTTGCATTACTTTATAATACAAAAACATCTTTTTATAAACGAAATGAATGAGAGGAGGCAAAGCTCTAGGCAGGGAGAACAATTAGGTCATTCAGTAGCTTGGGCAAAGCACAGTGGTAATTCAGACCATGAATTGTTGGTGGTGGGAGTTGGGGGAGGGTGCCACATCTTAGGGCACATTGCAAACCAAGCCCAAGGGCAGGAAATCCCATCCACAAACTCTGGGCCTGAGGTCACACTGATAGCAATAGCCAATGTATAAGGTCAGTTGGAAACATTTCTGTTCCTCCTTCCATCAAAACCAGAAAAACTAAAAGTTCAGCAAACACTGTTATCAATTTAAAAACATGTCCTGGGCCTTGCCTGTACTGAGTTTTGTAAGAATTTGGTCAAAGAGGAAATTTACTCTTTAGTAAACAACAGACAGATGAGTAACTCCTGAGTGGATAAAATCAGTGCTGTGCTTTTGAGGGGAGGCAGTAGTTAAAAGGGATCTTAGGCTTGTACCTAGAGGAATATAAAGCAGCTCACTTGCAAAGACTTACGTAGATGTACATGAGTTCAGAAAGAGAAAGGGAACCGTAGACTACCAAAACTGTGGGTGTCCAAGAAGTCATTCGATCTATTGTTCAGCCTGCATATGGATTGATGGCTGAAACACTCAGATATCTTCTGTTCTCTTTAACAGTTTCACAAAAGTAGTCCAGCATTAAACAGACCTGTATTCAATTCTCAATCTGCATTTATGAGCTATATGGCTCTGAGCATGTTATATAAACTTACTGAGCCTCAGTTTTCTCATCTGTAAAATTGGAATAATAGTAGTACCCCTCTACAGTTTGTTATAAGCTGTAAATTAAATATAATATAAAGGCATCCAATAGATTACAATGACTCAATAAATGTTCTGATCTATCTTCTGCCCCTGGCAGCTCTCTATCCAATATATTCTCACTGCCCTAAGCTTTCTCAATTTTGGGTTACATCTGAAAGAGCCAAGAATTGAATGGCATCTACTGCTATCTGATTCTACTCTCAAGGTCAGTCCAAGCCAGAAACCAGGGCATATGGCTCACCTCTGCAGTCCCTTTCCGGTTATGTATGCGGAAGCAGTCACTCCACAATTTTTTAATAGGCCCCAAACCAGAAATATTGGATATATCATTTAACACCATATGTCTAAATCCTTAATAGATCCTTTGAAGATTATAGCAGCTTGCCAGATTCATCCTTTTGGTTTTTTAAATTAAATGTTTAAGATGCACTTGGGTGGCCAACTGTAAACCTCCCTTCTGCATTAATTATTTCCAGACATTGAGGCTTTATGTTAGGGGGTGGAAGGTGCTGGAAAAATCTGTGCCACTTGTTCTGCATCAGGATCTAGTTTAATACACATATTTACAAGTGTGTGAGCTCAATATAAAAGCTTAACTTTGTCCAAAATATCAAAATATGTTTCCTGACACCTTATAAAATGGAATTAAATGCAAAGCATCCTAGAAATGCAAAAGAAGTCCACCACACAAGAAAAGGATGACATCCAAAGGGAGCAAATGCTTTCCATATGCCAGGCACTCTGCTAGGAACTTTACATGTATTGTTTTTGTAATCCTCATCCCCCCACTAAGAAGTTGCTACTATTATTGTTCCCGTGTTACAGATAAAAAGTCCTGAGGATCAGAGGGTTGATGGAGTTGCCTAAGGCCATACAGTGGCTTAGTAGCAGAGGCTAACAGAAAAGCCAAGTAGTTCTGACTCTAGAGCTGAAGTTGCCTTCTCTGCTGGAGCTTCTAGGAGAATGGAGGCATTAGACAAGCATTTGCATAGGAGCGAACATTTGCCTGTGCTGTTTAAACGGCTGGGCAGTCCTCTTAACAACACTAGGAGGAAGGCATTGTGATGATCTTTATTCCCATTTTATAGATGGAGAAAGTGAGGCTTGCCCGAGTCGGTAGGGGCAGAGCTCTAATTCTAACACAGAGTCCAGGCTGTCAGCCACTCTGCCATCCTGCCTGTTGAGAATGAGTGCAGCACATGGCGGTTATCTCCACAAGCATGGTACCCAGAGTCTTTCTGGTGTTGTCTGTTGCATTGAGAACAGTACTCCTTGGCTAGACAGTGAGGCTCTACATGGTAAGAGAAGAAAAGGCCCAAGGCTTCTGGTGCAGATAGAACCTGAGGCACAGATTCTGAAGCGGCTCACACAGGGTCAAAGATGAGTGTGGTGATGCTTGCAGGATCCTCCAGGCCTCCTGTGCCCCCCAATCTGCTAATCCAGTCAGATGCCTGAGGCTCTGTGTTCATGGTTGGGAGGCTCAAAGGACAGAATTGCTCCTCTCCACAGAAATACTATAATGGAAACCATTTCACAGGCTGAGGCAGCAAAAGCCTTCCCTCCTCTTCACTTGTTAGCTCTGGGCAGAGTGGATGACTCAACCAGGGCATTTGGGTGTGTCTCTTCCCCAAAGCCAGGGTATCCTGGGCAGAGCCCCGGAGGAAGGGCAGAAGGAATCAGTGTGTCCCCTATTTCAGGGACAAAGAATGTGGCTGTCTTTCAGGAAGTACGGAAAGGCGCTTGAAGCGTTCTCTGTAGCCACCAGGGAAGCATGGACATGAAATTTCTTGGCATTTCTCATCCAGTTGTTTCACTCATGAGAAAATAATAGCTCTAGAAATGGAATACTTGGAGTGGTAGGTGTGAACTCAAAATGAAATTTATGACCCCGCCCCCCCTACACACACACACAAGGGTCCCACGAGAAAGGAGAGTTTGGAAAGCGGCAGAGGCCCTGAGTCAGCCAGGACAACTTTTACCGCTCAGCGAAGATGCCCTGCAGCCATTCTCATCTCCGTCTGCGAGATTGCCGCAGCGCCTCCCCTGTGACCGAGGAGAAAAAGGTCTTGAAAACCAAAGAAAACAAAACTGAATGGGAGTCAGGTGCTCATGGCCTTGAGAGAATTCCTCAGGGAAAAATAATCACTCTAACCCTTGCCAATTCTCTCAAAGGGCACCAGAATGTGCATAGTCTGGATTTCTCAGGACACTAAACCAAATGTTCCCCTGGCACATTACTTGATGTACTAATTAATGTAGCTTTTTCTCTGCTGTACACCGCATATATAAACCGTCTTAATACACAGAGGGACGGAGCAGTGTGATCAGAATTCTCATGGCCTTTATTAAGACTGAATGAACTCTATCTTACTGTAGTGGCTGTGTGGATTTCAGTCACCACAGGGAAAGCATGGATTTTTTAAGCCGCACCAATTTGCACTCGAATCCTATTTCCATCTTCTACATAAGGAACAAAAAATTTAACTTCAGCAACCCTCAGCTTCCTCGTTTACAGAATGGACATCATAAATATCTCTCTTGCGGGGTCACTATGGGGTTTCATTGAAATAAAGAATGAAAAGTTTCTGGCAGAGACAAGGCATACAATGGGTGCTTAATAAAGGTTAAATCTGTCTCTTGCTAAGGTTGAACGAAAGCCAATGAAAACTATTTGGAGGGTAGAGGAGGCTGAATGCATGGCAAAGGGGAGTCGACATGTGTGATTCAGCTAAGGATCTTGAGTTGATGATAGTTTCAAAAGGGTCCTTCTGGAAGTGGGCAGGAGTATCAGAGTCAGGGGAAAGAGATCAAAAGAAGCTATAGTGCTGGCTTTGATAATGAATGAAAGGCCATAAGCCAAGGAATGCAGGTGATCACCAGAATCTAGAAAACAGAAGGAAATGGACTTTCCTCTAGAGCCTTCAGAAGAAATGTAGCCTGCTGACAACCTGATTTCAGCCCTGTGAGACTGATTTTCGACTTCTGACCTCCTGAATTATATAAGATAATAAATTTGTGTTTTTTTAAGCTGCTAAGCTTGTGCTAACTTGTTACATCATCAACAGAAAACTAATACAGAAAGGTATGTCACAAAATAGAAAAATAGTCACCCCAAGACTGAGGCCTCACCTCTATCACAGGGCAAGTAGATGTGACCCAGTACTCAGAGACCAGCTTCCTGGGCATATGTATGAGATACCAATAGGTAAACGATAACAATTCTTAACTACAGCCCACACCACCATCAAATCCCAGTAACTTTGTCTTTGTGTTTTTGTTTTCTTCTGTTACTTCAAACATTCTCAGGAGCAAGTTCACCCAGTCTCTCTTCGAAATTCTCTATGAGCAAACAGTTTTGGGAGGAAACTTACACGTGCCACTTATGCTGGCACCCTTGCTGAGAGCCCTGCCTCACTCTCCGGGCCTCCTCTTGTCACCGTCTTGCTCCACAAGCCCTGCCAAAGGCTGGAACTGAGCTCTGAAACGGGCAGGAAGAGAAGTTCTTTGAGCAAATGGCCAAATTTCGTGCCTTTTCCCAAAGGGGCACTGCTGCTTCCCAGAACCCTGTAGTTATTCAGAAACATGATTCCTTCAGCTTTCTTTACCACCCCATGCTCTTTCATGGGCTTAAGCCGAGTGGGAGTGAATCATGACACCTCCTTTCTCACCTTCGCCCCACCTTTCTCTCCCCACCCCCTCTCCAGATCTGAATATCTCCCTCTCCTCTCCCTCCAAATACAAACCATCCATGTAACAACTTATTCAATTACACGCTTAGAAGGGAGGGCTGTCACTAACTAAACTTGCCAGAAACATGTGGATCCCAGGTCTGGCCTCTGCAGAACCCCCTACTATGTAGAAACAGATGTGCTCTGCTTTTGAATGCCCCTAAAAAAGACCCTCTGGGTGCCACGTGTACTGCCACGATTAGGGTGAATAGTCAGGTTCAGGATTTTTCCAGAGGGCCTGCTTTGAATAAAAATGGATCATGTTCAATACAGATGTTCCCTCATGTCCATTTCCTACTGTGCTCTGATTTCTGGTCATAAAGGAACAAGGTTGGCCCAGGATGAATACAGTGTCTTTTGTACAAGATGCTCCTGGAGCAGGAAGCAGCATGTTAGATACTGTTTCAGAGTATCAGTCTTTCTTTTGAACCCAGAGAACTTCTTTAAGAGAAACAGTACTAGCCGTATCACAGTGAGTCCTCTCTTTCTGCCAGTGGGAATAAGTCAGTATCTGAACCTGATATTTCTGCAAACTCTGACATTAGGGCCCTAGAGGGGTCTCAAAAATATTACACCCTCTTCCTCATCCAAGCTTGAAACCAACTGAGAAATAAGACAGAGGAATAGGGTAAAGGAGGCCAGAACATCACCTTTGTTACTTGTGCATCTAATATCAAAGAATGTAGCTTCCCCCATGAATAAATGGTACTCCAGTATTAGACAGACCTACCAAGTTATAGGCAACCCTAGACCCAAGAATCTCTCCCTCCATTCCTGAAAAGGCAAGGTAGAAAGCACACTCCTACAGCTATACCCAGTAAGCAAAAATGAGGCAAATGAAAGCTTGCACACCCAGTTCCTGGGTCCAAACCCAGCAAGTGGATGAGCCCTTCCATCCCCCTGATCAGAATGAGTGTGGGGACACAGAGAGACCAAGAGCATTACGCCAGGGGAGTTCCCTCCACACGGAACATAACTCCCACCGTTGCAATTATGTTTTTGTCAAAATGCCCACCACCCCTCTCTGTTGGGCCCATCCCCTGAGAGCATTACCTTTCCCGTGTCCATCAGACTTGCTTTGGTCAGCAAGGTGTGAGCTGAAATGACATGAGTCATTTTCTCCTCCAACACCTTGAGAGCCATGCCTCCACAATCTTACCTTTTCTTCTGCCATAGAATGGCACATCCCAGGCAGGGCTTCTCTGCCAGCCTTGGCCCCAGAATGGAAAGTGAGTAGAGTAGAAATGCAGTCACCCCAATGGACGTGAGTTTGAATGAGAAACAAATATTTGTTGTTTGGGGCTAATAAGATTTTGAAGTTACTGTTATCACAGCCTAAACTTATTTACACTTAAAGATAGCCACAGCCCCCCTCCCTGTCACACACATCCACAGTAGCCAGCAGCTTTTCTTCCTACCTGGGTCTCTATCCTTCCATCTATCCATCCATTCACTGAGTGCTGACAGAGCACCAAGCCCAGTGGGAGGCATTACAGCTGCAGTAATGAGGAAGACATGCCTAGTGGGGGAGCTGGTCATGTCAGAAGCAACTCAAATGGAAAGTGGTAAATGCTATGTTAGAAGAATGTACAAAGTACCAACAGGGCCTGGGAAGGAGGGATGATTCAGAGCAGCTGAGGGGATCAGGGAAAGCCCCGGCAGTCTCTACAGGAGCCCTTCATTCCAGGGCCTCCCCAAAAACCCATGGCTGACATAACAGGCATGTCTTGTTGCTGTCTCTATTCTCTGGGACACGGATGCAACTAAAAAAGCAGCCAAGACATTGGAAGAATTGCCCAGCACATCAGGATATATGTCAAATTCCAAAAAACACAATAGGAATTCAGAAGAAGGAGAGAGTATTTTCATCTCAGGCCTACAAGGAGGTCTTGGGGGAGGAGGCTGGATTTTAGCTGAGCAGCGGAAGGTTGAACTCTTCCCAGTGGGAGGTGGGGGCAGGTCACTTCAGTAGAAGGAAGAGAATGTACGAAGAAACAAAGGCAGGAGAATAAGCTCTATTTCAGAGACAGCATGTGGAACAGGGAAGCAGGGTTCATGAGGAAAGCAGAGGAAAGAGACTAGAAGGGGAGGTGGGGGCGTGCCCTCAGTGTCACATCCTGCATGCAAAACCTAGATAGTGGTTAGGTGACAGGAGCTGTTGACGTTTTCTGAACATGAAAATGATATGAATGAAAAGGCATTTCAGAATATTGAAAAATGACCTTGCCATTGTGGAGGGTGAAATGGAAGGGCCAACTGGAGATGGGACAACTATCAAGAGGCAGGAGGTGAAGGGTTCTGAGCCAGGGTGGCGGGAATCCGAAGGAGAGGACAGAACAAAAGTGAAAGGGTTTTTAAGGAAAGGGTCATGGCTGGAAGTCACATTGCTTTCGCAGCGACTGGGGAAGTGGGTGGACAGGGAGTCTCCAGCAGCCTGGGTCTTTGAGTCACTACAATTAGTAGAGCCCCCAATGTCAAGGGAAATATTTTGTTGTTTTAAGCCACTGAAATGTTGGGGTTGTTTATTACTGAAGCATAATGTGGCCCATGCTAACCGATATACTAAGGCTCAGAAACCCCTCCCAGCACTTAGGTTGGACAGCTAGATCTTAAACCTAGACCTCCAAGACCCCTGGGTCTTTCCTCTACGTGTATGTTTTCCAGCTGCAGGTCACAACCTGTTAGGGGGTCATGAAGCCAATGTATTTATTGGATCACAAGCAGAATTTTACAAATAAAGTAGCTTTACAAATAAAATATAATAGACACTGTCCTTGTGTATTAGACGTGGTAGCAGTATTTTTCACAGAACTTCTCAGTCCGTATGTGTGTTTAGAGTCACAATATAAAATTTACTTCTTGCTGTGGGTCATTGTCAAAAAAATTTTAAAAGCCACTGCTCTACATCATGCTTTCAGCACAGGAAAGGAAAATAAGTCTACACACATCACCCAATGACTTGGAGACTATAATTCCTTTTAAAATTAGCTAGAAGGGGGAAAATTTGGGTCCTTATTGCCAACATAATTAATGTTTTGGACTTTACGGTTTCCCAGATAGGAAGCATTCCATATTTTACCCAATGCAAAATTCAAACTTTGTAATGTGCCCCTTGAACTCCATTAATCCCCCACCTCCCATCCTACCTCTTATTCCACCTGAAAAGAACCATGAAGTCATTGTTTCAGATGCAGGAAACAAACCTGCATTATGTTTTGACACAAGCCAACAAATTCCAGGCACACATGTGCCCACTGGGGCAATAACTGCAGAGCGCACAACAAGGCAGTGTGTCACCAGCACTGGGCCTGGTGCCGGGCCTCTTCCTTTCTTCAAACCCAGGGTGGGGCTGAGCCCCTCAGCAAGGACAGACAGCATCAGCCCACTTAGCAAGACACATTCACTTAGGGGAAAAAGTGTACAGGCAATACTTGGGCTTTGCTGTGCCAGAAGCCATCACGCCTGCTTCTTACCACTGTAACTCTGGGACCGAACCCCCACATACAACCAAAGAGCATACGGAAGACCCCAAAATAGCCTATTTTCATTTACTTGCTGAAAACTCCCAGATGTGAGCTGCACTAGCTGTGTGGTGCACACATTTGGGTTTTGAATGTGGATATTCTCCCTAAATGTCTTCTGTTGCCCAGCAAACTGAGGCAGGAAGGACATTATTCATCATTTAAATGAAGGTGGGATTCCTGCGCCAGCCTTCTTTCATATGTCCTGACTTCTGGGAGTTGGAGGTTGGAGGGACATTGTCCGTGATTTTGCTCTGAGCAGTAATCATCTCTCCCTGAAGTAAGATGGTTGCATGGAGCTTGCCGATTTTCTAGCTCTGGAACGTGTTTTGAGTCTAGGTGTCTCTTATTTCCAGACCACCCTCATTTCTAGCCAGGCTGTCTCCATAACCTCCTCCTAATCTTCTAGTTTCCAGACTTTCCCTCTGGCCCCTGCCCACTTCTTTTGCCACAGAGTGAATATCATAAATATAATTCTGACCCGCTACTCTCTCCTTTAAAACCCTTTAGTAGTTTTAATGGTTCCCCCCAGGATAAAGACCAAGTCTTACAAAGCTCAACAAGACTCCTGGGGGACCTGGGCCCCCCCCCCACTCCCAGGGCTAATCTCAGGGTCGTCTCCTTCTTGCCCTCGGAGGCCCACACTGCTACGCTCCCTTCCTTAAGTTCTGGAATGCATCAGGCTCTTACCTGTCTCAGGGCCTTTGCATCTGCTGTTCTTACTGAACAGACTATTCATTCTTCCACATACTCTGTATTGTTAAAACCTAGTCACCCTTCCATTCTCAGCTGAAATAACACTTTCTCAAGAAACCTTCCAGAACTCCCCAAATAAACCAAGACACTCCATAGTTATCCACACTCCCATCAACTTATCCTTTTCTGTTACTGCCCTTCTCATGCTATATAAAAGAATATGATTTTTAATGTCTCTCCCCAACTTGAGTAAGCCTCACGGGGACAAGGACAATATTTGTTCATCCTCTGTACCCATGTGTTAGCATGGTGCCTGGTACAGAGTAACTAGTAAATAAATATTTGTTGAATAAATGCCAAAGCCCTTGAAAAGACTTCTCTGAGATCTACATGCTTACAAAAGATTTCTTTGGCTCAGGTACTACTGTTTTCCTAAGAACAAATGACTAAATCTGTCTCCCTTTTTTTCTTTGGATGCTGGGAAAGTCAAAGCCCCCAGTGAGACTCAAATATCCTAGTCGGGTGACTACATGGGATTTGCATGTCTATATTTTCTCTTTCCTTGTTCTTGATTTCCAACTTTAATTCTACTTTCTCTGAGTGGGTTTTTGCCGTCTTATCCCATGGTAAAGAATACCGTATGATACTATTGTGGAATACCACTGCAAACTTCCATGGTAAAATTCAAGACAGTAAGGCATGTTTTGAGGCAAGAGATAGAAGCAAATATTTCTCGCAGGTGTCCAAAGATCTTTCAGATCTGAGACCCAACAAGGGAAAAGACCAGCTGCCTTGGGAGTTGGAAGACCTGGGACATATGTCGATGCTGTGGGACTTGGGCCAATGACTTGGAGACTATAATTCCTTTTAAAATTAGCTTAATGTTTTGGACTTTATGGTTTCCCAGCTAGGAAGCATTCCATATTTTATCCAACGCAAAATTCAAACTTTGTAATGTGCCCCTTGAACTATGAGTCTAGGTCACTCATTGAACCCTAGACTCCTCATTTATGAATGAGAGGAGCTCTGTTGTGCTTAATACACAAAGCCATTGAAGCACCAAGTGACGGCACTTCGTCATCTAAAAAGCAAGCACGTGTACCCCTGCAGGCACACACGTACAAAACTACATGGCTATGATCTAGGCGAGGCAGCTTTGGTGAGATCACGTTGATTTTAGGCCTGGCTCATGGACAAACTTTCAAGCCAGTAAAGTTTTCCATTGTTGCATTCCTTCTCTCTGGCCTCTCCTCCTGAGTCTTACTCATAAAGCAGCTCAAGATACCAGGCTCAGACACCCGCCGGGGGCACGTTTTCCTTCTGTTTCCTATTATTTTCCATCAAAAACTGCCAGTCCTGGGAAAGGCTTTTCTTAGGAGAATCCTCCGAAGTCCTGTAGATGATAGGTTCATCTGGTGAACTAATTCAAGCTAAAGATGACTGGCAATGTAGAAAAGATAAACAAACACTTCATTAGCACAATGAGGGCTATGAGGAATTGGCCCAAAGAGGGGATATAAAGGGGTGCGAAGGCTTCCCAATGGAAGGAGACTTATGCTGAGCTCCAAAGAGCAGTGGGAGTTATTGAAGTGGAGAAGGAGAGTCTGTAAGTAGGAGAAAACAGCAGATCCTCAAAACCGAAGGATGAGTGCTAACTTTGGCTTCTATTTTCACCTGCTAGTTCTGAACCACACTGAAGTCTGTGATAGCCCCAGAAATACTGAAGGGTGAGAAAGTTGCAGGGATCTTCTTGAGGCAAGGAACTGTCTGGCTGCACAGGGAAACATTGCATGGGAAGCACAGTGAGGTGCGGATTCAAGGTAAATCCCAAGACCTGTTGCTGCAGGAGCAGGAGGAACTCACTACAACATGGAGCTGTAGGGAAAGCTCAGGCCTTTCCCTGTTCAATGTCTCTTTACTCTGAGATCCAACACTTGTTATTCCTCTGCCAGAGGCCAACTGGGAAACATGTCCCCAAGATCCTCAGCCTGAATCAGGGCCAGCCAGCGAGCAAGGCAGATGTTCATTCCTCTTTACAAGTCTGTGGGAAAAAGACTCTAGCATTTGTTATGTACCATGCAGTGTGCTATGGAGAGAGTGTAGCAAAGGAGAAAGATCCAGCACCTGCTTTCCAGGGGTTCACAGCTAGCAAACCAATAGTCCGGAAAAGTGCCAGTGACAGCAGCAGGTGTGGAGAAGAGGGATGCAGAAAGCACAGGCCAGGCATCAGGGAAGACCTCCCAGAGGAGGGCCTCTGAGCTCAATCCTGGAGGTTTGTGGGGACTCCACACCACTGAAGACTGGGTGACTACACTTCTACCCACAGCTACTCTCTTAACTCTTCCAGATCTCCAACAAGTTCCTCAGCCCTTCTTGGAAGATAGTTTGGTCAAAATGATTCAGGAATTCCTGCCTGTTATGAACTGAATGTGTGTTTCCCCTCAAAATTCATAGGTTGAAATCCTGACCCCCAATGTGATAATATTTGGATGTGCGGCTTTTGGGAGGTGATTAGGTCATAAGGGTGGGGTCCTCATGAGTGACATTAGTGCCTTTATAAAAGGGACGCCAGAGGGCTCTCTTGCCCTGTCTACCATGTTGGGGACACAGTGAGAAGATGGCCTTCATGAGCCGCCACTAGGTGGGTTCTCACCAGACACAGAATCTGCTGGTTCTTTGATCTTGGACCTCCCAAGATCCAAAGCCATGAGATATAAAAGTTTGTTGTTTAAGCCTCCTGGTCTATGGTACTTTGTTACAGCAGCCTGCACTGAAACACTGCCTGGAATCCTGGGAGCACCTGGGGTCCAGAGCACTCATGCAATACTTCACATTCCCACCAATACTCCTGTCTTACATCCTCAAATTAACTGTATCCAAGGATCAGCCTACTTTTCTTCATTTCCCACAACACTAGGCATGCACTAGGTGCTCTGTCAATATTTGATATTCTAAAATGAATTGGTTCCACTTTATTAGTCATTGATATTCAGTGTTGTCAGGGACAAACACATGTCATCTGTTCAGTATCTTGCAGTAGAAATACCAGTAGGCTTTGGCATCAAAGAGGCCTCAGTTTAAATTTCAGCTCTGCCACGTACCCCACATGACTTTGGGTGTGTTACTTCAGCTCTCTCAGTCTCATTTTTCTCACATTCAGCATTAGACTAGTATCCCCTTTGCAGTGCTGTTGTGAGGACTGAATATGATAATGTGCTCAGGTGTTCCTGAACATGGTGGGTTCTCAGTAAGTATCTCTTCCAAATAATAATGGCTGCAAAAGAGGGTTGATTCCTTAGTATGTACCAGGCAGTTAGCTAAAGAATTTTACATATATTATCTCATTTTATCCTCATGCTGCTTCTGTAATACTGGACCAACTATCATGCCCATTTAATAGGAGGGAAAACTGGGGCTCAGAGGGGTCGAGTAATGTGCCCTATGTCACACACTTGTCTGTGTAGCACTTTATTTTAAGCCTGATTCTCCCATGTCAGAGCTTGACCTCTAATCATGGCCTCAAGCTGCCTCACACATGACCTTCATCTCTCCCCACAATGGGGAACATCAAGGTCATGCAGTGACATGACTTACGCAAGGTCACACCGCAGATCACTGGCTGCTGGCCACTGTGCAATGCTGAGAAATGCATTCTGGGAAAAGGGCATTCTCACCACAGTCAGGCAACAGGGCCCAACACCTCCACTCTTTTTTATAACTGGAAATGATGTGTAAATGGTGTGGAATCCATCGAAAGTCTCAACAATGCCGACACCACTATCTTTCTGTCACTAGTGACTTAGCTTTTCCACTGAGACCCACAAAGGAGGGAAAGCAACAAAACCTCAATATATTCCAGCACCCAGCATAGAAAGCCCATCCCCAGGAAGATTCAAAGGAGTCAGAAAATGCATTTGGACTCTGCAGCTGGCTTGAGAATAAAGTGATGCATGGTCTGGTTCTTGTCTCACCACATTCTGTCAAAGTATATAATTCACAGGTCATGCCCGTGAGGGCATCTGGACTCTGTCACTGCCCCCAGGATCTATGCCAGTCGGGACCAGTTGTCAGAGTTAAAGAATGCTGGAATTAAAGTGCAGCCTAGCTGTCCAAACTGATGGAATGAGGATGGATAATAAAACATTATTGTCACTAAAATTTACTGAGCGTTCCCTACGTGACAGTGTCTTGGTGGAGGACTTTGCATTCATTCTCTCATTTAGTAATCACACCACCATCTTAGAAAACAGAATACCTCAATTTTATATATGTAGGCAATAAGCCTTAATAATTTGCCCAGTAAGTCTAAGAGTAATATGAAACTTTTCTTTAGCCGGTGGTTCCAACTCCCTACTTCTCAGCATTAATCAGATAATATCCATTCACTGTTGTTTACAATCCCCCTCCTCCCTCTGTATCATCTTAGTCTGGAGAGTTGGGGGAATGACACAGGCAGACACATTTTGGACAATCCATTCTTTACCAAGGACCGTGTCAGGTACTTATTACCCATCTTCCAAATTATTCTTCACAAGACTACATATTTTTCATTTCCTTTTTATAGATAAGGACAGTGACACTCAATGAGGGTAAATGACTTGACCAAAGGGCACATCTTATAAGTGGAAGCACCTGGGCTCCTCAGACACTATGTCCATGTTGTTTCCATGACCGAAGAGAGTAAGCCCCACAAGAAGACCATAAAGCCAAATAATAAGCTAGATGGAGTGCCTGGGGAAGTCACCAGTTAGATGATATGTCCTAGCAGTGTGTGCAGTCTGTTCCACTAAGACACCTCTGTCAGAGGAGGGGTAACCAGAAAAAGAATAATATGGCACAGAGCAAAATTACAAAAGGTGTTAATGTTCCTGAACCTCATGGGAGAGAGAGCCATGCTTATCTGAACCGAACCTTTGATTCACTGGTTGATTCATTCCATCACTCATATTTATTGCTTCACTGCTTTGTGTCAGGCAACATATTAGGCCAAGGTGTGTGATGGTCTGTAGAATACAGTACCTGGCCTAAAGGATCTCATGTACCACCAGTCAAGGAAGAAAAAAGTGAGGAAAAGAGAAAATAAATGACTCTGTCTTGTCTTCAAAGAGCTCAAAGTCTAGTGTCAACCTAAAAAGGAAAAAGACAGTGCAAAATAGCAAATGCAGTTACTGGATGTCCATTGTGATGCAGGCTCTGAAAGAAGGAGGAAAAGGTGAGTGTCACGCAAGTCTCCCCAGAGGAAGGGAAGCAAGTTTCAAGCTGAGATCAGGAAGACACATTTTAGTTGAACCTCAATTAGAAGTTGTAGGAACAAAGATGTTCTAGGCAGAAGAATGTCAAGTTCAGGGTGCTGGGACCTCTTCAAGGGTTCAAGTATCTCAGAGATACTGCAGAGGAGATTTGGGGGTTTGGGTGTGGGAATGCACAGGACAGCCCTGCTGAGGCTGGAAGAGAGGTTAAGAGATGAGCCTGGAGAGACTGATGGTGGTCAGGTTTTAAAGAGGTGGAAAGAGAATCTAAAAATGTGGACGTCTTGGAAGAGCAGAAAGCCGCAGAAAGATTTTCAGCAGAAGTGCAATGTCTTTATATTTGTCTGATATACAGAGAATGGATTGGGACAGTTGAGACTAGGGGTAGAGGGACAAGATAAGAGGCTACAGCCATCATCCAAGTGGGAAATGCTGGCCACCAAAGTAAAGGCACTTTCAGTTTCAGAAGGTTCATGGTCCCAATCAGGCAACTGGAGATCATTCAGAATATTCTAAAGCCTTAAATAGAGTTTCTGATGCCAGAATCAATGGTGTGCCTTCTATACCTATGTATCTTTGTGCATAATTTCTAATTTTCTAGTACAAACTTCTAATTTTCTCAAATAACTACAATAAAAATTCATTGTACTTGCATAAATATTATAAATGGCAATGTGTTCCCACTTATCTTATACGCAGATAAGTCTGCCATCAATGAGTATTCAATAAATGAAGGCTTCCACTGGACTCTCTAAACAATTCTTTGAAGTTAGCAGGATCGCTATGATCATCATCTTCATTTTACAGATGGGGAAAATAAGGCTCAGAGAAGTTAATGAGGGCCTGAGGGTCTAAGAAAAGTCCAGAGCCAGGAACATAACTAAATTACGTGGCCTTAGCCAGGCATTTTATCTACCTCCATGCTGGAGTCCAAGGACATAATTTTTAGTGCCTACAGACAAGAATCTGAGTTTGTGAGTGCCTGATAACAGCTGATCTTAAAACTTATTTTCCAGACAGTTTTAAAGGGGGATTTGGATGCAAGGTACACAAACACAAGTAGGAGGTAGGAGAAAGGCAAGTGAATTTGAAACACCTTAAAGAGGCAAAAAAATCTAAGATGGTCTCTTCCCCAAAGCTCCAATATCCAGGCCAAGCTAAGTCTTAACCTAGCTTTTTGTGTGCTAAATTCGTATTTGTGCGTGTTTATTCCCACTGACAACAGGTGAAGATCTGGTCATTGTCCCTGCCCCTGGATCACTTTCCCTGGCTTCTGCAGACGCCAGGCCCTACACATGCCATCAATCCATCCTTACAACTGGCATGTGCTGACCCAGTGCTGGCTGCCAACAAGAATTTATGAGGGTCTGGGTCACCATCTTCTATATCCTGGGAGGACTCCCCTCCCAACAGCACAAATGGTAAGATCCACCTTTCTACCTCCTGAAAAGCCACATCCTGCCAGGATCCTCTTGGCACTTGATATGGGCCTCTTCTCTTAGTCTCCCTTTCTGGACCAGGTGGAGTTGAAGTCAGCCTCCTGGCTCTTCCAGCTCATATCTGGCCACTCAGCTCAGCCCACAGCTCTCCCACACTAAGTGAAATTGATGACTGGCTGCTCGGAAGAGGAAGAATTGGGGGAGGTAGACAAAAAGGAACAGAGAGCACAATTAGACCCTGCCCTGGCCCCCTGTGGTAGGCAACATTATTGGCTCATCCACCCCCTGCTTCTTGCGTGGAGGATTATTCACCCTCACCCTGTTAATTTTGGCAGAGTCATATGACTTGATTTTGAAAGGTCAAGGAAGCATGGGCAGAAGTGACATATGTCACTTCTAGGAAGAAGCTTCTAAGAGCCAATGTACAGTTGCCTTATTCTCTGTCAATGCTCCAGATAGAGGCTGTTTGCTCGGCTTGAGTCCCAGGCTGAGGATGAGCTGGAGCAAAGCCACAGCTAACCCACAGTGGTCACACACATAACATTATAAAGAAGTAAAGTCTGTGGTTGCACATTGAGACTTGGGGTCATTTCTTACATAAGCATAACCTAACCTATCCTAATTATCTCTGACTCCCTTTTTGCCCACTTTCTCTAACCCACTAAAGTGGGCCATGTGCTTCCTCTCTGGGTTCTCTGAAACAGCCCCCTATGTGTTCTTTATCCTAACATGTACTATAGCACATTGGAATGTATATATGCTGAGTAATCTGCCCCTCAGCCCATAGGTTCTATGCTCCTTGATCTGTACCAATATAGTTCCTAGCATAGGGGCCTCATTAATGAATGCCTATTGAAATGAACTTAATTTATTTATTCCTGCAACTAATGTTCTATATTGTCCCTTCTTTGGCCATAACACTGTGTTCTACACTTGGGAGAAATAAAGAGATAAAGCAAATGTAATGGTGCCTTCGAAAAAGCTCCCAGGAGAGCAGGGAAGATGTGGGAGGCACTACTTGGATGGCTAACCTCACACACATTCTTGGTGGTATTCTTTACTTTTCTCCTCCACAGAAGCTGGAAAGTCAACCACGAGTGGTCATGTAATTTGGTTCTAGACAATGAAACATAAGTGGAAATTTGCTAGCTATTCCAGAAAAACTTTTGCTTCTCTGATAAGAGGATTGAGTTTAGATAATTTCACCCATCTCCTTTCTTTCTGATTTGAAGGTAATGAGGTGCCCAGAACTGTGACTGCGAAAATGAGATGGTTATGGAAAAAATAAAAGTGCAGACGTCAGCCTTGACATTGTTAAGGCCAGACTTCCTGACAGGTGGAAAGAGTAAATGCAGAGTTGTGTTTTCCATTGTTAGGTTTTCTGTCACTGGCAACCAAATACATCCTAACTAATAAAGGACATAAGTTGTTTATTTTTGGAACACCAACCTTTGCCATCTGCCTTCATTGTCTAACTCTTACTGACCCTTCAAAACTCAGCTCAGTCACTATATCCGATTCATTTTGCCTGGAATCACAGAAACAAGCCCATTTCTAAGTACATACAATTGCCACATGAATTTTCTATGAAGAGCCCATGATATTATCCCTATACTTCTTCCTAAGAACAAATTCTGCTCAGACTTCTCATGTCTGCTAGATGTCCCCAACTAATCCATTCTCTGGATTGCACATTTTAAGCTTTCCCCCTATCATAACTTGAGTATCCCTTCTGTAAACTGCCAGGCACGTGGCTGGAACCTGGGGTCATTCTGAGATACTAGGCCAGCAGCAAGCTCTCTAGCATCTATCACATAACTCAAGTTGCTGGATATATTCAGACCCAAGAGACATCTGTGAAGATGGGTCTTAGCTGTTGTACATTCCTGGCAAATCTCACAAGAATCATCTCTCTCCAGTTCTTCCCTAGGCATACAACTTGGTCTGATGTGCTCCCTCTTGGTTTGCTTCTGTCAAGGTTGTCAATTATACTGCCTTCTATCCCAGCAAACCCTCCCCTCACTGGGCCATCCCAGAAAACCAACCCATGGCCCATCAGGTAAAATCAGGACCTAGACTCAAACCCCTACCACTGTAGATATAAAACAATGAAAGGAGTGGCACATCAGGAAGGGGGCAAGATTGTAAAGACATCTTCTAGATCTTTGTGCATAGGGATATGATATAATCCAGGGCTAAAGGGCAATGTATGGATGGATTCAGATACCCGGGCTTAAATATTAGCTCTACCACATAATAGCTCTGTGACATTGGAAAAGACAACCTAACTGTGCCTCAGTTTCTTATCTGAAAAGTGAAGATTATACCATTATCCACCCCAAGGGTTGCAGTAAGGATCATTCAGCTAACACATGTAAAATGCTTAGCACATTGTCTGGCACATAGTAATTGCTCAATAAATTTTAGCAGCACTGTTAAGCTATAAAAATAGGGGTAACCTTGTTGGTCTCTAGCATCAAGGCAAGGAGCTGCTGTGAACTTTCTGAACATGAAAAATGGATGTAAGTAGACAA
>JAVSCE010007981.1:0-24214 GCA_032199065.1 Smutsia gigantea | reverse complement strand
GGGGTTTTGTTCTTGGGTAGTTTTTTGATTACCAATTCAATTTCGTCACTGGTGATTGGTCTGTTTAGTTTTTCTGTTTCTTGCTTGGTCAGTCTTGGAAGGTTGTATTTTCTAAGAAGTTGTCCATTTCTTCTATGTTTTCCAGCTTGTTAGCATATAGATTCTCATAATATTCTCTTATGATTCTTTGTATTTCTGTTGGGTCCGTCGTGATTTTTCCTTTCTCATTTCTGATTGTGTTTATGTGTGTAGATTCTCTTTTTCTCTTAATGAGTCTGGCTAGGGGTTTATCTATTTTGTTTATTTTTCAAAGAACCAGCTCTTGGTTTTATTGATTTTTTCTATTGTTTTATTCTTCTCAATTTTATTTATTTCTTCCCTAATCTTTATTATGTTCCTCCTTCTGGTGACTTTGGGCCTCTTTGTTCTTCTTTTTCCAATTTCAGTAATTGTGTCTTTAGACTATTCATTTGGGAATGTTCTTCCTTCTTTAAATAGGCCTGGATTGCAATATACTTTCCTCTTAGAACTGCTTTTGCTGCGTCCCACAGAAGTTGTGGCTTTGTGTTGTTGTCATTAGTCTCCATATATTCTTTGATTTCTGTTTTGATTTGGTCGTTAACCCACTGATTAATTAGGAGAGTGTTGTTAAGTCTCCATGTATTTGTGAGCCTTTTTTATTTCTTTCTAAAATTTATTTTTAGTTTTATACCTTGCTGATCTGAGAAGTTGGTTGGTAGGATTTCAATATTTTTGAAATTACTGAGGTTCTTTTTGTGGCCTAGTATGTGGTCTATTCTGGAAAATGTTCCATGTGCACTTGAGAAGAATGTGTATCCTGTTGCTTTTGGGTGTAGAGTTCTGTAGATGTCTGTTAGGTCCATCTGTTCTAGTGTGTTGTTCAGTGCCTGTGTGTCTTTACTTATTTTCTGTCTGGTTGATCTGTCCTCTGGAGTGAGTGGTGTGTTGAAGTCTCCTAAGATGAATGCATTGCTGTCTATTTCCTCCTTTAATTCTGTTAGTATTTGTCTCACATATGCTGGCGCTCCTGTGTTGGGTGCATATATATTTATAATGGTTATATCTTCTTGTTGGACTGACCCCTTTATCATTATGTAATGTCCTTCTTTATCTTTTGCTACTTTCTTCGTTTTGAAGTCTATTTTGTCTGATACAAGTACTGCAACACCTGCTTTTTTCTCTTTGTTGTTTGCATGAAATATCTTTTTCCATCCCTTCACTTTTAGTCTGTGTATATCTTTGGATTTGAGGTGAGTTTCTTGTAGGCAGCATATAGATGGGTCTTGCTTTTTTATCCATTCTGTTACTCTGTGTCTTTTGATTGGTGCATTCAGTCCATTTACATTTAGGGTGATTATTGATAGATATGTACTTATTGCCATTGCTGGCTTTAGATTCGTGGTTACCAAGGGTTCAAGGGTTGCTTCTTTACTATCTAACAATCTAACTTAACTTTCTTGTTAAGTTATTGTAAACACAGTCTGATGTTTCTTTATTTCTGTCCCTTCTTATTCCTCCTCCTCCATTCTTTCTATAATAGGTGTTTTATTCTTTGCCTTTAGTTGGTATTTGGATGGTCTGCTTTCTTTGCTATGATTTTATTTTCTCTGGTGACATCTTTTTAGCCTTAGGTGTGTTTCCCTCTAGAGCAGTCCATTTAAGATATCCTGTAGTGGTGGTTTATGAGAGGCAAACTCTCTTAACTTTCGCTTATCTGGAAATTGTTTAATCCCTCCATCATATTTAAATGATAATCGCGCTGGATACAATATTCTTGGTTCGAGGCCCTTCTGTTTCATAACGTTAAATATATCATGCCATTCTCTTCTGGCCTGTAAGGTTTCTGTTGAGAAGTCTGATGATAGTCTGATGGGTTTTCCTTTGTAGGTGATCTTTTTTCTCTCTCTAGCTGCCTTTAATACCCTGTCTTTATCTTTGATCTTTGCCATCTTAATTATTATGTGTCTTGGTGTTGTCTTCCTTGGGTCCCTTGTGTTGGGAGATCTATGAGCTTCGGTGGACTGCGAGACTACTTCCTTCCCCAGCGAGGGAAAGTTTTCAGCAATTATTTCTTCAAAGACACTTTCTATCCCTTTTTCTCTCTCTTCTTCCTCTGGTACTCCTATAATGCGAATATTGTTCCGTTTGGATTGGTCACACAGTTCTCTTAATATTCTTTCATTCCTAGAAATCCTTTTATCTCTCTCTGCCTCAGCTGCTCTGTACTCCTGTTCTCTGTTTTCTATTCCATTAACAGTCTCTCGCATCTCATCCATTCTGCTGTTAAGCCCGTCGATCGCTTGTTTGATTTCTGTATTGTCTTTCCTCAGTTCCCTCACTTCCTCCCTCAGCTCTTGCACATTTCTCTGTAGGTCCATCAGCATGGTTATGACTTTTATTCTGAATTCTTTTTCAGGGAGGCTGTGCATTTCCATCCCTTCAGACTCCCTCTCTGGGGTTGTCTGGTTGATTTTGGTCTGAACCATATTCCTCTGTCTTTTCATGGCTGTAGAATTGGTCACTGATAGTTGCCACGTATGTCAGCTGGGCTCTTTAAGACCGCCTCTTGGGGTGCCGAGTCCTCTCGGGTGTAGCTGCACGCTGTGCGCTTTCCTGTGTGTTCTCGTCTCTCTTTTAGGAATAGATGTATTTTCTGTGTTTTCGTAGATAAATATAGTTTTGGGAGGAGATTTCTGCCGCCCTGCTCACACCGCCATGTTCCTGGAAGTCAACCTAGGCTACTTTTTATGTACAAATTCTTCCAGATGAAATGTCCATGTTCTCTAAAATATTAAGCCAAAATCACCTTTATAATCTTTATTCCAGACAGCTGAGGTGTTGAATTGAATGGCCAGAAATCAAAATTAATTTTTTCTTACTTCTATGTATTTTTATTTTATTTCTTTATCTTATTTTACATGAATTTTCTTATGAGTAACAAGAAGAAGCTGAGGTTGTTAAGTGGGAGGAAAACAGCAAGTGGCCATTTCACAATCACTGAAATGGCCCCATAACTGATGCAGCTGCTGCAATTTGCAGTCAGGAAACAACACAGACAATAAGCTGCTGGAGAAGCCCTCAGGCACAACCAACTCTGTTCACAAGCACACCTACGTTACAATGTAACTATCTCACTTTACAAGTCTGTGGCTGGTGTAGGCTCTAAAAAAACCATTTTTGGATGGACTGTAGGGGAAAATAGCCCTTTTTAATAAAAGTTTACTTTTCCATGGAAGAATATTTATTAGAGATCTGCCTGAGCCAAAATTTTGTATTCTTACACAGCAGTTTAATTTAGATGTATATCTCCTCCTTTGATTAAGGATTCCTCAAGAAATTTGATTGTGTTTCTTTGATATTACCATATTTTCCATTTCCTTGTATTCCAAATGTCTATAATACCATGCATCCAAGATATTAGATAACAAATATGTGATACTGTCTGCTTTGAGATGGAACTTACAGTGGAGATGTGTGCAGCTAGGATTCCAGAGAACATAAATCATTCAGGCTAAGAGGGGATATAAAATGAGGGTATCTTTCTGATTTAACCACAAATGACATGCAAAAAATAAGAATCATTTAAATACATACACACACACATATATATCCAGCACAACTGCTTGGAGAGGAAAACCAATAATGATAGCAAGAATTAAGAAAAGTACAGGGCAGTCAATACCAGCCCCAACACTTTGCCTTCTATCCATTGTAAGCTACCCTTTCATTGTGCTCTGTAACAAATTCTCACTTATTTATTCCTTTAATTTATACATTTGTTCTCGTGCATTATGAATTTTTCTCTATGGATCATTGGCATCAATATGCAAATATGTGCTGGTATCTCCCAGCTTTAAAAAATAAAATAAAACAAACAAAAACAAAAAAAAATCCTTTTTTGATCTCATATGACCCGTTTTATACTCACGGTTTCTATTTCTTCATTTCCTATTACCTCCCCACCTTGCTGGAATGGGGCTCCTTTCCACTGAAAAACACCTTTGTCCAGGTCATGAATGATCTCCATGTTGCCAAATCAAAGAGTCACTTGTCTGTCCTTTTGAGCTCAGCAGCATTTAACCCGATTAAGTACCACTGCCCCTTACAGAAATACTTTTATCTCTCAGCTTCTTAACAAAAAATTCTACTGGTTCTCTTTCTACTTCAGTAGCTCCTCATCTGAGTAATGATTCATATATCCTAGTAATTGGTCCTGGGTCCTCATATTTATTCTCTTTCCAGACACTCTCCTAACTTGATTTCATTCACTTCTAGAGTATTAAAAACATTGACAAGTTTTTGACTTCTAGAGTCCTTACTACAATCTTGATGTTCATCCTGGCTTATATATTCAGCTGCTGATTTGACATGTTCATTCGGATATCTAAGAGGTAACTCACATTTAACATGCCTTAGTAGACCTTGTTAGAGGCCCCCTCTGCATCCAGCAGCCCAAATATCACCTCCTTAGAGAGGCCTTTCCCATCTTGCTTCCCCCCATTAGACCTTTCCCTCCCTACCTCTTTAGTTGTTAACTTATTTATTGCTGGTTTTCTTCAACTAGCATATAAACTTTGTGAGGGCAGGGCTATTGTCCATCTTCACTGCTCTATTCTAACACCTAGAACAATGCCTAGCACATAGTAGATGCTCTACAGATATTTGTTAAATGAACAAATATACTTGTTAAGCAATTATGGAAAACTTTAAATCTTGCCTGGTCTTCTCCGATAAATTTATCTTTTCAACAAACTTCATCAACTATTAATTAAAATAATATCTATACAACCATAAAAGTTATTGCCTGGTAAGTATTACTAGAAAGCAAGCTTTTAATAAAAATAGAGCAAAGGGATGTTAAGGAGTTTAGATTTTTATTTTCAAAAGAACAGTCTGTGAGACCTGTGAGGGGCCACATTACTGCTGCACCTCACAGGTTATCCCATCAGGGTCTCGGGGCTACTAAACCACCACCTAGAGTTGCTGACCATACTATCCCAGGTGGTATTTCCTGCCATTACTACAGTGTCCCCCTATCTGAAGAATGCAGCATTTCTAGGTCCAGAGGAACTTCACATAACAATAATCGTTCACAGAGGGCAGCTGTATCTTTACCTTGAACCGTGTCTTCCTGAATATGAAGGGCAAGTCTGTCATAGGCTTATATCTCCAAAGTATTCTTCCAGTTCCTTTATCCTAAAACTGGTGTCACAGAGCTACCTTTTATTTTCTTCCCAAAGAAATATATGTGATTGTCCCAGAGACCTTCTCTACAACATCAATAGCAGGGTTGCTCATCTGTGTAATTAAAAATGGCATTTCTGTTGGACAATATGTTGATAAACTTAATGAGCAAAAAAGTGTCCAACCAGAAGGGGTGAAGCATGCTTCTATCAAACAAGGATGCAACTGATTCAGAGAAGTCAGGACAAGCCATGGTTCAGAAGTGTGATTATCTTTTTAATGTCCAGAGGAATAACACTGCTACAGCCTGGAGGCTGCTTACTGGGAATGACTATATGAAGTATACAGAGAGGTAAAGAATTGCCTGTGCAGAATATGATGCATCATAAGGAAAAAGAGCACATGATAACAGGGTGGAGAAGCACTGTACAGAGCATCTTTGCGCAAAAGCAAAAGTAGAAAACTGTCAAGTGCAATGTGGACCTAAAGCTGCTCACAAAGAAAGCTCAAAACACAGGCAGTCTATAAACGTGTCTAAACTGAGATAGCTACAGTTTATTTACTGAACATCAACTAATGTATGTGACAAAATCTTTTTATCTTTTGTTGTGGACTGAAGTTCCTTTTCTAAAAAGGAAAGATTTGGGTTTTGTATAGTGAGAGAAATAAAACAACCTATTGGCCAGTAATGTATCCCATCCTTCCTGCTTTGCATAAGCAGTTTGCTTCCAGCAAGAGAAAAGCTGGAAAGACAGAAAGTTAATGGCTTTTTATGAACCAATCAGAGAACTGAAGCTATCCTCAAATCTAGAGAGACAAGCTCCTTCAGGGGACACAGGACCTAAGCATTTGCTTACCTGAGGCAGAAGACACCGTACACCTTATGAGCCAGTAAGAATTAAAACTAGAAATTTTGGTGAATTGCTGGAGGCCAAGGGTGGGCCAGCATGAACGGGTGATGTTCTGCGGGGTCACAGTCACAAGGAGGTTCATACCTTTTTGCAGGCTTTTGTTCTAGCCACCAATCCCTCACAGAGAGGATTAGGGAGAATGCAGATAAAGCTCCCAGCATAGTTCTGGCTGGAGTAGAGGAACAACAAATACTGCAGAATCTGCCCAGACCATTCTCCCTGAGGAAACAAAGGTTTCATCTGCAAGCATCATCACCCAAAGGCACAAGTGGAATGCCATTGCAGCTGGGGGAAGGGAGCTCCACCCAGAGCAGCCCCCTATCTCGCCTAAGTGGAGGGGGAACCTCACAGACAGAAGGGCTTTAAGCTCACAGACTGAGGCAGTGGATTCTGAAAGAAGGGAACAGAGGGGCATGGGAAAGTTCTATGCCTAGAGTAGGAGCAGAAATTCTTTGGAATGCCCAACACTACGCACTGTAAAGACTGACAATCAGAACATGCCCACACCCCACTAGCACACTAACGAACCTCCAGGAATAACAGTGGAGTATAGCTGGAGAGAGCTGCAAGAGACAGACTCTCAATAAATCTCAAATACAGCTCTCCCAGCTAGATTAACACGAGTCTCCAGACTAAGGAAATCTATTCATCTCTGTTTTTATTGCCCTGTATATGTCTGGTTTTCAACAATAACAACAAAAAGATATACCAAAAGACAACAAGTACACACAGTCTGAAAAGATAAAGCAATCATTAGAATAAGACTCAGATCTAACAGAGATGCTGGAACTATCAGAAAGGGAATTTTAAATAGCACGATAACATGAAGGACTCTAATGGAAAAGGTAGTCATCACTCAAGAGATGTAACTATAATAAAGAGTCAAACAAAAATGCTATTAAATAAAAAATGTAACAGAAATGAAGATGGCCTTCAATGGACTCTTTGTGCGACTTGATACAGCTGAGGAGAGAATTGGGTAACTTCAAGGAAGGGTGATAGAAATTACACAAACTGCTGAAAGGCAAGGATAAAAAAGTGAAAAACACAACAGAGAATCCAAGAGCTCTGGGGCAATAGCAAACAATGTAACAGAAGCATAACTAGAATCCCAGAAGGAGAAGAAAAAGAATATGGCAGGTGAGATATTTGAAGAAATAATGGGTAAACATATTCCAAGGTTTACCCATTATTTTGGATAAGTGACATACAAAACCACATGTCTAAGAAACTTAAAGTCCACTAAGCAGGGAAAACAAATAAACAAACCATACTTAGACATGTCATATTCAAACTGCTGAAAAACAAAGACAGAAAAAATCTTGAGAGCAGCTTGGGGGAAACCCACCTTACCTACCATTATGGACTGAATGCTTGTGTCCTTCCCCAGATTCGTATGTTGAAGCCCTAACCCCCCCCCCCCACCCCCTCAAGTGGCTGTATTTGGACACCGGGCCTCCAAGGAAGTAAGGGTAGAGTGGGATTAGTGTCCTTGGAGGAGACACCAGAGAGCTCATGTGTTCTCTCTCTCTCCCTCTGTGTGCACATACTAAGAAAAGACCATGGGAGAACACAGTAAGAAGGTGGCCACCTACAAGCCTGGTAGAGAGTCCTCACCAAAAAGCAACCTTGCAGGCACCCTGAGTTTGGGCATCCATCCTCCAGAACTGTGTGAAAATTAATTCCCATTATTTAAATGACTGACTCTGTGGTATTTTGTTATGGCAACCAGAGCAGACTAAGACACCTACAAGGGAACAAAGAAGAATCACAGCAAACTTCTTGTCAGAAGCCAGGCAAGCAAGAAATCAACCAAATGACATATTTATAAAGTGTTGAAAGCAAAAAACCGGTCAATACAGAATTTTATATCTAGTGAAAATATTCTTCAAAAGTGTGAAGGAGAAATAAAGACTTCGACAGAAACTAAGGGAATTCATGAACAGCAGACCTACCCTACAACAAATGTTAATAGAAGTTCAGGCAAAAGGAATATGGTAGAGGTTAAAAACAGATTTACATTAAGAAATAGCATCAGAAATGGAAGAAATGAAAGTAAAATTTCTAGTACCTCTGCAGACAGAGCTAGGTAGTACACATGTATACCAAACCATGCGTATATACCTATCTATAATTGTTTCTGTATCCATTGAGATAGACATATTAAGCTAAATGTGAATTCATACTGATGTCTCTGATTCTAATCCTGACTGCTCCCTTTACTCTTATGGAGATTAGTTTAGTTGGGGATTCAGAAATAAGATAACCACAAAGCAGATGCATAATTTTAAGCCCTGGTAATGGTTTAAAGGAAATGTACATTAAAGTCCATAAAGGGGGACCTAACCTAACCTTAGGTGGAGAGGTGGGTAGCACAAGGCAGGAAAGGCTAATCTGGAAGAAGTCATGTTTGAGCTAAGATCTTAAGTATGTGTATGTTTTCACTACAAAAGGTAGAGATAAAGGGATGGAGGTGAGAGGAGAGTGTTCTAGACAGAAGTTCTGGGTAGGAAGGTGCATAGGGTCATGGTATGGCATATAGACTACAAGAGCTAGGTGACTAACTAAACATGCTACTAACCATTTTCTTCAGTCTCTTCTCTTCTCTTTTCTTCTCAAGCTGAGCTTCCTTTTCTTCTGCCTCCCTCTTCTGGCGCTCCTCCTCTTGGGCCTTTAACTGGGCCTGATCAAGTTTAGAATTTGTAAAAATCAGAACCCTAAATTTGTATGGAAATAAGATCTTTAGTGTTGAGTAAAGTCAAGTATCTACCAAGTCTGGTCCTAGTTTCTGGAAGAAGTCTGCACTTTGTGATAAAAGTAGAAAACCCAACAGATTGTCAGTTTGTTAAGTTAAAAAATTTCTCCAAAAGAATCCTCTCCTACTTGGGAAGGTGGCACTAAATATGAATAAGACCATTAATTTTTCATTGTAAAATGATTGTTTTAGTTCTTCTTTTCATCTATGAAACTCTAAATCAAACTACATACAGTATAGGAAAAAAAATTTCACAGAAAAATAAAAGAAAAACCCCAAACTATTGAAATTGTTTACTTTTTCTTAGTAGGTGCACAATTTACTTCTGACAGTGTAGGTCAAAACTATGGAGGAGAAGAACTAGCCACCTTTGCAAACTTAGCAGGCTGAACATCTTACCTATAACACATTAGTCTTGGTCATGTGTAAATTTTCCAATTTGCTAGCCCCCCTCAATTTTGGTAACATTTCTTTTCCACTATACTAATGATGTAGCTTTTTCCCCCTTTATTTTTCCAAAATTTTCAGAGCTCAGGCCAGTGGGCAAAATGTCATTTGCAAAGTTGGTCTAACTCTATTGTCTCAAGAGACTTAAACAAGCTAGATTTCATTTTTTTAATAAAGACCTATACAAATACTTTTTCTTGCCTCAGTTTGCATTTTTGACTTATTACCAATTTCTCCTCTTCTTGTTTTTTCTTCCTCTCTGCCAAGATACGCCTACGTTCAGCTCGCTGAACTGCTCTCTCTTCCATGGCTAGAAAATAGTAACATAGTTCCAATATCAAAAATACAAGAAACACTGCAAAAGAAATGTCTCCATTTTATAGTAAAATTTAGTGTTTATTGTTACAGTTTTCTTGCATATTGAGTGTTCACAATCTCAGTAATACTTAAATAAATATAAAATTTGTATAATATAACTTATAGATATACCCTTAACAACTTATATTCTTTATATATATATCCCCAGAGGTTAAAGACCTATCCTCAGCAATGATGAACAATTTGCAGATTATTTTTGTTTACATTTCTGTTAGAATAACTGTTTACTGGTTTAAATAAAATAATGTGCCTTCATGATACATTTAGTATGTGAAACACAGAAACCAGAATTTTAATTTGATAATTCCTTTAATGAAGATAGAAAACTTTAATTCATCTAATAAATACATTGAGAACAGAATCACTCCTCAAATATGAGTCTGCCAATTTTTCCTAAGTCACTATATATATGTTTGTGTAACAACAGTAAACAAACTAAAGTGTAGGGTCACGATGACTACACTTTAATCTAGCTTTAAGGCCTGGATATCCAGATGGGCAGGAAATGGAATTGTACTAGGCATTTGGAGAACTGGCATCTGAACGAATTCGAATGTCAGACTCCTGTTCTTGACAGTCTATTAAATATCGATCCAAAAGCAGCAAATGTGCAAGATGGTCTGATAATTCGGCTCTGTCATCAGTCAAGGCTTTCACAGGAAGAGGGGCATGGGTGGGAGGAGTATCAACTTCTGCCCACCTAAGTCGGCCAATAGTTACTCTTGGGTCCTTGTGCCAAGTTATAGAGAAGAAAATTTAAGTCCAAGTTTCAAAAATTAATAAACAAAAAACTCACCAGGCTATTGCTTTCAGATGTTAAGTGTCTGCTTTCTTGGAAAAAGAACAGTGGGGGTACTGCAGCTGGTGGAAGTGAGACTGTCTTTAAGAAGGTCAAAATAGACTGGAAGATTAAAGTGAACACCTGAGAAGCAGCTTCTGGTTATAAGCCCTTTCCCCATCTTTTCCGGGGCTAATCATTAAAGACTACATGAAAAGTAGCCTTGGGTTCTAAAATATACTAACTCCTTGATCAAACACTAATCTTTCAAAAATAATCACACTGAACTGGGCGTTTCCTGATCGTCCTGAGTGGTTGGCAAAGATGGCATCAACTGCTGTCCTGGCAAAGAATCAATGCAATAACTGCTTGTTTCTTTATTAATAGGAATTAACTTCGGGCACAATGTCCTTCAGATGACATCACTTCTTGTTAGGGCAACAATCTTTCCACAGGTGAAAAATCAGATTTACAAACCACAGTCTTATTGTCAAAGTGCCTGTCTCCTCATACAAATACATATATGGTCTGTGACTAAGTGTATAGTAAAAACAATTAGTGGATTCATTAGGTAGATTCTAAGGAAGGCTTCTCTTCTCATAGTATTGTTTCGTTTAAATGATTTCTATGTGCATCAAAAAGGTTACTAAAATGTCATGTTTGTAGATTTCATTACTAAACGTCTATCATCAAGGCACAACTCATTATAAAATGAAGTTATTAAATATTTGGCATGGATCGCTATATACTGATCAATATTTTACCATTAACAAAGTACAATGATAGGTGATCTTTATCAGTGTTTCTCCTTAGCAGCTACTCAGAGTTTTTGCATTTATGAAATGGTCCCATTTTTTTTCACAATCCAAATCTCAAATTACAGAAAAAGGATAGACCTTTCAGCAGTGTGTTTTTTGGTTTTTTTTTTTTTTTTATTGGGTGGGAAGGCCAAAAAGTTTGGCAGAAGGGGCAGGAAGGAAGTGGAGCTTTCTGGTGCATTCCACTCTTCAAGTGTCTACCCACGTTGGACCATGTTCTGCCAAGTCTAAAAACCCAAGAGCCACCAGAATTCAGTCCCAGCATATTCTACTCCAGGAAGGAAGATCACCACCACCAAGACAGTCCTGCCTTTCAGTATGGGATGGGGTGCCATCAGCTGTCTTGGGTTCCTTCTGGGTCCGCAAAGAGAATTTCGGGAGGCATTTCTGCTACCTTCAGTCCCAGGGGAAGCAACAGGCAAGCTGTTGGGGAGGGGGGGGAAGGAAAAGAATTTAGACCAATAATAAGCTTTATTCAAAGGTTATTGCATTGCATTTTACACAGTGCATTTTATAAACTTAATCCTTACTCTCTAGATTAACCATGTATTACTATACCCGCTCAATAAATTGGTATAATGAGACATGGAAAGGTTGACTGATGGCCTGAGTCTACAATGTGAGTCCAGGGCTTGGACTCCCATCCCAGTGCTTCAAATAAACAGCTGTCATCTGATTCTTACCCTACTACTTATCACATGTACTGAATATGTCTCAGGCATGTCTGGAACCATTTTAAATGGCTTTTGAGTAATCTGGATTCTTATTTCCGGTTCAAAGATGTTTACTTTTATCCAAAACAAGTGCCAATTTAAGCTAGGTAATCAGTTGGCTCCATTTGCACCTGATACTGTCTGAACTGGCTTCTCAGCACTAAACATAGTCAGAAACCCAGAAAGTGAATTAGAGCAGATAAGTATGTTTCTCCTTTACTGGTATTCCAGCAGAGCTCTTCAAAGGCAGGTACAACACAAATGCCAACTATATAACTGGATCTTTATAGGCAGCCACTTGCCTTAAATACTTGTTAGTACCTGTCACATACCAATCACAGCATAGGAGACTTCTTTGCTTTTAGAGTACACAGTAGAAGAAAAGGAGAGATCAGGGAGTCTGGAAGCTGGGCAGAGAAGATCAGAAGCCTCACTACCACAAAGTGAAGCCACCAAGCCCTGAGCCCAGAGAATGCCCTGGTACAGTGGACATACTTTGGAAACACCTGGCAGGTTCCTTTTGGTTTTTCTTCCTCTGTGGGGTTTGCCAGCAAGCAGCCGTGTGTGTCTGGGACTGTTGTGGCATGCTCTGCTGCCCACCGAGCGTCTGCTAGCCTCTGGCTTTCCTTCAGCTCCAGAATTATTTTCTCCTGTTCCTGAAGTTTCTTTTTTTGAGTTTCAATCAGCTGTTGCTGGAAGTCATGGCAATTGTGGAAATGCCCCATGCAAATGGATCCTGCTTTCTGGCTGGTGGTTCTGAGCTTCTTCTTGCTGCCAGGCTGTTGGGAGGGCTCAACATCCAGACTCTTACACTGCTTATTGTCAGATGTTGTCAGAGGGACATTCTGGAGGGGAAGCTGCAAGTTGTTCTTTGTTGATCTTCCTAGGTGGGAGCTGGGCATACAACCATTGCTCTCTGAGGGAGGCTTTTCCCACAATGAGGGCACAGCAGTCACCTGAGAGGGAAGGAACACATTACAGCCCAGCTATTGGAAGAACTGTGCTGGTGAGATCTGACTTCATCTAGTCAGCCTTGTTCGGCTCATCCAGCCAGAGCTGCCTGTGTCCCTAGCCTGGCTATAGTGGAGGATACCAGCCTTAGCTCTGTGAGCCACTCTTAGAACTGCACTGCGCTCACCACAGAAACTGGTAGAAGAGTGGTTACAGCTGTACAAACCATTGCCATAGGCCAGGTCATTTACAGTAAGAAAAATGTGCTCTTTCACAAATTTTTAATTTGGATAGTTTGTGAATTAGGCAAGATTATCCCATACATTATACATTACAGGAATTTTAATCTGCATGAATTGACTCCGAATTTTTCAGAAAATTGAAACTTTTGTGGCAAAGGATATATTCTTTCACAGGAATGTTTGATAATTAAGGAATACCTTTCCAAATCAGTAATAGCTCTGCTCTTTCAGTGCCTCTCTTGCCACTAGTAAATTAATCACAGGATATTCATTTACTTCAGCCCTGGATTAAAGTTTATAGTCTCTAGCTATTCCCAAACTATTTTGGGGAAGTATTTGCAAGCCCAGGATCATTGAGCAAATATCTGCATTACATAAGAATAATCTTACCTCATAATATTTTGTATTAGCATATGGTTACTAGTTTTCAGAGGGGAAGGAAACAAAATTCTTAATCAGAAAAACGTATCCTGGCCAAAACAATGTCCTAGTTAAAATGTCTCTTCTAGAGTGGCTTGAGTCCGTGGTCTAAGGTCTGACTAGTTTTTTATTCTGCCAGCTGCAGTAATGTAAGGAAGAAAATACTATGAGCTCTATCTTAGAAGCTTCTAGCTCTAACAGGGTGCCATACTAAGGTACTCAAAAATATTTGTCATGATGACGGAAATATTTCTATACTCAGCTGAAGTGAAAGATATGATATATGGAAACTCTGACATGTTAAAGACTTTTAAAAATAACTTTGTATTTCAGAAATGTCAATGGACATTTATTCATGTGAACACCTGCATAAATAATTTAGCATCACGTAGGGTATATGTTTTACGCCTTTTTAAACTTTGTGTTAACAATACATTATTAACCCAGCAAGACTGTAAAAGCCTTGAGTACAGCAACAAGATTTCTTTTGGATCATGGTAGCTTTTTAAGGTAAAAATAAGAGAATGAAAGAAAAGCTTAATGGTACAGATTGTACTTAACTGAATAGGCCTGAACACTGTGGCTTAACTGGAGAAAATCACCTGTTAGCTAATTGATAATTCTGAAAAATTTCAAGGTGTAACATGTGCACGTGTGGTACATGCATTCCTATGATTGTATAATTAATGAACATCTAAAGATTTTGTATTTTTATTTGTTCATGTTGCCCTCTATACTCTGGAAAAGATTAGAGTTTATCTAATAACCCACAGACTCTCATATAGCCCTTTATTTTCATTTGCTTTATTTTTTACAATATTATCCTTTCTGGATAAAAATCTCTTGTTCTTGATTTCAGAGATTTAGAGGCTTTTTCTTGAGTCTAAAGTATTTTTTTAAGTACATTTCTGTTTTATGCAGGTAAAAAAAATATCTCTGTGGACTCATTTAAATAACAGTGGACCTTGGTAAGGAAAAAGGTTCCAAAGAGCTATTTCCTAATATAGAAGACTCTCTTGGGTATCAATGGAAACAAATTATTTAACTGACATACAGGTAGATAAATTGCCTAGGGGAAGGGACCAAAATGTTCCATAAGTCCCAGTAAGCATCCTCATGACCCCCTGTGGGGAGGTTGGGGTTCCTATGGCCAGGGTCCTCACTGAACTTAAACCACTTGATGATGTAACTGACCTGTTGCTAGGCTACTGCTTCCACACCCATAGGTAATAAGCTATTATTGCACTATATAGAGAGCTTGGACGAGTGCTCTGGGCAGAGGCAGAGACGCTAGTGCTCGACCTACTGCCAGGAGAACAAGCTGGGTAATAAACCTTTTCACCTCAAACATTCTACTGTCATTCTTCAGTCACAGTGAATCCACAGTGAACTTGCCTGGGGCTGAAACCCACTGGCAAGACAATTGGTGAAGTTGGCAGGGTTCATTGTTGACCAAGGAAAAAGACAGGCTGCCCTTATGGGAGGGGTGCTTCAGTGGGCTGCCCCTATGAATGGGGAGACAGTGGATTGTCCTCGAATGGGTATATGGTCTGAGGTGGCTTGCCTCCTAGAGGACTGGGCCCCACCCCAGGACTGGAGGCAAGTGGAGGTGACACCTGAGGCAGTAGGGGTGGCCCTTGGTATAGTAAGTAGGTCTTTTGAGAGACAGAGTGCCTGTGAGGCAGTGAAGACTAGGGTTGGCTGCTTCTCACAGTATTAAAAAAGTCTACAGAAAAGAAGGACATGCTCCTGAAAAAGACCCAAGAAATGGCGGCATGAGAATGCGAGCTGCAAACTGCTGTGGATTCACTGAAGAAGGAAATGGCATTGATGCTAAAGGAGGCAGCACGAGAATGCCAGCAGCGAGGTGCCATTGAAGAGGTAAAAGATTTCTTACAGAATGAGACAGCAGTGCTGCCAGGTGCTCTGAAGGAGGAAAAGGCCATCAAGGAAAAAGACGAACTCCTGAGGGAAGCACAGGCAGAGGTGGCACGGGAACGCCAGCTGCAAAGCATTGAGGTGAAGGTAAGAGAGCTGCTGAAGACTGAGCTACCATTGCTGCAAGGCACGGTAGAAAAGGTTAAGGATGTAGCAGAGGAGGCACTTGGGGAAGGGAAGAGAAAGACGCCATCAGCCCCAGAAATGGAGGAGCTGGGGAAGGATGAAGGTATTTAGCAGTCCTATGCCTTCAGCTGGAGGCACTGACCCTTCTCTATTGAAAGCATGCCCAGCGGCTGTAAAGAAAATAAAGACCCAGCAGCCAAGAGTTCCCCAAGGGGAGGCACAGCCCCCTCCCCAGGTCGTGGAGCACTCTATGCTCTGCCTCTATACTCAGGCTGAGCTGGTGGATTTGGGCTCCCAGTTTAGGCAGAAGGCCTTGGAGTCAGTATCAGCTTGGCTCCTGCGTCTGTGGGACTTAGGGGTGGATGGAATTGTTCTGTCGGGATCAGAGATGGGAAAGCTGGCTTCCCTGATAGTTCAGCCCACCTTGAGGCAGCAGTTACAAAGGGCACATCAGACCCCAGGGAATCACTCCCTCCCCGATTGGCTTATGGCTGCACTTCATGCTGTGTGGCCCAATCCAGGTGATCTACCATCCTCTTCTGTTAGATGGCAGATGTTTGCTGAGCTCCAACAGGTGTTATGAGAGCTAGGCATAAGAAATGCCATCTATAGTCCAGAGAATTATGGCCCAGATGAAGAGATTTTCATTACTGGGATGAGAAATATTGTGCTTCAAACAACTCCCACGTCCCTCTTTGGGTCTCTAGTGACCATTCTTTCCCCTTACGTAGGGCAGCTTATGGCAAGGTGACATGTACAGTAGCAGACTTAGGAGAGGCTGAAGCAATGAGAACACAAAAAGAAACAAGGTCTACCACTCACAAGAACAATTTAAAGGGCCCCATGAATGTTACGAGGACCCAGATGTGGGTGATTTAATATGGGCAGAAGCAGATGGAAAGAAATTAGGAAGAAAAGATGGTGGTGTGAGTAGTGTGGCAGAAATCTCCTCCCATACCACATATATTTTGAAAATATGGCAAATACAACTATTCCTAAAGAGTGACCAGAAGTAACAGTACAGCAGTCTACATCTAGGAGAAATCAACATCTCACAGAAAAGGGTAAAGTTAAAAAGCCGTGACCCGACAGGACTCAGCACTACCCCAACCCCAGTTCACTGGTGAGAGAAAAAGAATCAGAGCGGGTAGGGAGGGGAAGCATAGGACTGCTAAATACCCAGCCTTCAAAACCTACCCCGGGAGCACAGACCCACATTGCATGGTGCTTTGGAGATTAGAGGAGCTGAAAAGCAAAGACTGAGACAGACTGTGAACAAATTCCCACAACTACCTGCCCTGGGAGAAAAGAAAAGCAGGTGCTTTAAAAGTCTTAAAGGGGCAGGGGTTTAACAGGTGGACAAAATCGTCCTGGCACACACAGCCCAGGAGGCTGGGAACTCTCAGGAACTTCAGGCACCCTATCTCCCTGGTTGGGAATGCAGCCCCAAGGCCCCTCACTGCGATAAGCAGCCTGCCATTCCTTCCTCCGTGCCGGCACCTGCGTGCAAACCGGCTGTCCCCGCCATTGCCACAGACCAGCTGGAGGGCAGCCCCTGCCTACAGCAACTACACAGCTTAACAAAGAGGCTTCTCCCTGTGCATGGCTATTTGGCACACACCCAGAGGCTGCTCCCTGTGCGCGGTTGACCGGCACAGACAGCGGAAATGGGCGCTGAGACCGGGAGCCACGAAGGGGCTTTGTTCTCATGGCAGTACCTGTGCCATTGCCTGCGAACCCCCACCAGCCCCCTATGCCATCCCAAGGGCCACCCCACCCATGGCAGCTTAGGGGATTAACCCAGAGGCTTCTCCCTGTGCACAGTTAACTGGCACAGACAGCAGAGATAGGCATGGTGACCAGCAAGCAGGAAGGGACTTTGTCCTCCCAGCTGACAGCTGTGCCACTCGCTGGCGACCACTCCCATCGCTCCAGGACTATGAAAAGGCAGAAGAACCTTGTTTAATGCAAAAATCGCTCAAACACCAGAAATGGTTCAGTGAGATTGAAATCACCAAACTTCCCGAAAAACAATTCAAATAAAAGTCATAAGCATGCTGATGGAGATACAGAAAAATATTCAAGAGCTAAGGGACGAATTCAGGAGGGAGAAAACAGAAATGAAACAAACAATGGGGGGATTTAAAAGCATATTAAATGAGGTGGAGGAGACTGTTAATGGAATAGAAATCAGGGAACAGTAATACAGAGAAGCTGAGTCAGAGAGAGATAAAAGGATCTCTAGGAATGAAAGAATATTGAGAGAAGTATGTGAACAACCCAAACAGAACAATATTTGCATTATAGGGGTACCAGAAGAAGAAGAGGGAGAGAAAGGGATAGAAAGTTTCTTTGAAGAAATAATTGCTGAAAACTTCCCCAATCAAGGGAAGGAGATAATCTCTCAGGCCATGGAAGTCCACAGATTTCCCAACACAAGGAACCCAAGGAGGACAACACCAACACATATAATAATTAAAATGGCAAAGATCAAAGACAAGGACAGAGTATTTAAAGCAGCCAGAGAGAGAAAAAAGACCACCTACAAAGGAAAACCCATCAGGCCATCATCAGACTTCTCAGCAGAAACCTTACAAGCCAGAAGGGAGTGGCATGATATATTCAATGCAATGAAAGAGAAGGGCCTTGAACCAAGAATACTGTATCTAGCAACATTATCATTTAAATTAGAAAGAGGGATTAAACAATTCCCAGATAACAAAAGCTGAGGGAATTTGCTTCCCACAAACTATCTCTACAGTGTATTTTTAAAGGGACTGCTCTAGATGGAAGTGTACCTAAGGCTAAATAGCTGTCACCAGAGAAAATAAAACCACAGCAAAGGAAGTGGACTAACTAAATACTAACCAAAGGCAAAATTAAATCAGCTACCCACAAAGTCAGTCAAAGGATACACAAAAAGTACAGAATATGACACCTAACATAAAGAGTGGAGGAGGAAGAAAAAGAAGGGAGAGAAAAAAGAATCATTAGACTGTGTTTATAATAGCATAATAAGTGAGTTAAGGTAGACTGTTAGACAGTAAAGAAGCTGCCCTTGAACCTTTGGTAACCACGAATCCAAAGTCTGCAATGGCAATAAGTATATATCTATCAATAATCACCCTAAATGTAATCACCCTGAATGCACCAATCAAAAGACACAGTTACAGGATGGTTAAAAAAGCAAGACCCGACACTTCCGGGAAGATGGCGGTGTGAGCAGGGCGGCAGAAATCTCCTCCCAACACTATATTTATCTACGAAAACACAGAAAATACATCTATTCCTAAAAGAGAGACGAGAATACACAGGAAAGCGCACAGCGTGCAGCTACACTCGAGAGGACTTGGCACCCCAAGAGGCGGGTAAGATACGGAGCCGCGACCCGGCGGGACCCGAGCCCTCCCCCACCCCAGCGCACCGGCGGGAGGAGAGGATTCAGAGCCAGGAGGGAGTGGAAGTACACCCCGCGAAGCAGCCAGCCCCGGTGATCTGCGCGGGGAGCGCTGACCCACATTGCGCAGTGCAGCAGAGATTGGAGAGACAGAGGGGCAGGATCTGAGCGGGGAACGCGCCAGGGGGCTTGCAGCCGGCTCCCGGGAAGGAAAAAAAAAAAGTGCGCGCTTTCCTCAGCGGTCTTAAAGAGACAGGAGCCCAGCGGAGGAGCCGGATCGCCCCAGCACACTCAGCCCAGCAGGCTGGGAGTCCTGGGAGTTTCAGACGCCTTAGCTGGCGACTGAGGAAGCGTAGCCATACTTAACACTTCTCACTGAGATCAACAGCCTCCTATTCGTTCCCACCCCTGCCAGAGTGATAAAGGGCCCTGCGGAGTGGCACAGTCACAGCTGTGGAATAGTGGGGCAATAGCGCCACCTAGAGCATTCCCACAGATTCTACGTCCGGTGGGCAACTTTTTTGTTATTTTGTTTTGTTTTTGTTTTTTCTTTTCTTTCTTTATTCTTTCTTCCTTTTTTCTTCTCTTTTTAAAGTCTTCAAGAGCCCAGCTGACATATGTGGCAACTATCAGTGACCAATTATATAGCCATGAAAAGACAGAGGAATATGGTTCAGACCAAAATCAACCAGACAACCCCAGAGAGGGAGTCTGAAGGGATGGAAATGCACAGTCTTCCTGAAAAAGAATTCAGAATAAAAGTCAACCATGCTGATGGACCTACAGAGAAATGTGCAAGAGCTGAGGGAGGAAGTGAGGGAACTGAGGAAAGACAATACAGAAATCAGACAAGCGATCGACGGGCTTAACAGCAGAATGGATGAGATGCGAGAGACTGTTAATGGAATAGAAAACAGTGAACAGGAGTACAGAGCAGCTGAGGCAGAGAGAGATAAAAGGATTTCTAGGAATGAAAGAATATTAAGAGAACTGTGTGACCAATCCAAACTGAACAATATTCGCATTATAGGAGTACCAGAGGAAGAAGAGAGAGAAAAAGGGATAGAAAGTGTCTTTGAAGAAATAATTGTTGAAAACTTTCCCTCGCTGGGGAAGGAAGTAGTCTCACAGTCCACCGAAGCTCATAGATCTCCCAACACAAGGGACACAAGGAAGACAACACCAAGACACATAATAATTAAGATGGCAAAGATCAAAGATAAAGACAGGGTATTAAAGGCAGCTAGAGAGAGAAAAAAGATCACTTACAAAGGAAAACCCATCAGACTATCATCAGACTTCTCAACAGAAACCTTACAGGCCAGAAGAGAGTGGCATGATATATTTAACGTAATGAAACAGAAGGGCCTGGAACCAAGAATATTGTATCCAGCACGATTATCATTTAAATATGATGGAGGGATTAAACAATTTCCAGATAAACGAAAGTTAAGAGAATTTGCGTCTCATAAACCACCACTACAGGATATCTTAAATGGACTGCTCTAGATGGAAGCACACCTAAGGCTAAAAGATGTCACCAGAGGGAAAAAAAATCATAGCAAAGAAAGCAGACCATCCAAATACTAACTAAAGGCAAAGAATAAAACACCTATTATAGAAAGAATGGAGGAGGAGGAATAAGAAGGGACAGAAAGAAAGAAACATCAGACTGCGTTTACAATAACTTAACAAGAAAGTTAAGTTAGATTGTTAGATAGTAAAGAAGCAACCCTTGAACCCTTGGTAACCACGAATCTAAAGCCAGCAATGGCAATAAGTACATATCTATCAATAATCACCCTAATGTAAATGGACTGAATGCACCAATCAAAAGACACAGAGTAACAGAATGGATAAAAAGCAAGACCCATCTATATGCTGCCTACAAGAAACTCACCTCAAATCCAAAGATATACACAGACTAAAAATGAAGGGATGGAAAAAGATATTTCATGCAAACAACAAAGAGAAAAAAGCAGGTGTTGCAGTACTTGTATCAGACAAAATAGACTTCCAAACGAAGAAAGTAGCAAAAGATAAAGAAGGACATTACATAATGATAAAGGGGTCAGTCCAACAAGAAGATATAACCATTATAAATATATATGCACCCAACACAGGAGCGCCAGCATATGTGAGACAAATACTAACAGAATTAAAGGAGGAAATAGATAGCAATGCATTCATCTTAGGAGACTTCAACACACCACTCACTCCAGAGGACAGATCAACCAGGCAGAAAATAAGTAAAGACACAGAGGCACTGAACAACACACTAGAACAGATGGACCTAACAGACATCTACAGAACTCTACACTCAAAACCAACAGGATACACATTCTTCTCAAGTGTACATGGAACATTTTCCAGAATAGACCACATACTAGGCCACAAAAAGAACCTCAGTAATTTCAAAATATTGAAATCCTACCAACCAACTTCTCAGATCACCAAGGTATAAAACTAGAAATAAATTTTAGAAAGAAATCAAAAAGGCTCACAAATACATGGAGACTTAACAACACCCTCCTAATTAATCAATGGGTTAATGACCAAATCAAAACAGAAATCAAAGAATACATGGAGACTAATGACAACAACAACACAAAGCCACAACTTCTGTGGGACGCAGCAAAGGCAGTTCTAAGAGGAAAGTATATTGCAATCCAGGCCTATCTAAAGAAGGAAGAACATTCCCAAATGAATAGTCTAAAGACACAATTACTGAAATTGGAAAAAGAAGAACAAATGAGGCCCAAAGTCACCAGAAGGAGGGACATAATAAAGATTAGAGAAGAAATAAATAAAATTGAGAAGAATAAAAACAATAGAAAAAAATCAATAAAACCAAGAGCTGGTTCTTTGAAAAAATAAACAAAATAGATAAACCCCTAGCCAGACTCATTAAGAGAAAAAGAGAATCTACACATAAACACAATCAGAAATGAGAAAGGAAAAATCACGACGGACCCCACAGAAATACAAAGAATCATAAGAGAATATTATGAGAATCTATATGCTAACAAGCTGGAAAACATAGAAGAAATGGCCAACTTCTTAGAAAAATACAACCTTCCAAGACTGACCAAGCAAGAAACAGAAAAACTAAACAGACCAATCACCAGCGACGAAATTGAATTGGTAATCAAAAAACTACCCAAGAACAAAACCCCTGGGCCTGATGGATTCACCTCTGAATTCTACCAGACATATACAGAAGAAATAACACTGATTCTCCTTAAAGTTTTCCAAAATAGAAGAGGACGGAATACTTCCAAACTCATTCTATGAAGCCAGCATCACTCTAATACCAAAACCTGGCAAAGACCTCACCAAAAAAGAAAATTACAGACCAATATCCCTGATGAACGTAGATGCAAAAATACTCAACAAAATATTAGCAAATCGAATTCAAAATACATCAAGAGGATCATACACCATGATCAAGTGGGATTCATCCCAGGGATGCAAGGATGGTACAACATTCGAAAATCCATCAACATCATCCACCACATCAACAAAAAAGAAGAACAAAAACCACATGATCATCTCCATAGATGCTGAAAAGCATTTGACAAAATTCAGCATCCATTCATGATTAAAACTCTCAACAAAATGGGTATAGACGGCAAGTACCTCAACATCATAAAGGCTATATATGACAAACCCACAGCTAACATCATACTTAACGGCGAGACGCTGAAAGCTTTTCATCTAAGATCGGGAACAAGACAGGGATGCCCACTCTCTCCACTGTTATTCAACATAGTACTGAGGTCCTAGCCACGGCAATCAGACAAACAAAGACATACAAGGCATCCAGATTGGTAAAGAAGAAGTCAAATTGTCACTATTTGCAGATGACATGATACTGTACATAAAAAACCCTAAAGATTCCATTCCAAAACTACTAGAACTAATATCTGAATACAGCAAAGTTGCAGGATACAAAATTAACACACAGAAATCTGTTGCTTTCCCATACACTAATGATGAACTAACAGAAAGAGAAATCAGAAAAACAATTCCATTCACAATTGCATCAAAAAGAATAAAATACCTAGGAATAAACCTAACGAAGGAAGTGAAAGACCTGTACTCTGAAAACTACAAGACACTCCTAAGAGAAATTAAAGAGGACACTAACAAATGGAAAAGCATCCCATGCTCTTGGCTAGGAAGAACCAATATTGTCAAAATGGCTATACTACCTAAAGCAATCTACAGATTCAATGCAATCCCTATCAAACTATCAACAGCTTTCTTCAATGAACTGGAACAAATAATTCTAAAATTCATATGGAACCACAAAAGACCCCGAATAGCCAAAGCAATCCTGAGAAGGAGGAATCAAACAGGGGGAATTACCCTCCCTGACTTCAAGCTCTACTACAAAGCCACAGTAATCAAGACAATTTGGTATTGGCACAAAAACAGACCCACAGACCAGTGGAACAGAATAGAAAATCCAGACATTAACCCAAACATATACAGTCAATTAATATTTGATAAAAGTGTCTTGGATATACAATGGGAGATGACAGCCTCTTCAGCAGCTGGTGTTGGAAAAACTGGACAGCTACATGTAAGAGAATGAAACTGGACTACTGTCTAGTCCCATACACAAAGGTAAACTCAAGGTGGATCAAAGACTTGAATGTAAGACATGAAACCATAAAACTCTTAGAAAAAAACATAGGCAAAAATCTTCTGGACATAAACATGAGCAACTTCTTCATGAACATATCTCCCCGGGCAAGGGAAACAAAAGCAAAAATGAACAAGTGGACTATATCAAGCTGAAAAGCTTCTGTACAGCAAAGGACACCATCAGTAGAACAAAAAGACATCCTACAGTATGGGAGAATATATTTATAAATGATGTATCTGATAAAGGGTTGACATCCAAAATATATAAAGAACTCACGCACCTCAACAAACAAAAAGCAAATAATCCAATTAAGAAATGGGCAGAGGACATGAAGACACTTCTCCAAAGAAGAAATTCAGATGGCCAACAGGCACATGAAAAGATGCTCCACATCGCTAATCATCAGAGAAATGCAAATTAAAACCAAGAGATATCACCTCACACCAATAATGATGGCCACCATCCAAAAGACAAACAACAA